>WOAB01000686.1:600000-1145452 GCA_027886185.1 Rheum nobile | reverse complement strand
TGGTGGTGCTGAAGGATCCTGCCTCATGATCGATAATCTACGTATGGATGAGACATCTGCTCCCACCAATCCAGATACTCTGGCCGACAATCCCAAGGGAAACTGGCATCAGGCATGACACCGAGCTTTATCATCAGCCTCGATCGGCTCCCACTGACATGCATCATTCGGGAAACTAACGGTGTAAGTCGCACGCAGACTCATGCATTTCTATTGGACATTAATATTCTATTCTTTATTATGAATTTATTTAATTTCTATTCTAATTACTTGCTAAACTAATTGTTATTTTGGTAGTTGTTATTTAATTTGTATTCTAAATCATATAGATCGTGTTATTAAAATCATGCATTTAATTACGCAATCATAAATCATGCTATTAAACATATTTTAAAATATATTTAAATTTTAATCACTTTTTATTTACGCAACCATAAATCATGCTATTAAACACATTTCGATATTCTGCTATTAATTCATGTATGCGGATATTTATATCATATTAAACACAATTTAAAATTTAAAATATACCTGTCGAATATCGGTAGAAGAAGATACTATCGGTGCATCTTGTACGGTAGACGAAGAGGCTATCTTGCGCTGCTTCCAAGACTTTCCCGCGTCGCGGCCTTTCCCGCGTTTTCGGGTCACCGACGCTACAGTACTTTCCGGCGGCTTTCCCGGCGACTCCATCTTTCTCGGCGACACCTCCAGTACACACGCCGGCAAAAGCATCCAACGCGGCCCAACCGCTGAGCCACTGCCTCGTCCCCCACCGCCGTCGCCCTCTGCTCCGTCGCCTCTGCTCCGACTGAGCATCACATCGTCGCCCTCCGCTCCGACTGCTGGCGTTGTCGCTCCGTCACCTCCCCCACCGCCAGCCAAGCTCTCGTCGCCAGCCAAGTTCACTGTTGCCGCCTGAGAACGATGAGAGCACCGCCGGTTGTCTTCGGCCGCTATCGTCTTCGTCTCCGCTCCACATTTTTTTTCGCCCCAAATCCATTGATTTGTACAGATCCAAATCCAAATAGGAAGAATCAAAATTAAAATAGGAAGAAGAAGGAAGAAGAAGACGATGGAAGAAGAGGATGAAGGCGCCGGGGAAGTTGATGTCGGCTGACCTAGCGGGAGATGGAAGACGCGAGAGATGGAAGACGAGTGAAACGCGAGATCTTGCGTTTCATTTCACTTAAAGGGGGAGGGCTGAAACGCAATATTTTTGCTTAAGTAAAAATATTGCATTTCAGCTTTTTACAAAAAAATAAAAATGGTTGAAACGCAGGTATTTTGTTTAAGCAAAATACATGCGTTTCAAATTTATACAGAAACAACTTTTCTGGGTACAATTTGTCTTGAAACACAGAAATCTTACTTAAACGTACCAGAAATCTTGCTTAAACGCAAAAATCTTGCTTAAGCAAGTTTCTGCGTTTTAAACTGTTATATCCCAAAACAAATTATAGTGTACAGAACCTTTGCCACAGGCAAACGAGGTCTCTAACTTTGTAAATAGATTGCGACTTGATCGAAGAGGTGGAGGCTGCGGCGGCAGACAGGGTACGTGGTGTTGATTCGGGCAGCCACGTCCTCTCTTAGAGCGTGGTGGCGATTTGGATGTCATCGGTTGCTCTTCGGGCGGTCTGAATTGAGAGGTTTCGCGGCTGCGCTGTATAATGGCAGATCATGGTCTCGCTCCAATTGAGCGAGAACGATCCCTCGAAATTCAGATCACAGGAAGAGCAATCTTAATTCCGGTTTGGAAGATGACGAGATCAACGGCCACGATCGACTTTGATGTGCTTGTCCGACTCAACACCGCCGCAGCGTATGTCGAAGCCCTCCCTGTACGTGAATCTTTTTGGGTATGCTCTCTCTTTTCATATATATCAAGAAAGTAACTAAGTTTCTTTCATATTCATATTATCATATATATTTTCTTGCATCATATATAATTTTCTTTCATCAAGAAATTATATATGATAATATGAATATGATTTTCTTGCAACTAACTAAGTTTTATTTTACCAAAAAAGAAAAAGAATAAGTGAATTGGTGTGGCTGATGTGGTTTTGCAGGTGAGAGGTGTAATGAAGAAAGTAGCAGGAAGGGGATTTCAGTTTTTTTTTTGATTTGATCAATGGGGGATTCCAGTAGCTAAGGTTCAGATATTTTATGTTAATATTGACCCACTTATCTTTCTCCTTGTTCTTCTTATATACATAATAAGACTGGTGTGATATGGCATGTTCAAACAAGTGCAATTGTTCTTGTTAGGTCTACAGAGTCTACTTCTTGAGGCCATATATACCAGTTATGTTTCTTTCGGCACGGGATTATACGTTATGTATGTCGCATCCAATAAATCAATCCGTATGAAGTGTTAAGAGATTGTAGATTAGGTTGCTAATTAAACTAATCTACTGCCCTTGGGACATATTGATATCAACCCATCTCGATCGGAGTCAAAAAAAACAATCTAAAGGGGGTTAAATTGCTTACAGAAAACTCAATATTTGCTTATTCTGTCCCATCCGACATTAATTTTTTAAGACACATTATTTAAAATTGACTTCCGGTTCATATTCAATATGATCCGTATTCAAGATTTTATATTAGTACATTTTAACACAAATAATGTTTGTTTAATAGATGTGTTTTATAAAGAATTTTTTATTAAAAAATAGTTTTTAAAATTTGAATGATAGGAAAGAGGAAGAAACAAAAAAAAAAAATTCCTTTCAAATAAACAATTTATAAACTTTTGGTCAAATAAGGCCTAACCCAAAATAGTTTTCTTGTATCATCTTCTTTGTTTTTATCTTATATTATAAAAACAAAATATCGAGCAAAATCTAGTTAATTATTTTTCTGTTTAATCTTATATTAGACACGGCTGCACGAGCACACGCACTAGATATTAGTAGTCGCGATGGCTTCTGAGTTCTGACTAACAGTGCAACCCCTGCTGCCAGTTTGCCACTCAAGTTGTAACAAGGTTATAAATGGAATTCTGGTTTTGCAGGTTCTTGAGTTCAAAAACCTTCCAGAAGTGACCACTAAATTACTACAAGTCAACCCACAATCTGCTCTTGAGATGCAGGCCGTCTTATTATGTCAACATTACACGTTCCAACACATGAAGGAAACCTCTCTGAAAACTTAACCAGTTAAATATCTATGCACAAAAGACAAATTTACAACATATATATTTGGCCTAGACCAGATTCAGATCTTCAGGGAGCGGTTCGCTGTCGGGGTCCGGTGAGAGGAACCGCGACAAGCATAGAACAGAGCTGAATGGAACCCATTGGTGTTGTCTATGAACACAAAGTGCCCAGCCTGCATAGTTGAAATGATATGCCTTAGAACCAAGTTTTGGATATTGTATTTTCAGGACCATATTAGGAGTGCATATCAGTAGAGATGGGAAAGAGAGGACCTGAGGGAACCCTAATGATCTCACATGGGACTTTCATCTCCTTTCGAGCTTCTTCGGCTCCCTCGGTAGTTCATCCAATCTTGAAAGCCATATATGAATGTGGTAGGCACCTTCCATTCCGAAGCACTGGATTTAAGTAGCAGATTTAGTCCATGAAATTCAATTACTCTGTTCCACAAGTTGTGCAGCAACAAGTTCATTCATACTGCATAGTAATGTACAATACAAACCTGTGTAGGAGTGGCTTTCGGGCGAATGCCCAAAGGAGAAAATGTACTTCAAGCACACTCTCCACTACCTTTGGCTGCTAGTGTGTGGTAAACATAATCTGCAATCCAACACCTACAAGTTAATACTTAGGAGTTACACCTAGAAGAGAAAAGCAACCATGTGTGCGACTTGCCTGTTAATAGTCTCGATTCTGATCATTCAGCAATTCACCAGTTGCGTACTCACCAAATCTCGCAGTTGTATAACGACGAACTAGATTAGGACCCCACGGGCCTAAACCTCTACATAACATTCAAATCTCATGTCTATCAGTATCTTGGATATAAAACTGAAGGCATAATTCAAGCATAACAACATTATTGTAACTTATTTGGCATAGTATTTAAAACCATAAACAGCATAGAAATATCTTGGACATAAAACTGAAGGCGTAATTCAAGCATAACAACATAATTGTAACTTATTTGGCGTAGTATTAAAAACCATAAGCAGCACAGTAAGGAAGAATGCATAAGTGTGATTATCTCAACGAAAAGTAGTGAATGACTTGTTAGAAGACAAGACCTGATATTGAAACAAAATACTAACCAGTTCTATACCACAATATCATATCATGGCTAATTTGAAAACAACAATATATCATGGTTATGTAACAATTCCTTTTCTTAAGGAAAAAAGGTCAGATAACACAAGTCAGTATAAGAACTGGTTATAAAAAAGTACTACACGGAGCATGGCAATCAATAGAAGTGCCTGCTTTTTCCAAAGATACAGCATAAAGCTCACATAATAAGAAAATGAAACTTTTTTTTTCGTTTTTGAAAATGATACGAGAACTAGAACATGGTCGCTGTAGAAGTGAAAGAATTACCTAACAATTTTTTGTGGTGTAAAATTTGATTCCCACAGATGATTAACTATAGCACCCTTCCATGTTGCTCTAAATTGGGTAAGATTCTCTGACATTTCTGAATCTGCAGAAAACCCTGCTGGCCCCACTAAAATCAGGTGCTGTACATGCTCAGGATGCTGAACCAAGAATTTAACATGATGTCAGTACAAAAAGCAACAAAGATGTATGTTTTCATGTTTAAAGATTCATATCAAATGTAGTCACCTTAAGAGCATACTTGGCAGCAACATAGCCCCCAAATGAGTGCCCAAGAAGTATGAAGTTATTGAGATCCTTGGCTTTACGCCATTCCTCAAAAGAATCAATGAACCATGCCTCCGTTTCTGTATCATCAATGAAACATAACTAAGTGAATACCAAGCATTGTCATTTTTAAACTAGCAGTACATCAAATATTACTGGTCAACTTGGTCAAGCCCAAAGCCTTAGAACAAAAACGGACCAAACCCTTAAAAATGACAAGCCCTTAATTTTGTCGGTAGTTTAAGAAGTTAGAAGATATAGAGTAAAAAGAATTGTTCTCTTATTTAACAACTTGGATCCTACCATCACATTGTTCTCTTATTTTAACATCTTGGATCCTACCATCACTGACCAAGTTGTTAGCAGAAAAGAATTCAACTTTTAAGGTTGAAGGATATGATCCAAGAGATATTGTCTGTGAACATAATCCATATTCTTTGTTTAAAATTTCCCTGTAATCTGTAACATGATTCAATTATGTAAACCAAGTCCCTCTTAAACATGGTCACAATTCGGAGGTCAGGAAAGTAGCAACTACATAAACTCATTTTCCAATTCTAATTCATTCTTTAAAAAATCTGTCAAGATATAAACTGATCCTATCAAACCTGGTAAAAAATTGCTTAAAATAACATCAATTAGAAAAACTAACCTTCAGTGCTCTTGCAAGTGAAGTCAGGCCTGCTTGATCCACCCCATCTGAAAGCAAAGCAGATTAGAAGTTATTTTACAACAGGACACAACTCAATCAAGAACAGACACTCCTCTTAGTCACGTAGCACTTGTTTGAATCTTAATTATGTATCATAACGACAAATTACAGCCAGTGCATTATTGCTACCACTATGTACCCTTTATCTGCCTTCTAGTAACTTCATGAATGACACGTTTGTATGCCGGAGAACTTGAATAAGGGAACATTAAACTGAAATTACCCAAGTTGATCAATGGCAATCACCCTGAAACGGCTGGCAAGAGCATCAAAATTTCGGAAGAAGAAGCCCTGAGATGCAGCATATCCATGGACCAACACGATAGTTGGCGCATCCTCCTTACTATCGAAAGTAAGGGTGTTAATGAACCTTGACTCGTTGCTTGCAGATCCAAACCACCTGCGTTTTGATCCCGGCGGCCCACTCCCTATGTTCACTTTTTCTTGGACGTAAGGAGTCCTGAAATCCAACAAAAAAATGTGAATTCCAGCAGCACAACATTTCGAGCACCGAAGAAATCAAAATTCAATTACTCGCAGGCACCAATACTAATACAGGTATGAAGAACTGAAAGTTGGAAATTCCCAATCAGGAGGTAAACGGATTCATAAACTATTCCGACCGAACAGGAAAGTTTAAATGTTTAAACAACAAATTTAGCACCGGAAAGAGTGAAATAAGAATTCCAGATCGCCGACTAAATAGAATTGATAACTATTATGTTAACAAGTTCCACCGGCTACAAATTCATATGACCAAATTTGTCCGATTGAAGCCGAATAAAGTCAAATCAAACGACTATCGACATCAATTACAGCATGACATGGACAATAAATCTATCCAAATAGAAACAGAATCGGGAGTAGGAAGAGTACTTTACTAAGGAGAGAAGGCGTTTCTCGGCAGCGATGATATGGTCGGTGGAGGTAGGGATCCATCGGAGAACGGAGGGAAATAACTTCCACCTGGAGTTGGAAGCGGCCGCCGTACCCGATGCGGAAATGTTGGTCTTGCTAATTTCCTCCGTCATTTACGCCGCCTCCTTAAAGCGTGACAGCTACGCAATGCTAATTCACCGGAAAACCTGCCGCCGGGGATGAAATCCTGTTACTGTAATTTCTGGAACCAACAAGAAGGAGGAGGTGTGGATTGGATTACGGAGAAAGAATTACAGAGAATTCAGCAACCGCAGAAGGCGGTGCCTAAATCGACTGAATATATATGAGAGAGGAAGAAGATTTCATTGCCGATCCGATCCGGACCGGAACTGAGCGAACCAGACCGATTGGACTATTAAACCGGCGACCGGGCCGAGAAGATTTTATCCCGGTCTGACAAGTTCTGTTTTGTTTTCTTATTACAAATGTATACATGAATCCGGTCTGGGCCGGTTGATCATGACGTCGTATAAATTTTATATTTATTTGTCAATCAACGACAACTAAAAAATGTATACTGGTACAGCGGTTCATTACAGATTCTGTTGGCTGTACATGTTACGTAAGTGATGACGCAGATAATCAACTTCTAGAAGCAGCAACCCCAGAGAGCTCTAAATCAAGCCGGTGATGAAAAGGAAGGAAAATACGTTTCAAACCAACAATACTGCATTATACTGTAAATAAACATTACTCCGTATTGTTCATTTATGTAGGGGGAAATGGTAATAATTGTCTTTTCAAAAGTTTAATATGGTGGCCAACTTCTAGAATCTGGCCCCAGAACATGATCCCTTTGATCATATAAATTGATTCCTTCATAGTTACAGAAGAGAAATCAAAGAAAAGGTGATTCATGGCTGCCTACTTACAACCTAATGATTTGTATTGTGTTGCTGGATGTTGAGATGATAGAAACAAAGATTGCTCTGCAGAAAGACCAGCATTTCACATGCTCTATATTTCCTGTTGCCCATCTTGATCTATAACCCACAATTTGAAATACTTAAAAGACAGACCCAGATTGCAGATTTAACTTCAGCTGGTTTTTGGTATTCACCCTTTTAACCCAAACATTAAATTAATGATTGGTGTCTACTTTCTAGTTTCTACAGCTAATAGCATGACAATCGCTGCACAATTAAGCTAGGATCATAATTTACAGGCACCCAAATCAAGATGAGAAAATCAACTCATATATATGGAGTTCAAAAAAGGTGCTAAGACAACCATAAACAACTACGTCTGCATAAACCTACAGCACATAAGCAACAGATGCAAGGAGTCTAGGCAAGCTTGGTTCTGCAGTTCAAACACCACAGAAGCCAAGATCATAAACTTACTAGTATAGTAGAGCAGCCAATCAACAACATTGAATAATAAAGCCTACATCTTGACAGCCACTTGCTCTGCAGAACTCTTCTTGACAAGCCCTTTGGCACACAGCATGTTCAGCAACTCCAAGGCCTCTGCTGCTAGCCCTTCAGATGCAATACCCTGAATCAGAATAGTGTACGTCGTCTCGTTAGGCTTACATCCTTTGTCTATCATGTTGGCTAAAAAGTCGATGGCACGAGCAGTTTGGCCCACTTTACAAAGCCCCACCATGATGGAGTTGTAGGTGATCACATTAGGCTTCATATCCAATCCCTCTAAATCATCAAAGTACCTGATCGCCTCGTCGACTTTTCCCTCCCGACTAAGACCCCCGACAAGGGACGAATACGTAATTATATCCGGTTGTAGGCCCTTTTCCTGCATCTCCTCCAAGAGCTCCACTGCATGATCTATCTTTCCTGCTTTCGAGAGACCGTCAATCACCGTGTTGTAGGTGACCAGAACGGGCGAACAGCCTTTGCTACTCAGCTGATTCAGTATCTCTACTGCAACGTCAACTTTCCCGTCTTTGCAAAGCGCTGTGAGGAGCGTATTGTAGGTGACAATATCCGGATAGCATCCCCGGGACACCATTACACCCAAGTACTCAATCGCCCTATCCATCTTCTTCTCTTTGCAGAATCCATGGAGCAAAGGGTTGTAGCTTAGGGAGTTTGGCGTGCACCCGTACCTAGGCATTTTCTCCAGTATATCAATTGCTCGGCCCAATAACCCTTTCCTGCACAAGAAGTTGATAAGGATGTTGAAGGTGACAACACTTGGAGAACAGCCTTTTCTCATCATATCAGTCAGCAGTTTTTCAGCCTCAACCCACCTTCCCGTGCTGCACATGCTTCGTAGGATTATATTGTGCGTGATGACGTTAGGCTGGCAACCATACGAAGACATGTGGTTTAAGAACTCCATGGCCTCGTCTAGTCTCCCTTCTTTGCAGATCCCGTTTATAAGTACGTTATAAGTGACCACATCTGGCTTACAACCTTTACTCTTCATCTCATCCAAGAGTTTCATGGCTTGTTCAACGCCGTACTCCCTACAAGTTGCTTCTATCAAGATGGTGTACGTGATGACATCAGGAAAGCAATCCCTCTGTAGCTGACGGTCAAGAACCTCCATTGCCTCCTTCAACTTCCCACGGTCACAGAAAGTCCGCATGATTGTATTGTACGTCACAACATCCGGTGCAACGCTCATACGGTCCAGCATACGAAGGGCATTGTCTATTTCCCCGGCTCTGCAGTACCCACTGATTAGGACGTTATACGTTATGACATCAGGAACAGCCCCAGATTCTTCAAGAATTCTCAACACCCTAGTGGCCTTTTTAGTTTTACCAACTCGGCAAAACCCACGAATCAAACTAGTACAAGGGACAATGTCAGGAATCTCACCACGGTAAACCATTTCTTCCAGGAACTTAAACCCTTCATTTAGCTTCCCATTTCTAACCAAACGATGAAGGTGATTGTTGCTCTCATATTCTTCAAGACTAGGGGAATGGGATACATCCTCGGTCACTTTTTCATCGCCCAGCTCCCCGTTGAAGCCTTTCTTGGTATATGACATATTACCATTCACACCACCATAAGCTTCAACCTTTGAAACAGCAAAGACCCAACTCCCCCCTTTCCTGGTAGACACATTGTTTCTCCTCAAATTGGAAAAATCAACAGTAACAGCAATCCCCCGAACTCTACACCCCAAGAAAGATTTCTCTGAACTAAAATTGGCTTGAACCCTAGCCCTAAATTTGGGTCTTGGACTACAATCCCTCACACTTGTGCTCTGAACATACTGAAATGAGCAAAACCCTTCAAGGGTTTGTTTTGCAGGCACCATTATATCCATAATTTACTCCTCAAAGTACCACTCATCCAAATTAGGGTGGTATCTAAAAAGAGTTTCTATGACAAAATTCAACCAACCATAAAAGAGTCTGTATAACCAATTATTCAAACACCACCAAATTCTCCGGTAATATGGGTAACCATGAAGATAGAACGTACGGTGCAATGATAAAGAGAGCTTACTTAAGAAATTCGGTGGATGTCAAGAGAGCAAAAGGAAGACGATTCTTCC
Organism: Rheum nobile; assembly: GCA_027886185.1. Taxonomy (NCBI): domain Eukaryota; kingdom Viridiplantae; phylum Streptophyta; class Magnoliopsida; order Caryophyllales; family Polygonaceae; genus Rheum; species Rheum nobile. The sequence goes on along the minus strand of WOAB01000686.1, from coordinate 1,135,498 downwards.
TTATCCAGCTCGCCTGTACGCTATTCAAATGGGACTTTGGGAGAGCGAAGCAGCTGCTCTATATCCTATAGAGCAGCATCCAGGTATATAGACAAAAATGATATTTTATCCCCATCAGATCCGACTGTTATATTCCGGATCCGGATAACCAGTGGTGGATACCCGGGTCAGATTGCATTTGGATTAAAAAAGTTTGGGCCTTTAGCATCATTGGTCCTTGTCATGTATGTAAGATATTTGATGGTCTAGTAATCCTGTTGTGGGCATGAAATCCTAATTGATATATGGTTGAGGTTTACGCTTAGAATTTCTTATTGTTTGGGATTTGGGCGAATGTTAGGGTCATTTCAAGATTAACGATATTTTACTACTTTTCACTCTGAGTCCACCCCGTTATCATTCTATTCCAACTTTGAGCTGAATGACTCATACGATTAGGGCATGTTCGATTCAAAATGGATTGAAGTGGAAGTGGACACTTCAACTCCCACTTCAATTCTCATTTTGTTTAATGTTGGAGGAGTAATATTAAACAAATGCTTAAACTTCAACCAACTTCATCTTACTTCATCCAACTTCATCTCCTCCTTCAATCCAACCGAACGCATCTTCAGTCAACTGATTTAAAACTAAGTGTAGTAAATACTAAATGCAACGAAATATATACTCCATCCGTCCCAAAATATAGTTCCTCTTTTGACTGAGCACACTTGCCGATGTGAATTTTATATCGTTAATATCTCTAATTAAATATTAATAAAAATTATATTTTTTTGATATTATCAAAGTACTCGTTGAGACGAATCAAACAAGATCTCACATAATTATGTTTTTTCTTATATATTGGAATAAATCTCGAAGATTCTCTTTAAATGTGAATAGTGTACAAAAGAGAAGGGAGATGTTAATCTTCACACTAAGTTAGTAAACTTCACACCTTAAAATTACAATAATATCCTTATTCAAAATATGGTAATATTCTTGGCCATAAGCTTCGGATTTGAATCCTCCACAAGAAAAATATAAAACCGTTATTTATGACAACTTAAACAAAGTGAATTTTATTTAACCAAAAACAAAAATATAATTGAACTTACCGCTTGGTCAAAAACAAAAATACAATTTTATTTATGACAACTTTTTGTCCTTGTTTTGTTTGTCATGCCGGTTTGTCCGGCTACCGAGTTTCTCGGTCTCTCGATCTATCAGGCATGTCTGGTACTTCGAATCATTTCCTCATCGGAAAAAAAAAAAACAAAAAAAAAACTCATGCTATCAGCCTCTGGACCTTGCATTCTTTTAGAATTCTTTCTTCACGGTTGCATAACCGAATGCAATACATGATGAGTTATTTTGCATAAAGGTTATACATGATAAAATTGCGGGTAAAATGTTCGCACCCGGATTTTCTGGTGACGCACCTATTTTTGGGCGCAACCAGGATGCGCCCAAAAAAAGGATTTTTGTTTTCAAAAAAAAATAAAAATCATTGGGCGCAACCAGGGTGCGCCCAAGTGAAAGAACCGGGTTTTTTAAAAACCCGGTTCATGGCCAATTTTGTTTTGTTTTTTTTTAAAAAAATCTGGTTCACTTTGGGCGCATCCACGTTGTGCCCAAAAGAAAAAAAAATTAAAAAAAAAACAAAAAACTGGGCGCAACGTGGATGCGCCCAAGGGGTTTTTATTATTTTTTAGGGTTTGTGATTTAGGATTTTTGAATGCAACCAGGTTACGCCCAAGGGGTTTTTAGTGTGTTTTAAGGTTTGGGGTTTTCGTCCATTCGAGTATAAACCCCACACACCCTTTGGACGCAACTAGATTGCGTCCAGAATTATGGGCGCAACCTAGGGGTTTGTAGTGTTTTTTAGGGTTTAGGGTTAGGTCTTGGGGTTTAGGGTTAGGTCTTGGTATTTAGGGTTTATGGTTATATTATATAGTTATATACTATGCTTATATCATATAATTAAAAGTTCATCCTCTCTTCCCAATATTACCCCTTTATTTTATATCTTGTAAATTTGTTAAAATATTAAAAATACATATACTGAGAATTGATTCTCACACTTGACAAAAGAATAAATTTTTGGAATTGGAATAGTTAATTCTGAAAACATACCAAATACTATGCTACATGAATAATTTATTTTAATTCTTAATTTCATTCTGATTTCTTATTCCAATCCGATTCCAATTGATTAATTCTTAATTTCAGATTCCAATCCGATTCCAATTGATTTCATTCTGATTTCTGATTCCAATCCGATTCCAAATGTTATACCAAACGAGCCCTAGGAGTTTTGTTTTCCCATGATGCACATTCGAATGATATTTCATTCTTATTCCACAACGGAAATTCAGGGTCCAATGAATGAAACAAAAATTCCGACATCAAAAGTGCAAAATAAATTTCAAAACGCAAAACGATGGCCAAGTAGCAGTCTATCTAGACCTTGCTTCATTGTTTTAGGGATTTATATTCTGTACAGTGCTTTTGAGTCCACACTCTAACCAGTCACCAATAACTACAACAGAAGTGATGTATTGGTTGACATAAATTACAAGATACTGATTAGCTATTCTTACGCCTCTTATAAGAATGTAATCGTTTATACATCTGTGTTAGCAATAGATTTCTTGGCTGTAAGAAAGTACTTGATCAAGGTACGAGCCAGAGCAAGAATTTTTTTGGGGTGAAGAAGCCAGAGCAAGAATAAGTAATGTCTTGGAGGGGAAAATAAACCGTTGGCTCACGTTGAAGTTGTCCCAATTAAAAAGCTTAGCAAGGTGTTATTACTTGCACCTCTTTCCTGTATGAGCGAGGTACATCAGAAATCAGAAGAGATGGGCCGAGTCAAAACCACCAAAACTCCTGCATCAGAATAAACGAGTGGGAAACCGCTGATTTAGTAATGTCAGTAGTAACAGGCTTACTCAAGTGCAAGCAGCTCAAAGTCAAAGCAAAAAGCGAAAGCTTAACTGCAGATTCCATATTGCTTTTTTTGTATATTCAGATTTCAGATGCAGGCTATATAAAAATGGGCAAAAACAAATGGAGAGTGGAAACCATTACTACAAAGATCAGCCATAGCTGGGTACTTCTTTAAGTACACGGTAGACACCTTAAGCACAAAAGAATTCACTGTTTCCTGCTAGTGGCACCAAGAATGAAGGGAACAACATTATCTTTATCTATCCTAAAGGATTCAGCATTCAGAATCGCCATTTGCAAATTATGTTGTATTCAAGGTTGATATGCTTATTATAGGCAACTAGGATAGTTTGCACAAAGCTTTGTACAAAAAGCAACTCACTTGAGCAAACTGCAAACATAATCGATCACATAATAAATATACTATTAAGAACATGGTGCTGTACCTCAGATAAGCAACTATGGTGACTGCAGAACAGAAGTATGTACTACTCTTGACAAAATGTAGCTCATCCTATTGAAGGTCTAGATTTCGTTGTCCGAGACAGGGTAGCTTTCCGAACTTGAGGATTTTCTATGGAGTATACAAGAAGGATTCCCTCTTTTGTCCCAGCTAAAAAGCATTCTTCAGGTGTTACCGCAAGTGATGTTATGACCTTCCCTGATCCGGAATATTTCCTGACCAACTCAAGAGATCTCACAGATCGAACAATAATTTGACCTTGGTCACCTGCACAAGCCAGGAACTCACCACAAACACTCAGTTCAACACAATTTAGGCGACCATTCGACTCAGTAGTAGCAATGTGTTTTCCGTTTATAGAGTAGAGGTGCAGACTAAGATCATCATCTGAATACATCACAAGCCACCCATGCCGCGAGACGACAAGATTTGACAATGGACTACCACATGGATGGCGAATAGACCTCACGTATTTTCCCTCTCGAAGGGTATGGAAGACACATGTTCCATCCTTAGAGCCACTGATTACTACGTCAAGCTCTACACTCACATATAAGCAGGTAATAACATCATCGTGACCACAGAGAATATGGAAGGGTGTCTCAGAAATGACATAGTCTTTCCGAGGAAGTTCACTTTGAACATTTCGAGCTCTCTTTTCATGCCCTCTAGAATGTTGGACCTCCCACACCATGACCGTGGTATCATAGCTTCCCGTAGCAAGTATGCTTCCATCAGAAGTCACTGCAGCACAAGGTAATTACATAAAAGATATAACCTATAAGGCTTAAATCAGCATTCCAGCACTACCAATAACAAAAGCATAGAAGGTACTTGCTTACTTTAGAGCTTTTTAGATGATTAAAAAAAATACACTAAAGGGAGCATGATTCCTATTGCATCCATGTCTACCAGTTGTACATTTATTTGCATGTTGCTAAGGGCTTGAATAATTACATCCATCAAAAATCAAACAAGTAGGCATATTATGTTAACAATTCTTATGTCTAACAATTATTTCTAAAAAGTCTGCCTTACATATCCTACCAAGACATTTTAATATCATTAGGTTGCACATGATTTTGTGGTACATTTAAGGTTAATGTGAGAAAGTACATAATGCCTCAAAACATTCTATTGAAAACATCTATTACTATGTGGGCATATGCCTTACCTGCAACAGCACTAACTACATCTTTATGTGCTCTGATGCTCTGAACCACTCTTCCATCAAAAAGGGATATGACCTGGAAACTGTTCTCCCAGTTGCCACAGGATATTAGAAAATTCTCAGAAGGTGTTTGCAGTGTTGAAAAGCATTGTGCTCCAATCTCAAACCCTTCAGCCAATGGACTTCCAATTTTACGGTATGATAGAATATCAGACCCAATACCAAAAAGTGGATCCTGCATAAGTTCTACTGTCAGAAGCACACACTTAAATGATAAAACAAGATGAATTCGTAACCTTGAGGTGAGATCTGACCTGTGAGCCAGAAAAAGTGAAATTTCCACCTGACTGCAATTGTGTAGTCAACCACATTTTAACTGACATGGTCAGCCCCCGACTGACAAGAACAACAATTGAGTCGAACACATTGACATATAAAAGTGGTGATGCTGGATACTTGCTGGAAACAACTGATGTCAGGTTAATAGAACCAGGAGCAAATCTCAAGGGATGAGCAATGGGAATTGGTGGTCCTCTTCTCGGATGTTTCTTGCGAAATAATTGTATAGGGGTCTGCCCAAAATTAGCAATTTGATCTTCAATAGCTGATCTTTGCAATTCATCTTCCATGTTTTCCAAATCAACTGCACCTTCATATGTCAAATAGTAAAATATATTTGCTGCCTGCCACCATACGTATTTCCAAGTGATTAGCTATTAGATCAGTGGCTCAACATCAGTATTTAATAAATGGCAGCAAAAGAAAAATTCTCTGCATAAATAGAATATACCTCAACTGCAGGCTTGCCGCGCTGCTTGTAGCCAAAAACTAAGTCAATCCAATTATGAAGATTAGAGCTAACATATTCACTTTCAAGGGCTTCCCTATTTTTACTAACGAATTCTTCTGGAGACCCCTGAAACAAAAACAGAAAATTAAGTACCAATGACAGCAACTCATAGGATAATTTATTCTTCTGACTTCTAGGAAAAGAAGGTACTGCACCTTGGCCCATGGAGGAAGACAAACATCACCAATCGGTTCACCATCCTGTCTAACTCCAAGATGATAAAAATTAGAGTTAACAAGAAACTCTGGCATGTAAAAGAATTCGGGTATCAGTTCTTTGACATCACTGGTGTTCGAAAGGCAGTTTCTATATGTGCCTTCAATGCTCTGAAAAAGCCGGTCCGCATGGTCAAATTTACCACCCTGAAGAAACAAACCATTTACATAGCTTTGCTGATGAGTATGAAACGATGAGAAATGATTTTAAAAAGCCCCGCAACAACAGGATCATTAATGAAATCATCAAAGTTGGAAGTAAAATAATGTCCAAAAAGTGTGTCAATGTTTTAAATACCTGTAGATTCCGGTGTAAAGTGGCTAAGGGTTCAAGCCGAATGAGATAGTACAGCACAATACCCCCGCTTGAATAGTGTGAGCCATAATAGAAACTGCAATTACAAACTCATATTCATATGTTTGAAGATAATATGGGCAAATGACAATCCCTGCATCATTAAATTTAAACAAAATACAGTAGGCTACCTAGGAATATCAGGATCGTCGAAACTCCGGTACCTATCCTCAAAAACCTATTACAGGCGAAACAAATGAACGAGGTGTTTGTCAAACTGCCAATGAATACAATAAACATGTCTTCAAGAAAATGCACCAAGCACAAGGTTCACACACCTCAAATCGTTTAGAGTCAAGTGCTCCAACAGGTTTTGAGAGGTCCCGGAAAGTCGAGGACTTGTTAAAATCTAGTCTATCTGATGAATAATCGGCCAATACCCATGGAAAGACTGGATATTGTGTCAAGTCATTATAAGACCTGCCAGCAAGTGTGTTAAGAATCATAAGATATTCAAAGTTTGTCATCTCTCTCCTCCTCCAGCTTTCTCTAGCAGATTCAGCCAACTCCTGGGCTATCCGTCTATCAACTAATGAAATAGATCCAGTCCTGTCCCGGTTACTCCCTTTTGGTAACAACAATTCGTTTCTGGCATTCACTACCAGAGTTCCAACATCCTTTGCGAGCTGTTGTGAAGCAAAATTAAAGAAAACTGGGGCAACTGAATTGCTGAAGAAGACTTCTATGGCTGTGTATCTTAGCAGATAGCGATTCCAATGTACAGCCTTTACCTATGAAAAATTGGTCCATAGAAAAAAAAAATTAGAAAGAAACAACATGGGAACAAGAAAAATCATAATAACAGTCCAGTTACCTTAGATAGATTCCATCTGCGATGGCGCTTAACATTCTTAGGTTGCTTTTCCACACTGTCAAGACTATTCTGTTTCTCAGAACATGAAGTGAGATGAACAGGTAATTTAAGAAACTTTTGCTTTTGGATTCCAGCCAAATGCTCCTGCTTCCCTGACTCTGAATTACTTGTACAATCAAAGTTCTTGAAAACAGAAAATCCTGCAGTACCTTCCACCAAAAATTCACCAAAGAAATGTAAAGCACTTCGCATAACTGCCAATTGACCAAACAATTTCCTCTTTGGTGTTATTAGCACACATGGGACTGACATAAGAACCTGCAAATACCAATACAAGAATGAGGATCGAGCTGCCCAATAACAAGCATCACAGATAAATGACGTGCTGTTACATACCTCGCCACCTTCAACCTCTGTAGAAGAGGACTCTTTTCTTTCTTGAACAGGATCCTTAGAGAACGGAACGTCTTTAACCAACTCAGACTGATGGTCAGAAATCTCCTCAGAATTCAAAACTTTCTGGCTACTTGATTCATTATCACTTTCACTCAGTTCTGAGCTCACCTCATCCGTGATTCTGCGTATTCCTTTAAGCAAAAATTGCTTCATTTGCTCTGGAATTGGCAGACCAGAACCCAGTTTGATTTCACCAGAAGGAACTACAACATCTTTACAAGATGCACTGGCAGGAGGCTGACACAACTTTTCATCAAAACGATAATTTTGTCGTAGTTTTGGTCTACGCCTCCATGAATCTTCCGTCTTATCAAGTTTCCAGCGCCTCACATCACAGTTTGGAAATGGATTTGCAGACCAAGGCCCTCTCTCGTCTATCAGTGAGCGAAACACATGTATCCATTTTTCCTGCATACAAAGTGTCACAAAGGTCAAGGCAGCAAAAACACCCAGAAAGGAAAAAAAAAACATGCAACTGTTTGAGAAGTAAACAATACAGCAACAGTCTGTCGTTCTTCATCATGAGCAAGTTGGAATGCAGATCTTCTATTGTCATCTGAAGCAAGGATGAGACTTAGGCTACTCTGCACTTCGTCTTCAAAATTTCTCTTTTGACTGGATTCGGCAGAAAAGCTTTCATTTATTTTGGTACGCCATTCTTGCAGCTGTTTGCTGCGATCAGCTTTTAGTGTCTTTATATAGTTTGACTCATCGGATACCTTGTTTAAGAAGATTAAAGCTTCAGTAGGAGGTATATGAGTACTGAGAGAATGAGATCTAATGTAAGATGGGAAAAAACTCCTACATGGATGGAAATTCTTTCAGAAAAATACACACCAATTACTTATATCTAGTTTCGTTAGTAAGTTAAAAGAGCTCAGTACTCATGGGTTCTGGTGTGCAGGAAAAGTGGATAAACAGGTTCCGCTCACCAATTATATACATGATATATAAGAAAGGAAAGAAAGCCTACCGCAGCTAGTATTCTGTCCTTCTGAATCAAATTTTGTAGAGCACCTGTATCCTTGGTGCTGCTTCCAGTCTCTGATGAATCATCTCTACCTGCAAGGCTCGTAGCCAACATTGATTTCCCACAGCTGACAGTTTCTCTGATCAGGTGTGACATAACATGGAAACGAGTACCACCGTCTAGCATCCCATACTCAGACCTAACTGCAAGCAAGGACCTGTCCAAGTGATATCATCATTCACAACATTGAAATATGAGTAAAATGGAGTAATGACCAAAATTAGTAAGGAGATCAGAAAAGCCACCAATGCAGACATCAGAAAAGTACCATATGAAAAGCTGTAATCGGTTCTTGCTATTTTCATCATCACCCACCAAAAGACAGGGCAAAAGTGGAATAATTTGCTGGACACATCGTGAAGCCCTTGGGAGGGATGCTCTGCAGAGATAAAGAACAAGTAGGCGGAATACAATTCGTGGGCACTTCTCCCCTCTCAAGAGCATTGCCTTGTCAATATTTTTACTTGACTTTCCACCAAGTGCATTGGTGATTCCTCCTGATACAACCACTGCCGCCATCTCAGCTGCAGGGATATTAAGTGATTCAACCAAACCACGGGCTCTTTGGCCAAGAGTAGGTCCAGGAGAAGATGCCGATTTCAGTAACATCTTGTGTTGCCCCTTTCCATTCATGTCACTTATAATGATCCAAAGTAAGTCGTACAGAGTCCACCAATCTTCATCCATTATGACATCTTCACTAGTCACAGGTTGGTTTAAAGTTGGAGCATTACTGCATACAAATGAAAATTCATAATATAGAAAGACAAAGATAGAGATAGTTAGCATTTATATATTTTCTATTAGATAACATAGAAAATACACAAGAATATCGAAAGACAAGAAAGAATGACAAGTAGCATATGAAGCAATCTACTTTTAAGATCAAACCAGCCTTAAATACAAGGATCATGGGAAAACGGACCTTAACAGTTGTTCATCATTGCCTCCTAGCAAAGCCTCAGATAAAGCAAAGCTAATATCTCTGTAACTCTGAGTGTCGAGAAACTCTGGAGGAAGTTCAGAGCTTCTTGCTGGAAACTGGATGAATGTCACAGATTTGATTACAATAATAAAAATATTGCACTTTGAAGGCCAAAAACGAGAAGGATATGCTTACAATTAAAATAAGGGTAAAAACAAGAATATAAAGGTTATATGGTGTACATACTGGAAGTTTATGATCAATTTCTGAGAGAAGCAACTCATCAATAAGTTTCAAAAGGTACAATGTATTGTCCCGGCATGGCTGTAGGGCCAGAATATTTTCTTCAGAAGATATTTTCCAAATCCGCCAAATCAAATCCTCGTATAAATCACGAAGGAAGTAGTGATACGAAACACACCCCTGTAAGCTGAAACAGTTTAATTTCTACGATACCAACTTAACAAAAATAAGAAAAAATAAATATTAAAAAGATTTGTTACGTGTGTCAAATACAAACATACTTGTTCAAAGTTCATGAGTATAAAATTTGCTGTCTCCTCTAAACTTTGCCAGCCACCTTTTACCGTAAGAATGTAGTGACCAAGAACAGTAGAATACAAATTTCTGACATTACGTTGTTCAGTTATCTCATTGTGACAGCAAACCAATGACTCCATTTTATAACTTTTCACCACAGTAAGCTCCATAGAAGCAGTCAACCACGCATTCCATCCATGTTCCTACATTAGCACCAATGACTGCATATAACTTTTCACCACAGTAAACTGAGAATTTTACAAGGAAGAAAATATATAGATACCATGAGGGATTCTATATTTGATGGATTTGAGTCCAGAAGGTCACGTAGATCAGCAGTTATCTTAGTTCGATGCTCCACATTTTCACACTCGGACAAAATTTTGAAAATAAGAGGCAATATCTGAGGAAGAACAAACTGGGAACCACTTGTCTTGCTCCTCTGCTTCTCAAACTGGCTTTGCTTTCGTAACACCTACACACAATATTAATGTTGAAGCAAACAATAAGCTTGCATTTGGTGGCCGTATAACAAGTTGACTTCTCTCCACAATACAAATTTACAATTAATATCTAGTCCAATTTTGCTGATCATGATTAAAAGCTATTTTACCAACCTAGTTTTAGTTAGAGGATTCTTATGCCAATGAACAGCAAGGTGGAAGACAGCATACAGAGTTAAGCCAATTATCAAGGAAATGGTGGTGCAGAAACTGGAATAAGGAAGTCAAACTTCACCTGCTTTGGACTAGCACCACCAAGAAGAGCATCAAATAACGCTGCACAGAGATCCTCTGTTACTGGAAATCTGAAAAGTCTATCAGAAATGGCAGAGAAAAGTAGCTGGTGTATCCTGAAACTAGTAGTCCGGGTGCTTTCTGAGATAGATTTAGATCTTCCAACAGCAAGGGTGAAAAACTTAAGCCCTTTCTTTTCAGAAGGTAGACCAATCAAGATCCTTCCAAGGAATTGCAGGCTAAGTAATCGTATTGGCTCATATTCCCTAAAATGAGAATTGAAAAAAATTAAGAATTTGTTGAATCAAATGGACATAAACCCTAGATTATAAAACCTTACCGTTGAAGAAGATTTATAAAAACTTGACAGCCACCTATTGAGTTGACCTGCTCTACAAATGATACAAGGTGTGCTTTCTGTGAAATGGCTCGTACAATCATGTGCAAAAGGTCCTCAACGCAAGCCATATCCTGGCTTGTCTCGAAGAAGGCAACAAGAGCTTTTACATCTTCTGATGAAATGCTTTGCCTGAAAAGATATCAGAATTAGCTAGCTAGGAAAAAACCTTCTGTCCAACTCTAAAAAACAATAAAATTAGAAAATAACCACACTAGACAAACCGGAGGCTCATTTCCCCAAGGCTTAACAACAGAAGACGGATCTTTCGTATCTCTTCTCTGCTAGGTCTCTCTCCCATAATGGTTTCAGACACGGAATGTAGGGTTCGCTTCCCTCCAGAAAAATAACGACATTTTGCATTATCCCAGTAATATTGGTGTATCAGATCAATAATGTGTGGAAGTCGGCATAAACTGAGCAGCCTTGGGTCATTATCAAACTGCTGGCTTAGAAACATGCACAGTTCACGTTGAGTCTTGAAACCGGTATGTACCCACACAAGAGGATTTAGAAAGATACATGAGATAGCATCTTTAACCAGGAACTCTGACAATCCTGAGGAAAGAAAGCAAATGTATACCATATTACCATATAAGAACATATGAAACAAAGCAATTGATGATAAACATAAAAACAGAGATATGCACAAATCATAAATGTGAAATGGCAAACAAGAAAGTCAGATATCACATACCACTGTTGGCAACAACATTAAACAGATGTTTTAAAGCTGAAAGTGTCTCTAAGTTAAGTTGCTGAGGAGGAACCGATTGCAACAAAAATCCCAAAATTGAAAATCCAGAAACAAGATGCATCTGTTGTTGATTTGCAAAATTTTCATCTAAGACAGAAGCAATAAGCTCAATAACTTCGGCGGTGAGACGTTCCTTACTGATAGGTTGGAGTGATGAATGTCCATCCCTAGGTTCCTCATGATCGTACCACTGAGATTGGGTAAAGAGTGGGAAGAACACTGACACACCCCCAACAACATAAATAATTTGTTGTAATAAACGCCGAGAACAAAGCTGAGTTCCAGTCATCACAGTAGCTTCAATTGAACTCTTATCCAGCGCAGATTCCAGCAACGGAGCAACATTATATAATGTTCTCTCTTTACTTGCCTGCATATCAGAATTCTTACAAGTCACATTCTTATATGTCACATAATTCTATTGGCCAGAACATCTCAGTGAAGATATTAAGAAAGCGGATGAAACCTGCGCATTAAGTCCAAAAATCATTTTGGATGACAACCCATCCTTTGCATCAAAAACGCCCCCCGGCAAGGGCTCATGAACATCTTCATTATCTAAAAATGAATACATATAACTTGGTCCTAATGAATTAATACCCAGGACCTGCTCTGGTGTTATGGCATCATTAAACATGTAAATAGGTCCAATTTGACCAAGAAAAGAGGAAGCTTCCTTAATAGAGTGCGATGAGTTCTCCTCTTCACCATGGGGTAGATGAATCTTGCAGCCTACTGAGCAACTAGTGAGCAGTTCATAAATTCTTGGATACCTAGATAGTAGTAAAAAATATCAAAGAAAATGGCGTCACTTCTCAGCGGTAAAAAAACCATATAATCTACACATTTTATATTTAATTTGCCAGGTATTGACACAAACAAATGACAAAATGCAATCTGTTTGTTGAAATTTGGACCTGCATCTTTCAGATGACACAAGTGCCCCATTAACGTAACATCTTAAAATGCTGCCCCCAGAAAATGTCCTTCCAATGCTGTGGGTTATACATAGAAAATGCCATTTCTTCGTAACAATGTTGACATTGAGGGAAATACCCTGTCTCTTCTGGTGAATAGACTGCAAAACAGGGAGAAAAGTAGACATTGAGACATAAACAGATTAGAAGTACAAATATCAACTGGTCACCTAACATTAAACAATTGACCAGACTATTAAACACCCAGCATAAGGTTTTAGAATTAGCAAAAATAACCTCATATACAAGCTTGTCCTTTGTAAGCAGAGCAAAGCATCCTTTTCCATGTTCAGAAAGGAAAGAGAAAAGTCCCATGCCTCCAACTTGGGGGAAATTTTCTAATCTGAGCCAACACGAGAACGTGAAACCCTTACTTATTGGCCAATGCATTGGTGTTCTAATAATGATTCCCTGCACAATGATAATTTTGAAATATTAGCACAAAGTCAGATCAATTTTGACCTAGATGATGCACCGCAAAAAGTAATACTCAGGCTAGATTTCAATTAAGGACTGACATCACTCTGGTCGATCTTTTTTATCACTTCTTTAATAAGACTAGTCATTAAGACATCAAGCTTCTGAATAACAACAGCCCCTAAGAGAGTGATTAATGTCAAGCTATGACTCTGCTCCACGTGTACAAAAGGTTGAAAGGTACTACAGCGGTTATCACATTATCATATGTACTACAGCGGTTAGCTTGCCAATCATGGATCAAATTCCTGACAGACACATCCTCAGCATAAGGGAACTCCAGTACATCATTTTCAGATTCCAGGCCACATCCTTCACAACATTGATTCTAGCCCAGCTAATGCCATAACAGCTCAACAGGAATAAACTTTAGACTTTAATACTTGCTCCAACAGAAGCCGGATGCTGATACAATCCTATAAACAAGCGTAATACATGCTCCAACAGAAGCTGGATGCTAAAATCATCAGTGTTATGTCAAGTCAAACACTGGACCACATGCTACTCAATTTTCTAGTTCTCTTTCTTCTATGTCTTTCTGGATATGTTGTATGGACACGCAAAACCATCAAACAAGCATTACAAAATCACAACACAAATAGTCATTCTGCTAATCCTCTCACAAAGTGCTGATTAGGGTGAACTTACTGAGTCATTTCCAATGAAGTCAAAAAAGGCAGTTGGTCCCTTCTCATTCAGCATTGACAAAATGCTATTCATCAGTAATGAGCAGTACTGCTGTCGGTTTCCAACTTTCTCACTTCGGAGAAGAGCAAAGATTTTGCGAATATCCTTCCCGGATATGCTATGCCCACCAGTGGCTTGAATTAATAAGGAAATTTTCAGGATGACACTATCACTCTCTTCTTGAGAAAACCAATCAAGAAGAAAATTAAGCATTCCTGCCCTAACACATGAATCTCTGTTTGATATTGAGTCCCGCAGCAGTTGCAGAAACACATTGAGACCCTGCTGGCGCAAAGAATCACTGCTCTGGCCAATAGAACTTGAAAGAGTTAGAATGGAGAAGGCCAGAATACAACAAAGGAGTAGATGGGAGAAGACTCTTAGTGATAAAAGTTTAAATATGAAATTCTACAGGTTAGAAGGAGCAGGAGATATATATCAGCGTAGGGAATTGAGGAAGAACCTTCTGTAGAACACTCAGGTAGAGTATGATTGCATCTTCATTCTGCCAAAAGAAATTTGCAAAACACTTTACATACAAGGATGAAGAAAATAAAACACAATACAGAATTAGACAACTCTAACTTCAAAAGCAGAACAGTAATATTGAAAACTTGTGTTCCCATCCTTTCTTGTCATACAGAGCATTTATTGATTCTAATTAAGGCGCATCCCCTAATTTTTAAGAAACAAAATTGCTATACTGGTTGATAAGATGGAGGCATACCTGTATTAAAGGATTCCCTCCAATATCAAATTTTCCATCAACAAGCATATCAAGCAATGCATTTATAAGTTGCTCAGTTGGCTGACCTCTACAATAGTCCAGAAGCAAATTTTGTAAAGTTTGATAACCCTTTCCGACAAGAGATCTAAATGCAGCCTGCCAATATTTGCAAAAGAGACCATGTAAAGAAATTTTACTATTCAGTCGCAGGTAAAACAAACTTCAATAGACTATCAGCATATTAAACAAATATGAAACAAATGCTCAGTCACAAATACATCAATCTAACAAAAATAAATCCATCTTACTAAAACAATAAACGCAAATTTAGATAAAACTGAAGATAAGATAACGATTATTGTAAGCAACAAAATTTTTAAATAGCTAAACTCAAACAATAGTTGAGCAATGATGGTATTGTGCAATATAACAAGCTCTAGTTAAGGAAAGGTGAGTGTGGAGCACAAAGTTGGACATCCCCTGAAATGCTTCTAGCACGAGTGCAATGATTGACTGGTGGCAGACTGGCAGCTATAGTAGTAAACACTATTGGCAAATGGTCTACTACTTTATTGTCAGTTTCAAATTTTCCTCTTTAAGGCTAAAAAACATTACGTCCCACAAATTGCCTTTGAGAATTATCCAAACGACGCACCAAAACACTCTAGCACTAAGCATATAACGGAAAATATCTTCAGCTTCAAATTTTACTCTCAAGTCTAAATAACATTACGTCCCACAAATTGCCTTTGAGAATTGTCCAAACGACGCACCAAAACACTCTAGCACTAAGCATATAACGGAAAATATCTTCAGCTTCAAATTTTACTCTCGAGTCTAAATAACATTACGTCCCACAAATGGCCTTTGAGAATTGTCCAAACGACGCACCAAAACACTCTAGCACTAAGCATATAATGGAAAATATATTCAGCTTCAACACTATTAGATAGCATATTTGGAGCGTTGAGACATTGATGTTCGAGTAAAAGCCTAATCAGAACTTCAATCATTGCAACCCTTATTAATATACTCTACATAACAGACAGATCAACTGCATGTATGAGCACTCAAGGAATAGAAAATTCATGTAGGACAAAATATGGTTAATTGGAAGCATATAGTGCAGGTGTGACCTATAGTGGGCTATATAAGGTTTTTAATAAGAAAAGGTTATACAGAATATAAAAATCACTTCTTATCCTCTGGCAGATCAAATAAAAAGTTAGAAAAATAGTCTTAAGCTAATTTCATTTCTTTTAGGGGAAAAATTTATATGGAAGGGTACCTTTAATGCACAATTATTAGCAAGCAGACTTGTGAGAGTTTGCAGAACACTCAGCACCAGCTTCTCTCCACTCAATGTAGGAAGGACTCCATTTAGCAAAGAGACAACATGCAGAAAGCATTCACCATCATGAAACAGAGCCTGATAACGCTGGGAGAACATAAATCTAATCAATGCTTAAGATATAAACTAGGTGAGCCTGCACAAAAAGCCTATACCAGGAATAATAACAGTTTGCCTAAAACAGCCTAGTAACAGGAATGTGGTGGATGCCAGCAAACAAACACAAAAAGCTACACAAATTTAATGGAAAGACACATACCAATTGATCGATGGCCAACATTTCTCTCATGCCAGCTAAAAGGTCAATTGAGATATTTGTGTATTCCTTTTCCTTCTCTTTCACTTGATTAAAAGTTTCAAAATACTTGGAACACAGATGCAGCTTCCCTTTTCTATCCTCTTCAGAATTCGAAGTAGTCTACATTAATTTTTCAAAATTTGAACAAATTATCAGAGAAGTAAAAACAGAAAAAGAGCCAAGCAGAATTAAAAATAGAGAAACAATGAGAACATGAGATACAAAACAATACCTTCATAAGGTCAAGAATATAACCAAGCATAAGGTTTCTCAAATCTTCCACCCAAAACAAATCGAACAAACAATCAATGCATGAAGTGCTCTTCAGGACTAAACTTTTTGCATCATCTGCTCTTGAAAGATAAGTAGTAAAAAGCTCAACTGAAGATTCAATACATTTACACCATCTGTGGGAAGCCACGGATGTATTAAATCGTTGAGAAGTTTCTGAGTGAAAGGGATCAACACGGTAACTTTCAGCAACATCATTTGCATTCCCTGAACTCCCACACCTCTGAGCTTGAATACAAGCAACTTTGAGCACCCGAGAAACTCCATCAAGTTTATTAAAAGATGCAACAGTTTTCTCAGGAGAATGCTTTAATAACTTATTCATACTCTTAGCAAGAATGATGGAAACCTCAGGTTTGGAAGATGATTGCTCAAGAGCATCTAATAAAGCAGAACATTCAGGCTGTCACACAAAATCAAACACCATGATTAAAAATTCACCAAAATAATCAGGAACATACAACGACAAACAAATGTCGACCCAATCACAGAGCAAAGCAAAGGGTTGAAAAAACAAACAAAAAATATAGAGATAAAGCACCACAAGTAACAGGATACCTTCGGGTTTGTTTGTTAGGTTATAAACACTTCTTGTTTATAATGTGTTTTTTGTGGAAAAGTAGTTTTTGAAATGTTGAAAAAACTACTTTTCCATGCAGAAGCAAGACACATGCAATGTTGAAAAAAAGTACTTTTTGCAAATGAAGTGTTTATAACCACTTGGCCAAACAAGGCCTTCATTAAATCCATGCAGAAGCAAGACACAAGTTCTTGTTTTCGGGTAAATACATTCTTAGTAAAATTATGGAATGAGCAAAGTAGAAATTATGTTGGAGTAGAATAAGTGGATGTTTTTACATGAACACAAGAAGGTATCCTGTTACTTGTGGTGCATTATCTCTATATAAAGCATCCTACTTCAATTTAATTTTATTCGTCATGCACGGTTTCCTAACTCCATGGAACTCCTATCATGGTAGTACACTATTTGATTCAGGATGTACAATAAGTTTGTAAAAGCATACTCTGATTCCTTGCATAAATAGTATTCCTAATCCAATAATCTATAGTACAGAAATCTGAAATGATCATATGAGAAGCATATCACCATACCATGTTATACTCGCATACACGCATCAATGTCAGAAAATTAACCAAGAAAAACCCACCGTATTGTGCCTACTGCCAGAAGACATTGCAGCAAATTCAACAAACGAGATAACTTCCGTCTGAGGACTAGTAACTTCACCAGCCTCGGGAACATTGTTACTGCAAATGGAGGCAGAGGGAGACGTGAGATAAAGACTTGCTACTGAATTCTCACACTGAGTGCAGCTAACTCCCGAATGTTCTTCCAAAGCTGGCCCAAAGTAAAAGAAGTTCTCTGAGAATAAAAGTTCCCAAATCCCCTCTCCCCTAAATACATCAAGCAGTGAAGGAGATGAAATCAGAGCCTCCCTGAACACATGGAGGACATTCCTCTGTAATGTAAACACAAACAACCTGCAGCAAAAACCCAAAAAAAACGCTTAATTTAGAAGGAAAACAACACAGCATGACCACATGCACAAGTTCTAGTGTCAACCTCAGATGTGTAGGTAATCCATCCTCATTTGAGCAAGCTTTGATGCATGGGAATACAACCAAAAGAACCTTCAATATCCATTTTATTGAGAGTTCAATATAAGCAGCAGAAACTGGTGGGATGTTTCTTCCAGCCAATCCTTCAACACCAGTAGAATGACTATCTTCTGGAGCAGGAATGAAAGAGCAAAGACCACTGCTCAATGCGACTGCATAATTCTTCCAGAATTCCAGAATACAACTATCCTTCAGAGGATTATTAGAAGCCTCTATACTCCATCTTTGTTTATTATCATGGTATTTTGACGTGACCTTTGGTATTTGCCCCTCATCCTGCCTCACTAACTTCTCATCATGATATTTGCACTCCTGAAGGATGAAGGCGGGTGAACAAAAGCTGTTTGCAAACTTGTGCACCCTTCCACTCTCACATAGAAACTGTAAGTTGTTCAAATTTCCAAATCTGGATCCTTTATTAAGGAAAAAGTAACCACCTCTACCCACATAGCAATATAGACCATACTACTTATGTGATTGTGATGTCATGTCATCAACATAGACTATTCGGTTCAGAGTAGGCTATAAATTGGGAATTTCTAGTCACCTGAATCAACACTATACAAATGCCAAACTTATAAATTTTCATAAATGCCTATCTTTGTACCCAAAAATCAACATGATATCATATAATATTTACCCAGGTATATAATCTTTGGTAATTAGCAACATTTACAAACTCCCTAATTGTCGCAAGACTATTAACTGAAAAAACATAATATAAAGGATACATTGCCTCTCGTAGAACTTCCAAAGAAAGAGCATGCAGCTGGAGTATACCCAGGAAAAGATTTTCCTTCCTGCATAAGTTTGGATTGTATGGCATCAAATCCAGTACCAATGGTGTTAAACCAAGTAGACAGCTTGCTTAAGCCATATAACAGATCAATACACAGGAACACGTACCATAAATAAACTCAAAACCGTGAATACACGTATTTGACAGCTGAAATTTTAACTTCTTAAAAACCCATTGAAAGTAATGGGCGAGCATCAGCAATATCTTTCACAATTTTAATACTATCAAGCAGTGATGAAAAAGGCGCGCCTAGACGCGCTTGGCCAAGGCCAGCGCCCACCTAGGGTGAGGCGCAGCCTGTGTGGCCAGGCGCCCTAGGCGGGGCCTAGGCGCCAAGGCGCGCCTAAGGCACAGGCGAGCGCCTCTTCCAAATCTGTTGAAGTTCAACAGATTTTTTGCATTTTGAATTTTTAAATTGACTTTTTAAAAGATTTTATCTTTAAATAACAAATTTTATATCTTCTCTCCCTTAATTATCCTAGGAAATAGTAAATTTTATATCTTCTCTTCCTTAATTATCCTAGGAAATAGTAGACATTAATTATTTTCTTTTCCTAAGTAGGCTGATATCCCTAAGTAAATCAATTATGATCAGATCTTCTATATTCTCTCCAGTCTCCTCTCCTCTTCCATAAATGCCTAGTACGTACAACATAAAGTCATAAAACATGTTCTCTCTAGTCTCTTCCTCCTTTTATATTCTCCTCTTCCTCTGTCTTCTATACATGAGTTATGTACAGCAGTTGTGTGGCTAGGCGCGCGCCCAGGTGCGCCCAGGCGCGTAGCGCCTGGGTGCGCCTAACACCTTTTTCATCACTGCTATCAAGGACTTTGTAATTGCAGAAAATGCATGTTTCATAATGAAAACCATGGAAATATGGACCAGTTTGAAGATTAAAGATGTGCTCTTATATATGAATCCATGCATTACACCTACATCATGCACAGAACTTGCATTATAAACACAACTTAAGAATCAGAAGCTCGTCCTATTCATAAGTAGCTCAACAATAGTGACCACCATCTGGTTATATACAATCAGAAAGAGAAAAAACAGAAACTTACCCGTTTCCCAAAGAGAACATGGTACTTTGTTTCAGAAAGTCGCAATCGGAAGGAAGTACAATTCCATCCAATAAAACTTCAAGTCCTCCAATACTTCTAAAATGGTTTTGAGCACGACTGTTCTCAAATATTGCTGAATGTAGAGCTCTCATTATAAGATAGTGAAGTGGCATATTTTGCCTCTGCTCTTCTATGTTTAATCTTCTGATAACACGCAAAAGTTCTGCAAAGAGCCAAAGCAACCGTAATTTAACAAAGACCAAAGAATGCATCAATCTACAAAGATTCTGAAAATGAAGCATGTATGTCTAATGGAAAAGGATATGTCTTTTAGAACAGAACGCAAAAGCATGTTACACGTCCATACCACAAACATGGACGCGCATGAACAAACCCAAATAAAAGCTCAGCTCTTATCTGCATGTATATATTTAATGGAAGGATAAAAAGTAGAGTGAATATGCATACCTTACCTACTAACCAATTGAGTCCGCCAGCTTCCATCACTGTTGTTACAGCCTTCTCTTTCCAACGTAAACTCATTCCACATACACTAACATTAAAACTACCGAAAGAACGGAACACTGAAGACCCATCCCTTGGAACAGACAATGTAGTATGGTTGAACAGCTGTGCCACTTCATATGCATCAGATTTCAACTCAATGAAGCTGGAAATTGTTGACAAGACATGTACAAGCAACTTCTGCAGCAGCCTATATTTCTCCAACACAATCTTAGATAGACCATCATCCACTGAAAGTACTCCAGCAACTGTCTTAAGTTGGACGACAGCCGCTGGTGAAGTACTAGATTGTCAGTAAACAGAAAAGTTTGATAAAATCATCATACCACATGAAAAGAAGATATCATACCACATGAAAAGAAGATATCATACCACATGAAAAGAAGAGACAGAATCAAGTCAAATGCAGAAGCAGTATATGCAATTCCAAACACAAATGAAAATAGAATCAAGATGACAACACTACACGGCAGGGCACAAACATGGAAGTAGAGGCGTGATACATCCTCAAGAGATGCATCTTTCCATACAATGCATTGAAGTATACAAAGAAACATCAGAGATCAAATAGATCACATATAGATAAGCTCAACAACTGAAAATCATATCGGAAGCAAATTATGAAAGATTGAGAACCGGCAGAAACCAACAAATTTTGATTAAGTGAGCATACTGATTCTTTTTAAATGAATAATCATCACAAAGAACAGCAGGGCCTACAAAGATTTAGATGTATGCAGCCATAGCCTGAATCAAAATCACGAGATGTTTCCTAGAAACCGCAGCTTAGAAAAACACATTATATGGTAAAGGAATAGAGTAGTCTAGCAATCCACTTGATTCAATCCATATTAGTTTGATGAGGAAAAGTAGCCTGCCAGAGACCCCCTCTACTCTTTGTTGAGTCAAGGGCTTCAAAATGAATAGCTAGATTTCTCTAATTTTTAGCTGGGGAAAAAACAAGGATTTTGAGCACTAGCAATTAAGAAAGAGCTAATGGAAATCAAAACATGCATCACTTCTATTATCTGAACATCAGCTCAATGAGTCAAAACCAAAATGGACGAATGGATACGAGACAAAATAGTCAGAAATTATAACTAAAAAATATATATACCTTTTATTAGTGCTATAAGTTTCTGAACCATGCCATAGTAACCCAATACTTCACAATTATATGTTGAACGAACTACAATCATCAGTGCTTCCAATAGAGGTAACCCTTCTGAAGTGATAGTCAAGCTGGATTCCCGATCTGACGTTGAGGGTGCAGGACTCATATCCACTGCACTTACAGAAGTGGAATGTGAAACTTATATTCTCATTTTACAGAACAATTTTAAAATAGCACTTTTAACATGTAATGATATTCTTAAGAAAAAATCTAGTGGTTTAGAGTGAAACTTGGTCTTCTTATACTCCAACAAAACCCACCAACCCTGAATCCTTGGGTACACTTTTTAAGAGCAACTTGCATAAAAAAATAGGGAAAATAAACCAATAATCTCAGAACTTACTCTCTGTGACCAAAGAAGTTATATATGTTACATCTTCGATTAAAGCCAAGAGCACTTCAGTAGGATGCCCAAAACAGCAGCCAATTGTGTCTTCCCATTGTGATGGATGCTCCAAAGGTGAGGAAGTAGCTGATGTACTATCAGCATCTTCCTCAGTATCAGGCTCCCACCCCCTGAAAATCTCTAAGAACTGCTTGAGGAAAGCATAAAACACCTGCCTCTTCTCAGCCTATTATGAAGAGATGTTAGCACTTGAATAAAAAAAAACGCTATTAGCAGAAAAGCTGCACAATTATTACTGTTTCAGAAACATTGTTTTATATCCAGCAAGAATATGTGCAGAAAGATTCCATGCTTAATATATGATAAACAATGAATTAAAGGAACCTTTATCCTAGTGCAAAATACATGATTAGCACGCAAAAAAGAAACAGAACATATAAGAGCTCCTTAAAATTCATATAAGTATATATAATTAACAATATAGCTTGTTAAACAATACGAGTAACTGCCTATCTGGGATAGCTTGCTCTAGTTCATGGTATCCAATAAAATAATGGAAACAAGAATTACCACATCAGTGCAATTAACAGAAAAAGAGGGAGATAGAAAGAGAGAGAACATCACAGGAACAATCCAATCTGATAAACCAAATGATTGGCCCAAGTACAACTACTATACATATCCATTTTTTTTAGGATAGCACCATTTTGGCAAGCAGATAATACACACAGAAAAAGGTACAAGAACTGATGCAGAATTGGGATGATATGCTGCATGGTGAAAAAATGCTACAATATATAACTAGTTCACTAGTCTCCATACCTTGTCATGTGTATTCTCATATCTCTGCCAAAGTGAATGTAGAACAGACTCAGCACCAACCTCACTAAAATGGAAAGGAGGGAGTAAGAAATAGACTGATGTGAATAGGACTTAAATGTATATGTATATAACTACAAAATTCTTCAATTCTTGGTAATTTACATTTTTCAAGAGAATTAGTAATTTGACCTTGAGGAGATCACTCAAAAAGGCATATATAAACCAGGAACCATTTAAGAGAAGGATTTCTTTGGCATGTGTTTAGTGAATCAACTTAGTCATATATTTGCTCTAAAATAGCCAATACTTCAATAAAAAGACCAGGAAAAAAGAATTATATGTTGGATGCAGAAATAGTACCTGAAATATACTCTGTGCCTGGGCAAGTTAAATCTGTCCTCTCGGTATGCAGACCCTCCATGGTGGCCACTAGATGTCCTTCTAATAAATCCAGCAACACCCTTAACAATGTTCATGATACCTCCCCACAATCTATTTAAACCAAAGTTTCTGTAGCTGAAACCAAATTAGCAGCCAAGCAATGTGACCCATCAAGTCTATCAGGGCCACCAATTGATCCCATGCAAGCAAAAGTTCCAGATTTCATTCCATTATTGAGGCTTCGGTTTCCACTTCAGTTTGATATCACATCATGTAAAGAACATCAACACAGATGTGAGAAATGAGTGCAATCTTATCACTTCAAATAAGTTGGATTAAAAAACATATGTTATGATACATACTGGTACTGGATATGAAACTTAATTCAACTCACACTTAAAACATATAACAAGCCCAACATCATAACAGGGAAGTACGAGAGAGATAGAGATGATAACGGAAGGCAAATGCGAGAGGAAGAGGGCTACGAATTGAGACAATAAAAATATTTAGTTTTAAGACACGTCAATGTTTCACAACCCAAGATGCACGGAGAGACCAGATTTCCGCAACCAAATTTACAGAGGCTTGAAGGGAACAAGCACAACACCCCCGCATCACACACGAATAAACAACAAAATTGAATCGGGAAGCCAACTTAGGGTTTGTAATTCTACCTTGGGAGACTTGAAATTTGACAATCGATCACAGCTTCGCGGGCGAAAACCCCAAATTGGAGCGTAACCTAGCTTAAGCGCGAACACAGAAGGAGATCAAAAGGATCGCAAGTGCTTGTGCAGCTCGGTAGGAGCGTGAGGATGATCTCCACAAGCGGGACTCTGCCGCAGTGGTGAGGGTTTGAGAATTGGGATCTGGGGGTCGGGGCCGGGCCGTTGGGAAGAGGAGTGCGTCAACTGTGATCTTAATCGGCCACTCAAATAAGGAAACAAAGAGCCGTGGGTCGGTTAGTACATTTCTTTTAAAAAAAAGGAAAAGAAAATTCCCACTCTATACTTTGTTTTAATCAGGGGAAAAATCCTTAATTATCCATGCTTTGTTTTTTGTTTTTTTAGCACTCCAAGCTTTGTTAATACTCATTTGACAACGATATCTATTAACAAAAAAAAAATGTTGAAATTAATATAGCTTATATCACTAGATTATATGAATGAACAAAAGATAGTAAATATGTTCAAAAAAATTATAAAAATGTTTAGAAATAATAAATGTTCATAATACTATAACTTAGATTATCATTTCGACAAAAAAATAACTTAGATTAACATGAATGTATAAACTTTTATTAATTTAGTTTATCTTATATATTTTCATATAAAATAAAAGAGATATTAATTCATTTCAAATAAAAAATGAAATATAAATAATAACTTTTCTCCATATCTATATCTATATATATATGCTAAAGTAGAAGCATAAATTCTACGTGTCAAGCCTACATTCAATTTACTAGAATTTAAGCTTTTACTTTAGTATATATAAAAATTTACCTAATAAAAAAATTATTTTAGAAAAAATTATAACTATAACTCGTGCATGATACGGGGACTATGCTAGTTACTCCGTGTTTAATAAAACAGATTAGGGCCGTCCAACTGAACTTCGGAACAAGAATTATCATCCGCGCATTTAATATTTTTAATTTCTTGGAGATGTCAAATGAAGAAATGGTAACTTTTGGATAAAAGTGTTAACACCTCGAATAGGAGTATTATGGGCTAGCTTATGCCACATCATTAACATGGAGAGTGGTGCAAGACTCGAAATTTAATGAACAAAAATGGTTTGTGGTTCCTTCTAGTTGCACCATTTGTAATTCTCTCGTCGAGTACTTTAATCACTTGTTTTTTAAATGCCTATTTAGTTTACAATTTCTATAATTTTTTTAAAAACTGTTGGGGATCACTTTTAACATTGACTTTGACAACGATTTCTACATCAATTTGGAATGTTTTCATTCGAGAAACAAAAATACCATTCTGATTTATTTATTTTGGTGGACAATTTGGAAAGACCGTAATGCTTTAATCTTTAGAAATATCCCGATCAATATTCAAACAACAGTCAACAGTGCTTTCATTTCTTACAAATACTGGATGCGGTCTTTCTTGGAAGAAGCTTCATTTTCTTGTAAAAATAAGGGACCAAGGCAATTTTCAAGATGGAGAAAAACCCCTTCAAATTGTGTTAAATTAAACTTTGATGCTTCAGTCAAACAAAATGGTTCAACACATATTGGATATGTATTCCGTAACCATTCTGATGAAGTGGTCTTCTTAGACCACAGGCAGATCATCTGCTCCTCGCCTATTAAGGCGGAGGCTTTGGCCGCTCTTGAAAGCCTTCATAGGGCTATTTCGCATCGTTTTACGCAAATAGTTCTTGAAGGGGATAATATTTTTGTCATTAATTCCATCCGTGGAATTTGAAAAATTCCATGGGAAATCTCTTCCATAATTATGGAAATTAGATCTATGTTATATGGTTTGGATTATTTTCAGGTTCATCATTGCTACCGAGAGTCTAATAAAGCAGCTGACTTTCTGGCTTCTTCTACCATCTCTTCTACTATTCTCCGCAGTGCAATCTCTGAGTTCCTTTCGAAGAATCAAGACCACACTCAACAGCTTCGTTCGAAGAAACTACCTAGATTCGAGATTCAGCGTCCCATTAGCTTGTAAATCATTTGTAAAAATCATCTGTTGCGATGATTTAGGTATGCCTTCTGATTTATAAGGATACATTATGTTTGCCTGAATAAAAAAAAAATGGTTTGTGGTCTTTCTTTAAGCTATATAAAGTACCCCAATTTAAAGTTGTAATGCACTAATAGCAATGACGTGTTTGATACAATGTACACAAATCATACGGTTTTTGTAAGTTCTAAAAGGTTTATTTATAATGAGTGTTTGATTAATTATAACTCCACTGAAAAGGATAAATAATTCATTCAACACATTAACATGGACAAATATTACATATGTAACTTAGTGTAACAATGTAAATTAACAACGGAAATGTTAATATTTACACCTAATTTGTCATTACACACGTTAATTATAAAAAGTATCCTTCATGAAATTGAAAATAAAGATAACGAGGTTGTTTTAGAGGATAAGAGTTCAAAACTTGTTAACTTTCTTTTTTTAAACTTGTTAGCTTCCCTTCTCTTTAACCTTCCTACATGGGAAATTAATTTTCACAATTTTGCGTCGGGGCTATTTTATTAGTTTAAGGTTTCGTTTGGCAATGATCTTTGTAAAGACTTGTTTACTTATAATGTATTTTTTGTTAAAATACTCCATTTGTTAAAAAATAAGCATAATTTAGCATTCTTTCTTTATTAAAAAATATTTATCATTTTATAATTTTAATAAATGATTTATTATTGAGTTACGAGATATATTATCGAAACTTGCACATATTAACATTTTCTATGCAAAATTTGTTAATTTATTGGTTAGAAATGACGTGGATAATTACTAAATTATAGTATTTTCGTCTAGCTATTATATTTTTTAACAGTTGTGTTAAAAGTTAAAATAACAATAATTACTCAACAAGTGAATATTATTTATTTATTTGAGAGATATAAAAAAATATAAAGTAAACAAAATGTATTTATTAATAAAAAAACTTAATCAAACCCTAAGTCAATCTATTTTCAAAGCAATTATTTATGCATCTCAATGGCAATGATCATTAGTATTATTTCATGCAATTTCCTAAACAAAACATTATTTACGTATAATAAACACGTGGCAACTGGCAACACGTCACTAATCTAATGTGACAGATCGTCACTACAATTAAACCAAAGAAAGCAAGATGAAGGTGGTCGCCCACCAACTTCCCATCACGAGTCACGACTAACGACTTTGATCGAACGGTCCATATCATTCCTCATCCCCTTACACATCACCCATCTGACAGTTTCCGTTCTTTCATTTTGCCGCGAAATCCCAATCCCATCTTCAAAACTTTTGAATCAAGATGGGCTCGAACAACGATCATGAAGCGGGAGCATCGGATCTCAACAAGCCGTTTCTGCACACGGGGAGTTGGTACAAGTACCCTGGAATGGGCTCTAGACAAGCCAGCGCCATCGGATCCATGGCTACTATTCAAGAAAACGCCGTCTCCGTACTCGCCTGCGTTCTCATCGTTGCTCTGGGCCCCATCCAATTTGGTTTCACCGTAATAACAATCCTTACATTGTTCCGTTACATTCAATATTCTTTTCAATGCCTGAAACTTGTGTTTCTTCCGCGCAACATTAGGCTGGCTATTCATCTCCAACTCAATCCGCCATCACTAAAGATCTGGGACTCACGGTTTCCGAGGTACACTGTTTACTATTAGCATTGCCTTTTCAAATCAAGTTTGATCAATCTCATAGTTGACTTTGGGAATTACTAGTATTCTGTTTTTGGGTCTCTGTCAAATGTGGGTGCCATGGTTGGAGCTATCGCCAGTGGTCAAATTTCGGAGTACATCGGCCGCAAAGGGGTGGGTTTAATTTCTTTTGTAACATTACATTTACATGACTTAATCTGCATTTGGATACTTGATGACTAATTATCTTGTTGTGTTATGATTTTTCTTTTTCAGTCTTTGATGATTGCTGCTATTCCTAACATAATTGGATGGGTGGCTGTATCAGTTGCCAGAGTAAGTTAAAGTTGTCATAATATTACACATTTATGTCAATACTTTACAGCTTAGTTGACAAACATGACACCTAAATGAGTCTGTGACCTTAAAAAAACATATTACATATTTCTTATTGCGGGTGCTAATGTGTAATTATCAGGATTCATCCTTCTTGTATATGGGAAGGCTTCTTGAAGGATTCGGCGTGGGGATAATATCTTACACGGTACTTTTTGATTTAGAACTCCACATTTTTTCCACGAGACAAAATCTTGATGGGATTTTTTTTTAAAAAAAATCTGATTGTTTTTAGGTGCCTGTGTATATTGCTGAAATTGCACCACAGAATCTGAGAGGAGCCTTGGGTTCTGTTAATCAGGTTGAAAAGACTTTTTTATTTCATGCGATTTTATCTTTCGGTTTTTGAATTTGTATGATCTAATTTTTATATTTTTCATGTCTTGTTGGTTAGCTTTCTGTCACTATAGGTATAATGTTGGCTTATTTGCTGGGACTTTTCGTCGAATGGAGAGTACTTGCAGTTATAGGTAAGCCTTCTTCAGCAAACAACGACAATTGTTTAACCAATTCGATCATTCCACAACTTGATGTTGTGTACAATTAAGAAGTTTCATGTTTATATTGGCAGGAATATTGCCTTGTACTGTGCTGATACCTGGGTTATTCTTTATCCCGGAATCTCCTAGGTGGCTGGTAAGTTTGTTGGTTGCTTAATTGCCCTCTTCTTGTTTATTATTCTGAATATAATTATTTTCTTAGTCACAAATGTTTGGTGTTTATAAGGCAAAAATGGGTATGATTGAAGAGTTTGAGACTTCTTTGCAAGTTCTTCGTGGATTCGAGACTGACATTAATGATGAAGTAACTGCCATTAAGGTAATTCTCCTTGTAGCTTTATTTGCTATTAATGTATCCCCTTTTTTTTATACTACATAGATTATGACTTCCTAATGGAATTACTATGATATGGCCTTATGCAGAGGTCTGTTGAATCAACAAATAGGAGGAGTAGCTCAATAACGTTTGCAGAGCTCAAATTGAGAAGATATTGGCTTCCACTAATGGTAATTAGATCCTATCTTTTAGAAGGTTTTTGACACTCCACTTATTTTATTTTATCTAAAGGTTAATTGCAACAGTATACAATTATATGATGCTATTTTGCAGATAGGAAATGGATTATTAGTGCTGCAACAACTTAGTGGGATCAATGGTGTTCTGTTCTATTCAAGTACCATTTTTGAAGATGCTGGTAATTAAGCGCAAACTGGATGCTCATCTAAGAAATTAATTATTTTGGTGTCATCTAGTTTGATTTTGGCGTATTCAGTGTTAAACGTAGATTATGTACTTAATTTTGATTAGGGGTTACATCTACAAACGTTGCAACATTTGGACTTGGTGCTGCACAGGTAAGAGATATTGCTTAGTGGTTTTGGTTCCTTAATTATGTGTTAAATTGCTTGTTCATTAAACATTGATTTTCGTGGTAATAGGTTTTGGCAACCATGGTTACGACATGGTTGGCAGATCGAGCTGGTCGTAGGCTTCTTCTTATTGTAAGTTTGATCGTTGCATTAGGAAATTAGTATCACATTTTCGTTGTCGAGATAAAAAAAAAGTCATTCCTACATCTTCTTGTTACAGATTTCTTCAGCTGGGATGACAGTTAGTCTCTTGGTGGTTGCTGTTTCCTTTTTCATCAAGGTTTGCTTGATCTCATCTAAACTTTTCGTAATGTTAATTAGAGTATAAACTAAACAGAAATTGAAGGTAATAGTAATTTCTTTACAGGATGCTGCAACAGATGGGACAACATTGTACAATGTTTGTTCAATTCTCTCAGTTGCTGGAGTTGTGGTACGTTAATTGACATTAAAGAGTATGAATTATAGTTAGTTAGGTTGTAGTGTACTAATCGGAAATCTGTAATCAGGCAATGGTTGTATCATTTTCCCTAGGCATGGGCGCAATACCGTGGGTTATAATGTCAGAGGTAATAGATCATTCGTTAATTTATTCAATTAAAGCAACGAAATAAACTGATTTTATGTTTTTTTACATGATTATTAATGTGCAGATCCTTCCAATCAACATAAAAGGACTAGCTGGAAGTATCGCTACACTAGCCAATTGGCTTGTGGCGTGGCTGGTCACAATGACAGCAAACTTGCTCTTGAACTGGAGTGCAGGAGGTAATTCATTTTTAGCATTTTATTATGATTTTAGGACGTTTGAATTTCTAAAATAATGCATTATCTTGCAATCCAAACGGATCCTTTGTTGTTGGAACTCTGAATTGTGATGCACAAATGGTAACAGCGACATTCAGTATCTACATGGTGGTATCGGCTTTCGCTCTGGCATTCATTTACATCTGGGTGCCGGAGACCAAGGAGCGATCGTTGGAGGAGATTCAAACGTCCTTCGATGACCGCATGCATTGTTCATAGATCAATTTTATAAACACTTGGTTGTTGTTGTTGTTTGTGTCAATTTAAAAGAAAATAGATGGACAAGTACAATACAACATATGTATACTTGAGGCAACAAAGTTGCAAGAACATGTGTTTCATTTCCTATTGGTTTGGACTTATTATGGGCTCCCAAGGGTGTTAAATGATTGTAAACATTTGTCAAATAACACATCACACTCAAAAATTTATAAATTCTTCATAACAATATTTTATTTTTCAACCTCAAGGGGTTGGTTTAGGTTGAAGCGTCACAATGAAACGCCTTCCAATGGGCTTGTTATATTTTGTTTTACATATGTAGTGATTTTCTGGTGAATGAAAACAAACATAAGAATTTGATAATACAATTGCAATAGATTTTTTGCACCCTCAATCCTAGCAATCATGTCATTCTTGCACTTAGCAATATTTTTGACAACTAGTGTTTCTTGTTCGGAAATTTAATATTTGTGGAGTTTATTTTGATAGATATTGTGTAGCAAATTTCTGTCACCACAATTAATAGATGATGACGATGACGAGAACCCACAATTCCGGAGAACGTCGATCCATCACACCCTCATTCCAGTGCCCTGTGAACATAGAAGAAGACTAAATGCGGAGTTTTTCCTCGTTTTATCTCTGACGCTCAAGTTAGTCAAGAGGCCGAAAGAAGAGAATGATGAGGTACAATTGAGAGAGAGAGAGAGAGAGAGAGAGAGAGAGAGAGAGAGAGAGAGAGAGAGAGATTAGGATTTTTAAGATAATTAATATCTCTACCTTTTAGTAAATAAATTAAATTACCTCATTAACCTCCATAATAACACAAAATCCCATTAAATGTGATTAATCAATTTGTCAAATTCACTCTAGCCTGACCATTTTATTAATCTAATAATTGAGTATTTCGAGGAGTTCACAATCTTCATTTGCTCTGAGTCTGACACAATCTCATTGAGATTTTTACTCGCCTTCAATTCTCTCAGAAACTCACACAATCAATTCTCACTTTAAACATAGTATTTTATTTTCTATCTAAAAAATATGCAAAAGCAAATGCATTTGTCAAAATCTCAGTGCCCAAAAACATTAGAGAAGAATATCCTAATAGACCCTTTCTCATAATCCTCTTCCAAAAATATACCCCTTCTTTATCTTTTCTTCATTTTTATATTTCTTATCTTTTAATGACTAAAGTACCCTTAATTTAATTATCCCAATGGCAAACTTCTCTTTCCATTGGATTAAACGATCACCGTACGTCTCCTTCGTTTGTACTCGTCTCCCCTCTCCACCGAGATCGTCTCCTTCGTCACCACACCTCCATGCCTCCACTGCCGGCCAACTAGCCTCGTCGGACGTGATCCTGCTCCATTGCTCCACTGACGATCGTGGTCCACTGTTCCGCCGTCGTCGGTGTGTCTCTCTTCTTGTATGTAATCCTCACTATCGCTTCTTGTATTTCCGATCTTGCTCCTTCTCAATTAGGTTTTGCTACAGATGATAATTTCATGTAGGTTAATTAGATTAAGATCATCGTTTGTTTGTAGCAACGCGCATCTCCTTAGCATCAATGTAGCCTACGCCAATTTAATTTTGAGCATAATTCAGTGAGCAATTTAACAGATGAAACACACAAAGGAATTAAAAGAACGAAAAAAAAGCTAAATTAATACCTGATCATTATATGTGTCGTAGTGTTTGAAGGCTTCCTTTATGCCTTGTAATCTCTCGTGGGTCAAGCCATGGCCATGCCCTCGCGGTTTTTGTTCTGTTGTTTCTCCCAAATTGACTTTTGACTGATTTCAATTTCACAAATCAAATAACTTAAGTTAGTCCAAAGATTCAAATCTAATGGTATCAATCAAGAATTCAATATTATTCAAGATCCAGGATCAGATAAACGCGATCAAGATTGTGCAATGTGGGGTTGAATTAGCTCAATACCGAATGTGTTAAGGGATCGGGATTGGAGAAATGCGTACCATAGTTTTCGTTGTCGATTCGAGCAAGCAGTATCGGATGATGGATCTTGAAATGTTTAGGAATTCTGTTTGCCATTGTTTTTGTGCATCTTGATTTGTTTGTGAAAGATGTTCGTTTGTTATAAGAAAGTGGAGGCTCCAGATAGATCCGGTTGTTACAGCATAATCACATTATTTAGTGTTTCATGTAATTTAGATTGGCCACAGAATCTCGTTGTTACACCTTGATCACATTTTTTTATGAAAGATGAGATTGATTATATACTGTATAGGTCTTTTCAAGTAGGTCTTTGTCTAGGTTTGTTCATATTGATGTTACACAAAATATAAAGTTGCACAAACACTTCATGTACACCAATTCGTGGATCATACGTTATAAGCTATCTAATTCCATGTAACCTCTATTTTGTGTAAGCTTACTAATTTCGTGTCACCCCTATCTTGTGTAATATACATACTTCCGTATAGTTCGTGTAAAGACTGTCACATAAAATAATATCGTGTAGGCTAATATGATTATGTGTGTAATATCCCTCATATTTTATAAGGGTATTTTGAAAATTTTCAAACTCCCGTACTACAAGTCGGATTAATTTCAGAGAAGTTTAGACATTCGGTAATATGTTTGATCTCTATAATATTTTTCTGAGTAATATAAAATACAGTTAATGTATTTTTGGGCTAAATATTCATTCGTGTGCGAATATATTCAACCCGGGAATTTAAACCCGTAAGGATTTTGTCTTTTCCCGGGCAAACGGTTCGAAATTGGCCAGAACCGCGACCGCGGCCAATGACGGAAAGCAACTGTCTTGTCAATCTGACAAGCGGTGGAGGCCGCGACCGCGGCCAGAAAATTGCGCCCGCGGCCTAGGCCAAAATCGAGAACCGCGACCGCGGCCGGGAACCGCGCCCGCGGCTGTTATCCTGTTCGATGTGCAAGTGGCCTCTGTCACCAGAGAAGCTCGGAACTCGCGCCGTTAAGCCGAGGAAGCTTCCCACGAAGCTGGGTCTGAGCTGCTTCCCTTGGCCTATATAAATGAGGGAGATCTGGAGGATTTGGAGCAAATCCGAACTCCCAAACCCCCTCTCCCAACTTCGTCGGAAAATCAGAAATCTCGCCGGAAAAGTTTTAAGCTTCGCCGGAGCTCCGTTCTCGAAGTTTGGTTGATCCAAAGCGAAGCATTGATAGTCCAAGGAGGCTTAGGAATCAAAGTTTGCAAAAAGGAAGCCAAACCCCTCGTCGCCGGTGAGTTTCTTTCTTTCCGATCATCGTCTTTGTTCGTGGCCGCGACCGCGGCCAGAAAACCGCGCCCGTGGCCAGAAAACCGCGCCCGCGGCCAGAAAACTGCGCCCATGGCCAAGTCTCTGGTCGAAGCCTTCGTTGCCCCAAAGGCCGCAACCGCGGCCAGAAAACCGCGCCCGCGGCCTAGGCCATTTCTTGGCTCGAACGATGTGGCTTTGATCAAGGCTTCGTTTCCTATCGTCATTCTTTAGATTCGTACTAGCTATTGTCGAATCTAACTTAGGGTCTTGTTATGGGTCGTTCCAGAAGGATTTAATATCCAGGATCCGTCCCAGTTTCGGACCC
The DNA here is from genome assembly GCA_027886185.1 of Rheum nobile. NCBI lineage: Eukaryota > Viridiplantae > Streptophyta > Magnoliopsida > Caryophyllales > Polygonaceae > Rheum > Rheum nobile. The sequence goes on along the minus strand of WOAB01000686.1, from coordinate 1,101,575 downwards.
GGAAACTCGTCGTACCCAAGCTTCGCTCAAGCTTTCGACTGATCTAAGGCAAGTGGCAGTTCGCTCTTGCTCATCATTCCATATTTCAATTAATTATCAATTGTTTAATTGTTAATTAGTTTGGGATGATTTACTGTTTTCGTTGGGAACAGTTTTGATAACTGTTTGTGATTTTAAAAGATATTATAATAGGTTGTATATCTGTTAGAACAACGCTATTATATATAAATATATGTGATTTAATACAGATATTATGATAGGTTATATATCTGTTATTGACCGCGATGGCATTGATGTGGATTATTACTGCGTTCGTAATTGTTTAGTTAGAACGAGTATTCGTAGGAACGCTATGTACCTTGTGGGGGTTTAGCTGTTTCTTTATAACTGGTACTTGGTGGATTTTTCCCCAGTACTCTCTCTGGTCATGACCATGCCCTTACTCAGGGTTGGTGCACTTCGCTAGTGCCAAATCTTCCGGGATTCATTCCCTCTGATATCTCTTGTGAGGAGATCTGATATCTCTTGTGAGGAGATCCGATATCTCTTATGAGGAGATTTAAAAGCTTATAACGTGATGCACGTTTTGGAATTAAATGAGATAAGTGCCGTTGTCGCACATAATTAAATATATCCTCAGACGAGTAGTACATTTAGGAAATAGTACAGCTAAGAAATCTCGTCTTGACTTTGATCAGAGTAAAGTTCTCTTTCCAATCTGGATTCGCCTTGGGTGGTGAGGTTGGTCATGAGCCGAAACATCAAGTCGTTTTTGAACGCTTGTATGTAATTATTTATGTTCCCCAACATTTGTCATATTTCCGATAAGACTCAATTCATTGGAGTCTTCTTTTGGGATAGATTGCTGTGAGACTCGGTCTCCAGAATCTTCTCTTGATCATGCCTTTTCATATATTCCAGTAGGAGTATGATGGTTGACTATCGTCATCGATTATTATTCGAGGAGCGATGAGTCTAACCTAATACGACTACTTCGAATCACTCTGCTTTGTATCCTTGCATAGTCTTTCATTAGACTAACCAACCGAAATTGTTCTCTGCATGGTTGGCTGGTGTCATCCGTTCGATTCGGCACATCAGATGAGTTGTCGTTCCGTAAAGGCTAGAAGTGACTATAAAGGCAGATGGTGTTTTGAAGAGTTTTATCCAGGTTGAGATCCTTGACGGGTGATCAATGCGATCAAGACCCTTTGTTAATTATTTAAAAGACTTCCGCTGTGTTAAATATATTTTGTAGTAAGACTTCCGCTATATTTCTGATGTATTTTGTCGTACTTGGAATTGTGTTGTAATTCCGCGACTATGGTTTAAATAAAAGTTATGATATTTTGTATCATAATTGTTGTTTGATGATTTATATCAATTGGTAAAGCCTTGGGTGACATCGGACATAACGTCTGAGGTCACTGGCGGTAATGCCTTCAAGGTTATATATTTGGAGGTGTTACAGATCTGGTATCAGAGCCGGAAGTTTAAAAAAAAAACGGGTGGGTTTTAAAATGTTCTTTTGGGAACATTTTTTTTAAACCGATTACTCGTTTAAAACTGAGAATCATTTTCGAAGGCTCTGGATTTTAAATGAAAATTTTAACCGTTCATAGTCGTGCCTTCTCTTGAGTCTGATATGAAAGTGAACTTCTATATTTAGAAAGACTAAACTCTCTTCTTGTCACCCGAAGAATATGGGTGCATTCCTTTCTCTTCAGAGGGACTCGGAAGAAGCCGAGATGGCTCCGCCATATCTAGATAGGCTTGAGTTCCCGGTTCCCTCGTCGTGTTTTGAGGTCGGTGAACCTAGTAGTCCATCCGAGGAGGTGAAGACCCGTACTCCCTGAGTCGGTAGTGCTAGTGTCCGACGAGGCCGTGGTTCCTGTGGTAGAGCCTACAGAGGAGCCATGGGAGGACACTGAGGATGAAGAAGAGTTGTCAAGGTACACTAGAGGGTACTATAACGACGACTTTATGATCGAGATGATTTCCGAAAAGGACCCCGAGGAAGACCTCGAGGGGCAGGGCCACAAGTCCGATGACTTGGAGCGCTTATTGGTGGGCAGCGAGGACCCGGGAGTGGAGTTTATCTATCCGAGTCCGGTGTTGTCACCTGAGTGAGAGTACTCGTCATTGTCTCCTGCCACTTGGAAGACGATTAGTGTTGAAGCGCATCGTCAGGTGGATGAGACGGTTGAGCGTGCTCGTTTCAGGGCAAGGCCGTGAGAGTCAATGGGTACACCAGTTGTGGTCCCGACTCAACAAGTCAGGCCAAGGCCCCAAGTACTAGAAGAACGATTGGAGGTCAAGGTCAGCGCCTTTACGAGATGTGTGAGGCTGATGGACCGAATGCTCCAATTGTTCAAGGTACTCTATACCTTTATTCTACTCATGTGTGTATATTGTTTGATTTAAGTGCTACCCATTCTTTCATTTCGGAAAGTTGTGTGAACCTGTCGTTGTGAATCTTCCTAATGGTGAACATTTAGTGGGCACCAAGCGTCTGTCAGAATTTCCGATTACCATTTAGGGTAAGAAGTTCGAAGCAGATTTGATTTGTATAGCCATGGCTCCATACGACATTATTATTGGTATGGATTGGCTGACACGTCATGAGGCGGTAATCAATTTTAGTTCAAGGACTGTGACAGTGTCATCTGGGGGCCAGAGTGTATGCAAATTTAAGGGTCGGAATGACGCTGATAACGACAGGCTTATCAATACGATGACTGCGTTTAAGCTACTTCGACAAGGTTGTGTCGGGTACTGATACGCCGTATTTTGTATGGCATAGTTAGGGATTATTAGCACATTTATAGGAGACTTTGGCGGGGTTTTGGAGGTAAGTTGGTGTTTGAAGACGGAGCTCGAAGCCATGTAGGAGAGCTGGTGATCAAAAGACAGAAGTTGCTGGAGTGGAAACCGCGAGCTGACGCGACTAATGGCGACCAGCGGTTAACAGATTCCAGCTGAACCTTGGGGAGCACAAACCGCGATCACTACCACCCGCGGTTGGTTGCGGTTTTCTGAGCGACTGAACAACTTCTGATTTTCTCGAACTGCTTGGCTGTTTCGTTTTGCTTAATTAATAGGTATTTAAGGGGCTCGGATTAGGGTTGAGGCCCGGTTCAGACCTAGCCTCTTACCTGGTTTTTTTCCCTTTCTTTTCTCTCAAGAACACTTAGTTTTTCTTGTCTCTTTTGGATTTGAATTGTGTGTGAAGAACATGAACCAGAACTAATTTCCTGTTTTGCCTAGCGTGGAAGCACAAAGTTAACTCGGTTGTAAGGTTCATTTCTCTTGTTCATCCCTTGTTGGATTTGATATTAATTTCCTTGAGCATATTTCAGATTTCTATATTTTTGACTAGATTGATCTCCTGGTTTAAATCTATAGTAATCTAGGTGCTGGATTTGGGATATACGGTGGAATCCCTAATCACTTGTAGCGATTACAATTGCATGAAATTGGTAAATTGAATTCAATTGTGAAAAGGAAATTGATTTGCATGGCGTACTTGCGTTGTTGAGTTGTTGCATGCAATCCATACATCTTACACTTCATGCTGCTGATTGAGCCAAACCTAGGAGGTTTTCTAGGATTATCAATTAGTAAGTGTTAGCAGGGTCGGTTGGCTTGTTAATATAAATAAGATCAGAAGAGGAACAAATCAAAAGGGTGAATATGAACATGAGAGGAATCAATGATCAATTTGGTTAACTTCTGTGTGGAAACTTGCTAGGTGAAACTCCCTTTCTTCTTATTTTCTTAAGCTTGATTTTGGTGTTATTTCATTTGTGGTCTTAGTAGAAACCCCCCCCCCCCCCCCCCTTATTTGTTCTTTAAAGTTGATAAATTAGTAATTACATAGAAATTGATGTGTTGATTCCCTTGGGTTCGACTCCTTACTTGCATGCTATACTCTAGTTGCATATTAGGATTACTTTGATAGCGACCACGACTGAAAGTTAGCTATCAAATTTGGCGCCGTTGCCGGGGAATTAATAATTGTTCTTTCTCTTTGTAATTGTTTGTTTATCAACTTTTGGTGTGAACCTTCTGTATGGTTCACACCCGTGCTACTGATTCTCCCATTCTTGATTGTGATCCAGAAATTGAGCGGACATTTTTTCAGGAATCGAAGAGCAGCCCGTGAACTTCTGAACCAACCAGAGATGGCTGATAGGACGCTGAGACAGTTGACTGCCCCGAACTTGGAGCAACAACCTTTGGCTATAACCATTCCCGAGTTAGCTGAAGGAGTGAACTTTGAGTTGAAAGCATGATTGATCCATGAGTTGCCTCATTTCCATGGACTTGCTGGAGAAGACCCGAACAAGCACTTAGCGCAATTTCATGCGGTATGTTCTAGCATGAAGCCAAGGGGTGTTACTGCTGACACCATCATGTTGAGAGCGTTTGGGTTCACTTTGAAGGATTCTGCAAATGATTGGCTTTACTATCTTGCCCCGGGAAGCATCACGACATGGGCCGAAATGAAGACAGCTTTTCTTGAGAAATACTTCCCGGCCACAAAGCTGAATAGTCTAAAGAGAGCCATTGCTACTATTGAACAACAAGGTTCTGAAAGCTTGTATGAGTACTACGAGAGATTCAAGCGGTTATGTGCAAGTTGCCCATACCATGGTTATAGTGATCAAGATCTCATCCTCTACTTGTTCAATGGCCTCTCGGATGAGGAGCGTAGAATGGTGAATGCCGCTTGTGGAGGTAACATTCTGAACAAAACTCCTCCCCAAGCTTTTGAGATGTTTCAGGAGCTATCTGAAGGCTCAAGGCAATTTAGCAAAAGAGAGAGTCTCAAGGCTGTGGGTTCTTCGTCCAAGATTGAATCCGATGTGAATGAGTTGAAGGAAATGATGAAGTGCTTTATGCTCAATGGCACTCCACCACAAGCCAGACCATGTGGAATTTGTACTGAAGTAGGGCACCCAACTGATGTATGCCCAACGCTTCAGGAGTCAAATGTTGAGGTGAAAGTTGTAGGAGGATGGCAACCAAGACCAAAATATGATCCATTTTCTAACACCTACAATCCGGGATATAGAGATCATCCAAATCTCAGGTGGAGTAATCAGCAAAATGTTCAGAATCCTCACCTCATGCAACAACAACAACCGAGGCCACCATACAACCATAAACCTTCCATGTCAGCTGAAGAAATGATCAAGTCCTTGGCTCAGACAGTCATGCAGAAAGATGCTGAAACAAAGTCATTCCTCCAGAATCTTGAGAAACAAGTGGCACAAATTGCTCAAGCTGTGAGTAATCTAGAGGCTCGAGATTCGGGAAAATTACCGTCACAAACGGTAGTCAACCCGAGGGAGAATGTGAGTGCAGTGACTTTGAGAAGTGGAAAGCAGTTGAATATAAGCCCTATTGCTGAACATGGTGAATTGCAAGACGGTTCTGCAGCATGTGAAAATAGAAAATCGCGATCTACCGCGTCCTACCGCGATCGATGTTTTGACGATGAAAGCCCACTGGATTCTGCAGAAGAGAGTCTGCAAGAAAAACCGCGACCTGCCGCGCCCGCTCCCGACCGCGATTATACCCCAGACAGTTATGCAGAAACCTCGACTCAAAAACCGCGATTGCCTCCACCCGCGACCACTCGCGATTTTGACCAGGATCCTCTTGATGATTATGTCCGTCCAAGCTTTCCACCTCTATGCTCTCAGAAGCCGGTCCCTCCTTTCCCTGAGGTGTTGAAGGAGACTAGAAGACCGGAGAATGACAATGAAATATTCGAGACCTTCAGTAAGTGTGAGGTAAACATTCCATTGCTTAAACTGGTTAAGAGTATTCCTAGGTTTGCTAAGTTCTTGAAAGAAATCTGCACTATTAAAAGGAATCAAAAATTGAAAGGGACACAAAAGGTCAAGGTTAGTGAGCATGTGTCTGCGGTGTTTCAAAGGCGAATGCCTAAAAAGTGTGGTGATCCAGGCATGTTTAGCATTCCATGTGTGATAGGTGATATAAGAATTGAAAGAGCTATGCTTGATCTTGGTGCATCTATCAATGTTTTGCCTTTCTCCTTGTATGAATCCCTAGGATTAGGACCTTTGCATGAGACCGGAATTGTTGTTCAACTAGCTGATAGGTCCAATGTGTATCCGAAGGGAGTAGTTGAAGATGTTCTTGTCATGGTAGGTGACTTGATATTTCCTGCTGATTTTTTTGTGTTGGATATGGAACATGACGAGCATGCGACACCTATATTGTTAGGAAGGCCTTTCATGAAAACAGCACAAACAAAAATTGATGTGAATAGTGGAACACTTACAATGGAATTTGATGGGGAGAAAGTGCAATACAACATATATGATGCTATGAAACATCCCATTGATGATCATTCCTTGTGTTCTATTGATGTGATTGAGCCCTTAGTTCAAGATGTGTTTGATATTACTTGCTGTGATGAGTTGCAATCTATTATAGAGAATGATGTAGTGGATCCACATGTAGAATTGTCTTTGTCCACTAACATGCAGGTAGTCTTGGCTCATTTGAATGTTGAAGGTAAGCATTCTCGTACTCATTTGGGCAGTGGCCCCATGGAACTAATAGTGCCGAGCAAGAAGCTCCTACCTTCTGTTATGCAGGCACCCGAAGTTGAGTTGAAGTAGCTGCCTAAGCATCTTAAGTACGTGTTTCTTAGGAAAGAGGAATCGTTGCCGATCATCATCTCGAATAGTCTTTCCAAGGAGCACGAGAAAAAGTTGGTAGCGGTGCTTAAGGAGCACAAGATAGCTTTGGGATGGACGATTGCAGACATCAAAGGGATTAGTCCTTCCACATGTATGCACAAAATTCTACTAGAAGGAGATCCCAAGCCAATCAGGCAGCCTCATAGAAGACTTAACCCACCAATGACTGAGGTGGTGAAGAAGGAGGTGTTGAAGCTCCTACAAGCTGGTATGATTTCCCCCATTTCTGATAGTCAATGGGTGAGCCCTACACAAGTTGTGCCCAAGAAGGGAGGTATTTCGCTTGTGGAGAATCAACAAGGAGAGTTGGTCCCCACCCGGTTACAAACAGGATGACGAGTATGTATAGATTACCGTAAGCTGAGCGCGGTAACCAGAAAGGATCACTTCCCTTTACCATTTATTGATCAGATGCTTGAGCGACTTGCCGGACGCCCTTTCTATTGTTTTCTTGATGGATACTCAGGGTATTTTCATATTGCCATAGCACCGGAGGACCAAGAAAAGACGACATTCACATGCCCTTTTGGTACCTTCGCATATCGCAGGATGCCATTTGGGTTGTGTAACGCTCCCGGGACATTTCAGCGGTGTATGATGAATATTTTCTCTGAATATGTGGAAAACTTCATTGAGGTGTTTATGGATGATTTCACTGTGCATGGTGACAGCTTTGATGCGTGCTTGGATCATTTGTCTTTAGTGCTCAAAAGGTGCATTGAAACCAACTTGGTTCTTAACTCAGAAAAGTGCCAATTCATAGTTGAACAATGAATTGTGCTAGGTCATATTGTGTCAGCTAAAGGCATTGAGGTGGACAAGGCCAAAATTGATGTGATTAAGACATTGCCCTACCCTACTAACGTGCGGGAAGTGCGCTCCTTTTTAGGCCATGTGGGTTTTTATCGCAGGTTTATTAAGGACTTTTCAAAGATTTCATCTCCTTTGTGTGAGTTGCTGAAGAAGGAGGTTGATTTCGTGATGAGCAATGAATGCAAAGCGGCCTTTGATGAGTTGAAAGCACGTCTTACTAGCGCCCTTATCATTCAGGCACCAGATTGGTCTCGCCCTTTTGAGATCATGTGTGATGTAAGTGATCTTGCTGTAGGAGCAGTTCTTGGACAGAAGGAAGCAAGAGCGTCCCATGTGATTCATTATGCTTCTATGACTTTGAACGGAGCACAAAGGAACTACTCTACCACCGAAAAGGAGATGCTAGCAATTGTGTTTGCCTTGGAAAAGTTTAGGCAGTACCTTCTTGGGACCAAAGTAATCATCTACAGCGACCACGACTGAAAGTTAGCTATCAAATTTGGCGCCGTTGCCGGGGAGGAGATGCAGCAAGACATTGCTGCAATGAAGAGAGCACAAGAGGAGTACTTCAGGGGTGCTGGCCCCTACTATCCACCACCACAGTGAGTCTTTGTCTTCCTTCCCTAATAATTTCAGGTCCTTTTTGTATCACATTGAGGACAATGCGTCATTCAAGTATGGGGGAAGGGATAATGCTTTACATTGTACATATCTCACTGCATTGCATTTTTGACTAAAAATAATAAAAAATAATAAAAAAAAGCCAGAAAAATGGAAAAAGGCATATATAAATCCTTGGATATGCGGAAAACCCGAAAGGACCGCATAGGCAAAAAGAAGGTGACTCGCTCAACACTAGATTGAGGCAAAAATGAGTCTTGGAGTGATGCGAGATTGGTGAGCCCATCTATAAAAAAAAAGAGTGGTTAGGTGAAAACCCGAAAGGGCGCCTAAGCAAAATGAGTGTGAGTGATCTAGGACTTTCTAGCTTGGCGTGGTGACATAAGTGGACGGAGTATAAGAGGATTCGGGTAGGCCACCACTTGGAGGGATAAGGTGTAGTTGGGTTCTTTTTGATTGTCTTTCGCATTGCTCTATTTGGTTGTTGATTTGGTTGGAATGTTTATTGTTGAGTTGTTGTAATCTCTAGACAAGGTTCGTCATACTTCCTGAGACCTGGATTGCATATATTGGTGAGGGTAGCGTTTCTTTAGTTACTCGAGACGAGTAAGGTCTAAGTATGGGGGAGTTTGATACGCCGTATTTTGTATGGCATAGTTAGGGATTATTAGCACATTTATAGGAGACTTTGGCGGGGTTTTGGAGGTAAGTTGGTGTTTGAAGACGGAGCTCGAATCCATGTAGGAGAGCTGGTGATCAAAAGACAAAAGTTGCTGGAGTGGAAACCGCGAGCTGACGCGACTAATGGCGACCAACGGTTAACAGATTTCCAGCAGAACCTTGGGGAGCACAAACCGCGATCGCTACCACCCGCGGTTGGTCGCGGTTTTCTGAGCGACTGAACAACTTCCGATTTTCTCGAACTGCTTGGCTGTTTCATTTTGCTTAATTAATAGGTATTTAAGGGGCTCAGATTAGGGTTGAGGCCCGGTTCAGACCTAGCCTCTTACCTGGTTTTTTTCCCTTTCTTTTCTCTCAAGAACACTTAGTTTTTCTTGTCTCTTTTGGATTTGAATTGTGTGTGAAGAACATGAACCAGAACTAATTTCCTGTTTTGCCTAGCGTGGAAGCACAAAGTTAACTCGGTTGTAAGGTTCATTTCTCTTGTTCATCCCTTGTTGGATTTGATATTAATTTCCTTGAGCATATTTCAGATTTCTATTTTTTTGACTAGATTGATCTCCTGGTTTAAATCTATAGTAATCTAGGTGCTGGATTTGGGATATACGGTGGAATCCCTAATCACTTGTAGTGATTACAATTGCATGAAATTGGTAAATTGAATTCAATTGTGAAAAGGAAATTGATTTGCATGGCGTACTTGCGTTGTTGAGTTTTTGCATGCAATCCATACATCTTACACTTCATGCTGCTGATTGAGCCAAACCTAGGAGGTTTTCTAGGATTATCAATTAGTAAGTGTTAGCAGGATCGGTTGGCTTGTTAATATAAATAAGATCAGAAGAGGAACAAATCAAAAGGGTGAATATGAACATGAGAGGAATCAATTATCAACTTGGTTAACTTCTGTGTGGAAGCTTGCTAGGTGAAACTCCCTTTCTTCTTATTTTCTTAAGCTTGATTTTGGTGTTATTTCATTTGTGTAGTCTTAGTAGAAAACCAACCCCCCCTTATTTGTTCTTTAAAGTTGATAAATTAGTAATTACATAGAAATTAACGTGTTGATTCCCTTGGATTCGACTCCTTACTTGCATGCTATACTCTAGTTGCATATTAGGATTACTTTGATAGCGACCACGACTGAAAGTTAGCTATCAGGTACCTTTGATATCTGGATCCACCCGTGAAAGATGAACCTTCAGTTCTTGATATTCATGTGGTTAGAGAGTTTTCGGATGTCTTTTCGGAAGATATTCCTGGTTACCCCCGTATCGTGACGTAAAGTTTACAATTGATCTCGAGTTTGGTACCACGCCGATCTTGAAGGCACCGCACCAGATGGATCCTGTTGAGATGCAAGAGTTGGAGAAGCAACTTGAGGATCTTCTTGATAATGGTTATATAAGGCCGAGTGCATCGCCTTGGGGTGCTCCGGTTTTATTTGTCAAAATATTGATTTTGGAAAGTGTCCAAACACGATTCAATCTATATCCAAGACATTGATCACCGAGATACCCTTCATATAACAAGAATTGCCCTCAAAATCTCCAAAGCCTTCTCAAGGCTTTAGATGGAGCAGGAAAACTCAGATCTAGAAGATGAGGAGGACGAACTTACAACTCTCTTCACAAAGAACATCAAAAAATTCTTTGTGAAGGGAAGGTTCCAAAAAGGCAGTTCCTCTCACAATGGACCAAGGAGAGATCTCAAAGATGTCTCTTGCTATGAGTGCAAAAAAAGGGGTACTACGCTAAGAGTTGTCCCAATAAAGAAGACTCCAAAGAAGATGAAAGACCTCAAAAGAAAAAGGCTCTTGTGGCCTCTTGGGGTGAAGACTCGGATGAGGAACTAGATTTGAGTGGATTCTCTAGAGGAAGATGCCTCATGGCAAAAGGAGATCCAAGCGACTCAGAAGATCTTGAGGTAACTTCTGATGACTTCTTAAAAACTCTAGTTGATTGTGATAAGAAACAACTTCTAAAGATCATAAAAAATCTAGGAAAGGAATCAAGTTCCCTTCAACAAAAACTTGATGATTTTGAAGATGAGATTGCTTGTTTAACTGTTGAGAACTCTGTGTGGAGTAAGAAACTTGATGAAACTGAGAAAGATCTAGCTGAAACCCACTCCAAACTCATTGAAATTAGGAATGTGCATGCTAGTCACCTTAAAATTTGCCAATCTTGTAGTGAGCCTAGTATAGAATCTGTTAAAGTTCCTATGCATGATAATCTATCTGGAAATGCTTTGCTTCAATCCATAAGTGATAGGTTAGATGATCTCACTGAGTCTATAGAAGAAAAAACAGTCAATCAAACCGTCTTTGTGAAACAACATCATGGAGTTGGATACATTAACAACAAGATCAATGATGATGCTGAAAATGACAAGGTTAGACGTGAGCTTGTTGAGATGAATGAGAACCTCAGTACATCTCTTGCAACTTCTCAAGATAGGAATCAATTCCTATTAGAGAAGATCATGGTTCTTGAGAACAAGGCTGAGGTTGCCAAACGTCTCAAAGAAAGTTATGAAAGTCCAAAAAGGGATCCTAAGGCCTTTGAGAGGGAACCTAAGGGAAAGGAGAAAGTATCTCCTAAAGACAAGTGGTTCACTAATTCCTTTGCTCACAAAAGGTACGTGGACATGGCTCATGGTAAGGTTAGAAATAATGTTGATTTCAATAAAAGAAAAAATGAAAAACCTTTTAGGCCAGGAAAGGGAAAATATGGACATGTTGTGTACAATCGTCTGTGTTTCTATTGTGGTATGAATGATCATTACAACATTGAGTGTCCTAAGAAAAAGAACTATGATAATGAGAAAAGTGCATACTACCGTGAAAGGAACCAGTTTCCTTGTCATTCAGAAATCTTAGTTTCCTTGTGTGTAAAAAAAAAAAGAGGTAACCTCAACTATGGTACATTGACAGTGGTTGCTTGTGCCATATGACCGGAAGAAGAAATCAAATGACCTCTCTTCAATCCTTCCAAGGAGGGAACATCTCCTTTGGAGACAAAAACAAAGGGAAAATTTATGGAATAGGAATTGTGAATCTCAATGACCACATTAAGGTAAACAAAGTTCATCTTGTTGATAATCTTGGTTTTGATCTAATTAGTGTGTCACAACTGTGTGATCAAGGAGACAACGAAGTTAGATTCAAATCAAATGAATGCACTGTCCTTGACTCATCGAGACAAATCATCTTAAAAGGTAAAGGGTTCAACAATGTGTATGTTGTTGACCCATCCTTTGTTCCCAAGGAGAAACTCTGTCTCTCAACTGTGAATGATCAAACGGACTTGTGGCATCAACTTCTTGGTCATGCAAGCACCAAATTAATCCAAAAGCTACACTCAAAGGAGCTAGTTAGAGGCCTCCCAAAGATAAGTGGTATAATATGCGGAACTATGCTTAGACTGTGTAAGAGGGAAACAAGCTCGGAGTTCCTTCAAATCCAAGAATATGGTAACTTCCTCAAGGCCCCTTGAACTCATTCACATGGACCTCTGAAGAAGCATGATATTGAAATCAAGCAGCACAGAGAAAGGGGGTAGGGGTACAAAGGTTGGGCTAACAGATTCAACAAACCAGATTTCACAAAATTGAGTAAAAGCAACTCAACAAACAAGCAAAGGGAGGCGAGGAGATGAAGAGAGGAAAGAGAAAACATGGAAATTCGGCTCTAAGCCGTGACAAACACATTAAGGAGAGTGAGATGGAAACTCTCACTCCTGTGTCCAGTAGAAGTTCTAGGCTTGCTTAAACCCAGGAAGGTCCATATCCAGAGCCTAAAGCGGCGCAGGAAGATCACCTTCCACGTTGATGACAGTCTCTCACCATTCAAGAGGGGAGGATCGCCATTGTCCGCGGTCATAGAGGAGATCTGCTTCCCCCTAACAACCGGTGACCACGCAGAGCTCTGAGAGAAGTCCCGCAGTGCCAAGTCGAGGAACCTTCGATTGACTGAGTTCATGCTCAGACTCGGAGTAGAGTGGCCAACCACTACAATGTCCACCGGATAAAACGAAGGAGACACCAAACTTTCGCCTTTTCAATTTTGACAGCAAATGAGGATCGATTAGTCAGATTGAGAGAAGAAGAAACAATCCATCGAAGAGATTTGAGGGGGGAGAAGATCCAGATGATCGTGAGCAAGGTTTCAAAGAGCGGCGACGAATTGAGATTTAGGGTTTAGGGGTGCAAAGAGGTTTGGGGGTTCATATTTTCGGGAGCGTTTTTTTTTATACTTTTACCTGGTAATTCGGATCTTTAATGTACATAGATATGATGAGTCCAGAAGCATTTAAAGAACTCAAAAGGATAGAATTTTAATATATAGATATAGATTTTATTTGCCAACCAACTAGTACTTAAATAGTACTCTATCTGTTAAGTTTTAATTGACGTTCTAACAAATTTAAGACAAAATAAGAAATTAATTATTTTCCCAGATTACCCTTATGATTAGTGATTAATTACTTTTTTATTACTGCTCATGAAATCTCACAAAAAAAAACCAGAAAATCAAAAGAAAATCTTCTCTTGTTACGTTTTTTCCTAGAAAATGGGGAAGCAATGAATAAAAAATTGAGAACCCAAAAAATAAAAAAAATAAAAATTACTAAGCATGAGGGTAAATCTGAAAAAAATAGGTGAAAAAGTCTAAAATGACAATTAAAACTTAACAAGAATTTAAGCCTAAAACGTCAATTAAAACTTAACGGAGGGAGTTATACGCAAGCAATCCGAAACCTTGTAATTTTGGTGAAATTTTGTTAATTTGTACCATCAATTTTACAATTTGTACACGCTGGATGTAGTGTTGATATGCTAAAGGCCTGATTTTACGAATAAAACAAGTGGAAATAGGATTGGGCCTAAAATTGGGCATTACCATGGCCCATATTTCGGAGGATGGTTTTTTTCAAGCGATAACATTCCCTGGAACATAATTGTGATTTCTAACAAATTTTAGCGATAAGTCGATAACATTCCCTGAAATCACTTGTTTTGTGTCCCTTGAAAAGCCGAGTGACCGGCGAATTTTCTGGTCAAGAGTCCGATCGGGGAATCGCTGTGCTGTTAATAGACGGGCACGACGTCGTTTGCTCACTCACCCATCTACTCCTGCGCCGCCATCAACCTATTCTCTGGAGGTGAAGATTCACACCGCTGCCGAAGTTCAAATTTGTAGATAAGCGCCGATACGCCCTAGTTTTGTTCGAGGTGAAACTCAAAACTCATCGTTTTTGGCTTCTGCAGTTTTGAAATACTGTTCGTAGAATGATTAGGGTTGTCTGTATTTTGTTGAAATTTGTTTTTGTGAAGTTGAATATGCCCTGGGTTGCTGTCACATTAGGAAAAGAGGGGAAATTGATACCGGTTTCGAGCTGTAGTGGAAATTGAGCTGAAAATTAAAAGATAATTGAGGGTTTGGAGGTGGGTATATGGGTTGGGAAAGTCATAGTTAGGGTTATGAATTATTCTTGCCGATCAGCATGAGAGTTGCTCTTTTGCTAATCCAAAATTTATTGAAGAGTATTAGATCAATACCGATTGTTTCCCTTTTATTTGTGAATGTAATCATTTCATTGAAAAGTTGGTTTGATATACTGCAGCCTAGGGAGAAAATATGGTGATGATTATGCATCTTCATTTACTTTGTTGACTTGAATTGAGGATTATCAATGGCGCTTCCTCCGGTGCTCATAGTTTAAGCCTTACGTTTGAGCTTTGGAGTTTTGGGGGTCATTGAATTGTGTCAATACTTTCTTACTGATAAAAGGGTAATATGCTTCTTATTTGTGTACAATTCTCTCGCGCAGTGATCATCTTGTCGGTCGCTGTCCCGCACTCGGATCATCCCGCTGCATCGCTGCTCCCTTTTTGAAATGGTACTCTTGCACTCAGTTTGTCTTCTATTCTTCAAAATCCATGTTAACAAACTTAGATTTTGTACAGCTTGCTTAGGACGTGGAACTTACCCCTAACCTAGTTGCATACATGTAGAATAGAAAGATGATTTTGTGGTTAGATTGAATCCGGGCAACCAAATTGATTCTAGGTCTAGGTTAAAACGTAAAACCAATATAAAGTCAACATTTTTAAGATCGACTTGGTTGCCCTGTGGAGAGAGTTTGCCTGATTTATTCTTGTGGTTATAAACTTTATCAAGTTTGTATGATATGTGCTTTCTAGAGTTCCTATCTGTAAATTGTTTCTACATTTTGTCCTCCACAGGATAGCTGCCAAAGCCCACTGCTTACTGAATCCCTTTCGTCACCGTATCCATCAGCAGCGATGACAGAGAGTCCTCAGTCTAGACTCCAACGCATGAAGACATATATAAGAAAACTGCACAAGAAAATGCAACACATTCGTAGACTCGAGATATATCTTTCCAAGGGCATCTCTCTTGACATGAATCAGCAGAAACTCCTTAACTCCAAACTTGACGTTCTCTACCGCTTGAACATGGTCAAACTTTTCTTGAAGACTGACAAGGTATTGTTCTTAGTCCTTTGCTAATGTACTAGATTTGATATATTACATGTTGAGTGTATATCTACATAATTGGCCAGTTGCATTTTTTTTGGGTAAAGTTCTATTATGAAATTTTGTTCATATACATGTGCAGGAAGTCTCTAGCATGAATGAGAGGTATCTTTGCATTTCAAATGGATTTGTGATTTTGTGCCTGGATCTCAACCACAGCTTAAAGAAAAAAGATCTCAAGGAGTGTTCTTTTGAACTTGAGCCTCTTCCCAAAATATCTACTCTCGTGTTGCCGGACTTGGGTCTCCCTGTCTCAATGGGCATGTTTAAGTTGGGGTTAGATGCTTACTTGATTGGTGGCCACATGTTGCCATGTTCTTTTGAGGCCTCTGATCTTTCGTGCGATCTTGCGAAATGCTTTTATGGTCAGGACAAGTTTGAGTGGAAATCATCACTTCTCACGTACGGCTTATCTCTGGTGAAAGGTAATCTCTCAATCTCTAAAACTCAGACAATTAAGCCATTGAAGAAGCCCAAGTTTTGGCCTAAGGTTGAGGAAGTTGGCGGCCAAATCCACGTGATGGAATCATTTCCGCAGACTTGGAACTATCCCCGCCTTCCTATCGTCCCTTCACATGAGGTTCTGGATGGTCATAAGGTTGATCACGGCTGGACCCGACTCTCTTACCTCCCACATCGTGGTGAACAACTCGAGCAGTACTCTTGGCACTCCTTGGCGGTTGGTGATCGGATTTATTCGAGACGTTGTCTGTACCTGTTTGAGGTTTTTGACACTACAACTCAGAAGCAGGAGTGGCATAAATACCCCAATTATAAGTGCATTCCTCATCTTTATTCCATCAACCACGTGGCAGAACTTATCATACACGGATATGGAAGATGCATCGGAGAATTAAGGCATGCAGGATCCTCATGCGGCCCCTTGTACATGGTCATTGGAGTAGGGGCGAACGAAAATGCAAATTGCAGCGCAGCAGCTTACCTTGTAACTCCGATGGGGCAAATTCTTTGCTATCAGCGTCTTCCTTTTCTCTTTGAGAAGTTTGCAAGGGTGTTTGACAAATCAGGAAATGGGACACTGATTTGTGTAGACGGCAGGAGGCAGACTTATTGTGCTATTGTTCCTGGTTGCACCGAGTACCCAACTCAGCAATTCATTTTCATCTCTATTTTCACGGTGGAAGATTCCCTTTTTGTTAGCAAGTCGTTCCTTCCTAGTATCTTGTCCAGAGAAGTTAGCGAATGTGATCTTTATTTATTGCCAGAGGCTGTCGAGAAGCGGTTTGTCAACCTCATCGTCACAGACTGGCATGCCTACGAGTTTGGATATCTTGATATGGGGAGGTGGTCTCCTCGCCGTTTGAGCGCTTGCTTCTTGGTTGATGATTGATGACTCATGACATGCGTACACTTGGAGGGATTTGGAGATGTTGATTCGAGGGTCCATGGAGGTCAAGAGGACCATGATTTGGAACTTCAAGAATGAGAATCCCGGATTGTCAGCTACAGGCTGTACCTCTTCAACCCTTTTATTGAACCTCCGCGCTAACTCTGTCGCTCTTGCTGCCGCCCTCCGTTCATATATATCTAAAGAGTCGATAAGTTCTTGCATTCCTGACTGTCTAACCCTTATTTCCAGTTATCTGTTAAGTCAATAAGTTTCAGTCTAGCCGTAGAACAACCCTTCACACATGAATATAATCTCGTAACCAAATGGTTCTTCTCTTTGCTCGAGAGAAGAAAATGGGATATCCCAATCCTCTCAACAAACGGCAACTGAACATCGCTCAAGCATCTAGAAAATATCGTGAGCTTGTCTTTCAAGAGCAGCATATTCTCCACATCCAATTGATTTGCAATCCACCCTACAAACTCTCGTGAAATGAAATTCAATTTGCGACGCAGAGAGTCGTCACCCTTACCCATAAAGCAGGGAAAACAAGGATAAAGCACCCCTCTACCATTCCTATCTGCCACCAGTAAAGGCAGTCCATATTTGACCCCATGGCTATGTAGGTGAAAAATCCCTCGAATAAATCCACTCACAACACTTCGTAAGAGAGTGCAGCACCTAGACTCTCTCTCATCTTGCAAATCTCTGAATAAGAGTAATCCTGTACTTCTCAACGGTCTGAAACGGGGATATAAAAGAGCACCTCTATCTCTTACGAAGTGTTGTGAGTGGATTTATTCAAGGGATTTTTCACCTACATAGCCATGAGGTCAAATATGGACTGCCTTTACTGGTGGTAGATAGGAATGGTAGAGGGGTGCTTTATCCTTGTTTTCCCTGCTTTATGGGTAAGGGTGACGACTCTCTGCGTCGCAAATTGAATTTCATTTCACGAGAGTTTGTAGGGTGGATTGCAAATCAATTGGATGTGGAGAATATGCTGTTCTTGAAAGACAAGCTCACAATATTCTCTAGATGCTTGAGCGATGTTCAGTTGCCGTTTGTTGAGAGGATTAGGATATCCCCTTTTCTTCTCTCGAACAAAGAGAAGAACCATTTGATTACGAGATTATATTCATGTGTGAAAGGTTATTCTACGGCTAGACTGAAACTTATTGGCTTAGCAGATGACTGGAAATCAAGGGTTACACAGTCAGGAATGCAAGAACTTATCGACTCTTTAGATATATATGAACGGGGGGCGGCAGCAAGA
Source organism: Rheum nobile (assembly GCA_027886185.1). Taxonomy (NCBI): domain Eukaryota; kingdom Viridiplantae; phylum Streptophyta; class Magnoliopsida; order Caryophyllales; family Polygonaceae; genus Rheum; species Rheum nobile. The sequence continues at coordinate 1,083,532 of WOAB01000686.1, read as the reverse complement.
GCGACAGAGTTAGCGCGGAGGTTCAATAAAAGGGTTGAAGAGGTACAGCCTGTAGCTGACAATCCGGGATTCTCATTCTTGAAGGTCCTCAGGAATTTCCTTGAGCATGGAAATGATGATGGTGACCCAAACCAACAATCCAAGACTAAAGCCAATCAGAACATCAAGCATTATTCACACCTGTTAAGAAAACCGGACGAGTTTTGGCTGGACATCGATGGAATTTGTCCATCCTTCTTAGAGAAAGCATTTCATAAGACGATTAATTTGGCGGTTCCAGGAGGCAATTTCTAGGTACGTACGTTATAATTTTATGTAAATATTCAAGTTTCTTATGTTAATTAATTATCCAATTTATATTTGTTTAAGCGAGCATGAAAAATCACACCTCTTCTACAGAGGAAGAAGTGTCACTTTACATTTTTTTTTTTGGAAACCGGTAATTTGTATTTCCAAAATGCTTGAAGTCACTTTACATTATTTATAGTACATTAAATTAATAAATTTGATTGATTAAAATCAAATTTGATAATCACGTAAATAAAATATTAATAATATAAGATATATTGATTGGTGAACAACAAACTTTGTTAATATCTATAATTTAATACATGACTAATGTGAGTCTAAAATTATTTTGGTGATTTTAAAATAAATCTCTTTAATATATATATATAGAGAGAGATTTTGTTGATTATTCAATATAACAATAAATTAAAAAACCAAATAATAATAACTCAACAACTTTTTTCAAAAAACACTATCGGAGCTTTAAATGTGAGAGTTTTAATATATAATTATAGATAGATGCTTCTCCTTCTTCTGCAATATTAAACCAAATAATTCGAATTTTACAATTTCACATAGCAAAGCTAATTTCAGAGAATGCCAATAAATATCAGATTGTTTCAATTTTTCTCAATTTGGGGCAAAAGTCAACTTGAAAATAGAGAGAGGGATTAAAACCACAAATGCTTTTGCACCCAAAAAAAACACAAATGCTTAAGTATAATTGAAGGGGTATGTGTTTCAATTATATGCCCTTAAGACACATTAATGATAATGAGAGGTGACAAAGGACAAGCTATGTGTTTCAAACCCTAAAGCACTATTGCCACATTTATATACTCCGTATGATTTATCTACAAAAACATGTAGCCTCTTTATATAAGTAACTTCCCCTAGCAATAATAATCACTTTGTACTATTTTTCCGGATTTTCTCACTTAAGAAGTCTGTCTATGTACATACACTAGTGTATATATACATGCAAGGCCTAGTATAAACAAGGTTGCTACTTGCTAGGCACCTTACTGCGAAGGCTATGAAACACAACAACTTCTTAATCGTCTTGCCACGGTCACCTTTCTTGGAAAGATTATAATCTTAGCACAAAAATGTTAGTTTCAGTATAGGATTGCAATGATTCAATTGACATAACAAGCTTCTTATATATACCCAAACAAGTACGTACCTCCATTAGGGAACGAGATAACCATCATCTCGTTCAGTTTTTGAGATACTATCTTTGCAATTTGATGGCTTTATCTGACTGATTTCAGCTTCACATTTCAGTTCTTGGAGCAATGCAACAGAATCAAAGTACAAATCCGATGATTGGGACACACAGCTGGAGTTTTCTGAGTTGGAAGATGGTGATTCGAAGATCTACAACTTCTAAATAGTCACCATCCTCAAAGGCGATTGCTTGAAGCGGGCACTCTTCTTGTTGAAATGAATGCATGAACTTCGTCTTTAAAGAGGAACGTGCATGGCCAATTGTTTTGTTTGTTTTCAAGTACATTGTTTGGATTTAGGGTTTAGAAGTAACTATATGTTTCTCCTTTCGTTTATGTTTTTCAATCAAATTTAAGTTGAATTATTTACGAGGTTGATAACATATTTTTTTATAGACCAAGCTTGTTCTACTTTGTTAAAGACCAAGATGACTCTCCTCTTGTCAAACTGAAAAAAGCCGCCAATTCAAAATCGATCATGATTTTCATCTTACTATATCATAATCTGGTCATAGAACTAAAACTATTCTTTAAACAACAATAAACTATTCTGGCAAACAAGGGATGATAGGGTTCAAATTAAATAACATGATTTTCATCTTATCACTATTTCATCCGTTAATTATACAAAACTTTTCACAAAAGTGAGATTATTGAGCCCATATAAGGTGGATTGAAGATGAGATTATTGGGATTCGTATGATTTTCATTTAGGTCAACAATTATCCGATCACCATATATAGAGTAACGTATCAATCATATAAATAGTGGTTGTCAAGTGAATAAGACATTATAGGTTTGCATCCTATATGATTTTCTGTTCAAGTATAGCCCGGTTATCCTACAAAAAAAATGTCACTATTTTGAATAGTTCTAATGAACAAGAGATTTTTGGAATCTGAATGAACGACCTACATAATTTTTCACAAAGAATTCGGTCATCTTATTATAATTACACTGTCACCTATATAATAGTTGTCCGGTGAACAATACCTTTTTGGGATCCAAATAAACAACCTACATGATTTCATTTAAGTCGGTAAATATTTGATCTTCCTATTAACAAAATATCTTTGTTTTTTGTCCCGTCTTTGACAAAGTATAACTTTTTGCTCCGATGTCGGAATTGAGTGATTTTTAGATCCAAAAGTCTACTTGAACTCTTCCAAAATTCAGCACGGGAATGATTTCATCTTCTAGTTCATTGGTATAAGAATGATTTTATCCTCTTCCTAAAATTAGGTTGGTAAAATAGATTCTAATCATGATCAGAAAAATTGTACCAGATATTTATTCATTCTAGTTGTGGAGATCGAAAAGTTGATCGCATGTAAACCAAACAGACCTATAGACTAATGTAGAGCACGCAGCAACTCCTGGTCATTTGAGAGGATTATGTAAAATATAGAGAACTTAGATGAACCTTAACATAACTTCAACCCTTAATCGCGATCCATTCTAGATACCTAGTCAGGGTCTCAGGGAGACCAGAGAATCAACTAATGTACATGCATGATGAGACGAGCTTAAGTATGACACCAAAAAAGAAATACTCAAAGCTGGAACAAACGCATGACCCGCAAAACCACAAGTCAGTCACCAGAATGTTTGTGAAATTGTGGTAATAAAAGAAGCTTGGACTTGAAGAATATAAAATACTGGTCAATTTATAACCATTACTCAGTTTTACAGTCCTAATCCATAGACTATAGTAGTAAATCATCTCCTTATCATGAACTAAAAAAGTCACAGAAGATAGTGAAACAAAATTGCAAAACCATGAGATCATTGCAACCCCAGATACCCAAAAAATTCCTCTTAATCGGGTACTACAAAGCTTTAAAGTGGAATAAAACAGCAACATTCCAACAGAAATCAAAAAGAGACCATCATTTACCTAAGAAGGAAGATCCACTGATGTGAAATCACTTGGTTGTCACGTTCTTGGATGGAAATAACTCGCCTTGACGCGCAAGAGATTGTTGTTCAAGAGATCTCTATTTGTTAAAGCCTAACAAAAACTTGTCACTAATAGAAAGTTTTTTAAATGAAAAAAAACACTACGGATAACATCCCTTGTAAGTGAGTGAGCCAAGACGTGGCTAAGGTGGCTCGTAACCAAATCATGGTCCTCTTGACCTCCATGGACCCTCGAATCAACATCTCCAAATCCCTCCAAGTGTACGCATGTCATGAGTCATCAACCAAGAAGCAAGCGCTCAAACGGCGAGGAGACCACCTCCCCATATCAAGATTTCCAAACTCGTAGGCATGCCATTCTGTGACGATGAGGTTGACAAACCGCTTCTCGACAGCCTTTGGCAATAAATAAAGATCACATTCGCTAACTTCTCTTGACAAGATACTAGGAGGGAACAACTTGCTAACAAAAAGGGAATCTTCCACCGTGAAAATAGAGATGAAAATGAATTGCTGAGTTGGGTACTCGGTGCAACCAGGAACAATAACACAATAAGTCTGCCTCCTGCCGTCTACACAAATCACTGTCCCATTTCCTGATTTGTCAAACACCCTTGCAAACTTCTCAAAGAGAAAAGGAAGACGTTGATATTATTATTACATGCATGTTTTATAATATTATGATATTATTGTTTGCATGAGGTGACTTGTATGGCCCACATCTTAGGATAGAAAATACGATCTGCGTATCATTATGTATTTTTGTACACGATCTGCGAATCGTTATGTATTTTTGTAATTTTAAATTTCAGTAATTAGATTATTAGAAATTTTGTATTACAAGAAGATCCCAAGAAGACCAAGAAGATCCATGAAGGGTACCAATGATGGAGATCCATGGAGAGAAGACCCATGAAGATTAGATCTTTGGTTTTTGGTTTTAGGGGCCATATTATGATCACATTTAATTATTGCATTTTGAATGCCTTATTATTTTAAGCTTTGCGTGATTGTTTACTTATGCTATTTTGTTCACTAGTAAATAGACAATCATTGCATGCTTAAGTCCCTAAAGGAATATTGAGATAATGCCTTCTCATGTCATAACCCATGATGCCCTAGGAATAAGTTGGATAAGTTTTGCCAAAGTAAAGTGTTCTTCTTTGACCTTGGGATAGTGAGGGTGGATCTATATAAGAGATTCATAAACCTTGATATGGTTATACTCAACAAGAGACCAAAATGCAAAGTTTTGGATCTTGAGGCATAAGGATGAGTCCACATAGGATGTGGTCCATCAACCAAGAATTATAAAGGGTTATAATTAGTAAATGTTACTTACCTAGATCACATGAGACTTAGGGCAGTGCCAAAGTACGCTAAGGTCTTATCTGAAATAGGATCTTGGAATCATTTTATTCACTGGGGATAAACTTGTTTGAATAAAATGTGCATTTGCTTAATTTTTGAAGCATGTTTAAAATTTAAGCTTTTGCATGTCAAGCATAAACTTATCTGCATGTTATTTCCTTTTATAACAATCATGTCTAGTAGCGATTTGAAATTCACCCTGCGGTCAATTGTTGACAAAAACAAGCTCAACGGTACGAACTATATCGATTGGGAAAGGAACTTGAGAATTGTTCTCAGATCCGAAGGACGTGAGGACGTTCTGGAAACACCCATCCCTGTCCTGACCGATGCTTCCACTAATGATGAGAAAGCAAAGGAAAAGGAGATAAGAGCTAAGTCGGTGCCTGTCACCTGCCTGATGCTCGCTGCCATGGAACCAAGCCTTCAAAAGAGGTTTGAACGCATGGATGCTCATACAGTCATGGTTAACCTGAAAGTGTTGTTTCAGGAACAAGCTAGGATGGAGAGGTATGAGACTCACAAGGCCATACTTGAGAAGAAATTGGAGAAAAGGAAGCCAGTGAGCCACCATGTATTTGACATGATTGGTTTCTTTGAGCAGATGGCTCAATTGTGCTTTCCTTACAATGATGAGTTGGCCACTGATATCATCTTGCACTCCCTGCATGATGGATTTGCTCAACTCAGATTGAACTACCATATACATGGGATAGGCAAGACCCTCAATGAGCTCCATGGCATGCTCAAGACAGCTGAGCAAAACATAATGGTTGAGCCTAAGAAGGAAGTTCTCATGGTCAACAAAGGGAAAGGGTTCAAGAAGGCGGCCAGTGGGAAGCACAAACAGCACCAAGGGAAGGGCAAGCCAGTTGCTCAACCCAAGACGACTAAGAAGTCAAAGGTACCTGCTGATCATGAGTGTTTCTACTGCAAGGCCAAGGGACACTGGAAGAGAAACTGTCCCAAATACCTGGAAGACAAGAAGAATGAGACTGTGAATCCCACTTAAGGTATTAATGTTATTGAAATCTTAACAACCACTGCCACTACTTGGGTATTAGATACCGGATGTTGTGCTCACATTACTTTGAATGTGCAGGGGCTAAGAAGTAGGAGGCAAGTGGAGAAGGGAGAGATAGACCTACGTGTTGCAAACAAGGCGACTGTTGCTGCGCTTGCTGTAGGAGTCTATGACTTAGTTTTACCTTCTAGTTTGATTTTAGAACTTAATAACTGTTATTACGTTCCTGAAATTTCTAAGAACCTTGTTTCGTTTTCGGTTTTGGATTCTGAGGGCTATGATTTTATTGTTAAGAACAATTATTTTTCTATTTATATGAATGGTATTTTCTATGTCCGAGCACTCTTGAGTAATGGACTCTATGTGGTTGAACTTAAATCCGAAATCTATAACATTGATACAAAGAAGCAAAAGACGAATGACATGAGTGAAACCTATCTGTGGCATTGTCACTTAGGTCACATTGGCTTGAACCGCATGAAAAAACTCCATAAAGATGGAATTCTGAAATCAATTGATTGTGAATCATTTGACACATGTTAGTCATGCCTAATGGGTAAGATGACAATGTCACCTTTCACTGGGAAAAGTGAAAGAGCTACTGAGCTATTGACACTAATACATACAGATGTATGTGGACCAATGAGCACAAAAGCTAGAGAAGGCTATAGATACTTCATAACGTTTACTGATGATTTAAGTAGATATGAGTATATTTACTTAATGAGTCATAAATCTGAAACCTTTGAAAAGTTCAAGGAGTTTCAGAATGAAGTAGAAACTCAGACTGGGAAGAAGATTAAAGCCCTTAGATCTGATCGTGGTGGTGAATATCTAAGCCAGGAATTCGATCATCATTTAAGACGTTATGGGATAGTCATACAACTGACCCTACCAGGTACACCTCAACTAAATGGTGTATCTGAAAGGAGAAACAGGACCTTGTTGGACATGGTTAGGTCAATGATGAGTTTTGCTAGTCTTCCAACATCCTTCTGGGGATACGCCCTCACAACCGCTGCATTCACACTAAACAAAACCCCGTATAGGACTGTAGACAAGACACCATATGAGATATGGACTGGAAGAGTTCCAAGCTTGTCCTTCATGAAGATCTGGGGGTGTGAAGCTTATGTAAAACGTTTACTGTCAGATAAGCTTGCACCCAGATCAGATAAATGCTCCTTCATAGGATATCCCAAAGAAACCAAGGGATACTACTTCTACAACCCCACTGAGCACAAAGTGTTTGTTGCAAGGGATAGTGCCTTCTTGGAAAGAGAATTCATTTCCAAGAAGTCAAGTGAGAGAAATGTTCATCTTGAAAAAGTTCAAGAAGAGCAACAAACCCAACAACAAACTGACATAGATGATGTCGATGAGGAGATATTGGTACATAGAGACGTACATTCCCAAGAGGAAGCTATCCAGGAATCGGCACCAGTACCTCAAGAACTGAATGAAGAACCACAAACAGTTGTGGAAAATGCTCCAGTTGTTGAACCCACACGTAGATCAAACAGGCCGAGATGCAACCAAGGCGATATGATGATTTCGTCTTGAATGTAAGCCCTGACGTCCTGCTTTTAGAAAGCGGAGAGCCTGAAACCTATAAGCAAGCAATGACGGGTCCAGACTCTGAGAAATGGCTTCAAGCCATGCATTCTGAAATGGATTCCATGTCTGAGAATCAAGTATGGGACTTGATAGATTTGCCAGATGGGATAAAACCCATAGGGTGCAAATGGGTTTTTAAACTCAAAACAGACAAGGATGGAAATGTATCTGTTTACAAGGCAAGGTTGGTTGCCAAAGGTTTTAAACAGATTCATGGTCAAGACTATGAAGAGACATTTGCACCGGTCGTGATGATCAGATCCATCAGAATACTCTTAGCCATTGCCGCTTATTATGATTATGAGATTTGTCAAATGGATGTCAAAACCGCTTTTCTAAATGGATACTTAGAAGAGGATGTGTACATGATACAACCTGAGGGTTTTGAGGATCCAGCAGGCGCTAAGAAAGTATACAAGCTTAAGAAGTCTATCTATGGACTTAAGCAAGCATCTCAGAGCTGGAATATTCGCTTTGATGAAGCTGTCAAAGAGTTTGACTTCATTAGATGCGAAGAAGAACCTTGTGTTTACAAGAAGTTTAGTGGGAGTAAAGTGGTCTTCTTAGTCTTGTATGTGGATGACATACTACTCATTGGAAATGACATTCCGATGCTAGAGTCCGTTAAGGGATGGCTGAAGAAATGTTTTTCAATGAAAGACCTAGGAGAAGCAGAGTACATATTGGGGATCAAGATCCATAGAGATAGATCTAAGAAGCTGATTGGACTAAGTCAAGGAATTTATATAGATAAGATTCTTGACAGGTTCAAGATGCAGGATTCGAGGAAGGGATTCCTACCCATGCAGCATGGCATACATCTCAGCAAGAAGCAATGTCCGAGCACACCTGCTGAGCTAGAGAAGATGAGCAAGGTCCCTTATGCCTCGGCTATAGGATCCATCATGTATGCTATGATATGTACTCGCCCAGATGTTGCATTTGCTCTCAGCATGTGCAGCAGATACCAATCGAGTCCAGGAGAGGCACATTGATGTGCAGCCAAGAACATCATGAAGTACTTGAGAAGAACCAATGATGACTTCTTGGTGTGTAGGGGTGATGATGAATCAGTCGTTCAAGGACGTCAGGATAGAGGAGATGTCAAAATGTGCAAAGTGCACACAGATGACGTTATTGCAGATCCACTAACCAAGCTTATGTCTAGGCCCAAACGTGAGGGTCATACTAGGGCCAAAGGCCTCAAGCGCATTGGAGAATGACTTTGAGATTGTATTGTCTTACATAATAAACCTTGTTTCATGTATGTTAGACATGTTCTATGCTTGATTATATGATATACACTGTCATTCTTATTCAATCGTTGCTTGGAATTGAATAAAATGTCCAAATAATTTATAATTCGCAAATGGGCTTATCATAAGTGTTTTGGTGAATGAAACCCCATTAAGTGAACTGAAGTTATAAATTATTCGAAGTCCGTAGTCTAAGTCATTAACCAGGACATAAATGACTCCTTTAAAGACTATATTGTAAGTTGACTGATAGCGCCAGGTTTCATGGGCTATAGGGACATTGAGATGTCTAGTCAATTACATAGATATGTATGGATGATACGTATGGGACCGACCTACCTTAAAAGTTTTCATAAAAGACTTGAAGAATCTTTAAGTTGAACCATAATTGGTGGATTCCTCATACATGAGCATGATATGGTTTTGCTTGATGAATGATATGTCTTTGACGCTGTCAAACGCTGACCGTAACAAACAGTTATAAAGGCAGTGATTGAGATTGCCAGAAGTTGAGTGGGAGCCGTAGTCATGCAAGATTGAAGAAGTCCTCCTGCTTCATGTATACTGTGATACATTGGACAAGAATGGTGTCTCGGCCACTTGAAGAGCGAGAACTGATAAATGCATGGCCATGCTCGGATGAATTATATGTAATCATCCGTTATTTGACAGTTCAAACTCGGAGTTCAAGAAACAATTTGATAAAAGATATGAATGTCACCATATCATCAAATAAGACACTAAGCGACAAAGGAATCTGACATTGCACACTTGTTTCAAGGACAAGTGAGAAATTGAAGGAATTGTGTCCTTTAATCAATGCGTAATTACCAAATATGGAATAGGTTAATTAATGGAGATTTACAATTCGAGAATTTTAGGGGTCGTAGTGCTTTGCTAGAAGCCAATTACGATCAATGGGCTTAATCGGATTAGGCCCATGGCTATAATAACCGGGTCCTATGAGATCACACACATAGAGTTATCGGGCTGGATCAAACCGAACCGAAAGCCCATGTGGGACATGGATTTCGGCCCATTGGCTTTAATTGGGAGATAGGCTTTTATTATTAATGGGTAAAAGTTACCATTCATAATCACTGGATAAGGAAATAACTTATTATAAGATATATGGAAACAATATAAAGATATTGTATCCATAACAAAAGATAATATATATATATATATGATATATTGATATTATATTATATATGTTAATCCTCCTCTACGTATAAGTGATTGGACAATAGGAGATTTCTGGACTACTCGATTACGTGAGTTTGGCCGTATCTCCCCAATTCAAGCCTCGTTCGCTTTCCTTCGTTCGTCGTTCTAGCAGACGAGATCAAAGGCGATCCAGATTCCAGACTCGTGTGGACCAATTAGAGAAGTCACACTTGGGGCTTTCGATCTTCACTGAAATCCTGCAGGAACGTTTCAGGCTCGCATCAAACGGTATGTAACTCTAACTATACCAGATTCCTATTAGTTTATACATGAGATCCTTGTTAGATGTTAGGAAATAGTTTCCTGAAATTCCGCTTTAAGTATCTAAATTCCCTTCAGTGCTCTCCATGGCACTTTACCTTCTTTATTTCTAGTGCAAAGAACAAACTTCCTAGCTACAAAGGTGGAACTAACCTCCACGTTTCAAGTGCAGTACTTGCACTTCCCTAAGACATAATCTACTTCCTAAACAATCTCAACAGAAAGTAAATAAAATAAACAATCTAATTCTTATGACTTCATGTGAGCATAAGCAATTAGTTACAACTTAATTAAGTAAATGAAATAAAACAAGTTTATTCCTAACACATATTACCCTTTTATCAGTAAGAAAGTATTGACACAATTCAATGACCCCCCAAACTCCAAAGCTCAAACGTAAGGCTTAAACTATGAGCACCGGAGGAAGCGCCAATGATACTCCTCAATTCAAGTCAACAAAGTAAATGAAGATGCATAATCATCAGCATATCTTCTCCCTAGGCTGCAGTAAATCAAACCAACTTTTCAATGAAATGATTACATTCACAAATAAAAGGGAAACAATCGGTATTGATCTAATACTCTTCAATAAATTTTGGATTAGCAAAAGAGCAACTCTCATGCTGATCGGCAAGAATAATTCATAACCCTAACTATGACTTTCCCAACCCATATACCCACCTCCAAACCCTCAATTATCTTTTAATTTTCAGCTCAATTTCCACTACAGCTCGAAACCGGTATCAATTTCCCCTCTTTTCCTAATGTGACAGCAACCCAGGGCATATTCAACTTCACAAAAACAAATTTCAACAAAATACAGACAACCCTAATCATTCTACGAACAGTATTTCAAAACTGCAGAAGCCAAAAACGATGAGTTTTGAGTTTCACCTCGAACAAAACTAGGGCGTATCGGCGCTTATCTACAAATTTGAACTTCGGCAGCGGTGTGAATCTTCACCTCCAGCCCTCCAGGGAATAGGTTGATGGAGGCGCAGGACTGTTCCAGGGAATGTTATCGCTGAAAAAACCATCCTCCGAAATATGGGCCATGGTAATGCCCAATTTTAGGCCCAATCCTATTTCCACTTGTTTTATTCGTAAAATCAGGCCTTTAGCATATCAACACTACATCCAGCGTGTACAAATTGTAAAATTGATGGTACAAATTACCAAAATTTCACCAAAATTTCACGGTTTCGGATTGCTTGCGTATAACTCCCTCCGTTAAGTTTTAATTGACGTTTTAGGCTTAAATTCTTGTTAAGTTTTAATTATCATTTAGACTTTTTCACCTATTTTTTTCAGATTTATCCTCATGCTTAATAATTTTTTTATTTTTTATTTTTTGGGTTCTCAATATTTTATTCATTACTTCCCCATTTTCTAGGAAAAACGTAATAAGAGAAGATTTTCTTTTGATTTTCTGGTTTTTTTTGTGAGATTTCATGAGCAGTAATAAAAAAGTAATTAGTCACTAATCATAAGGATAATCTGGGAAAATAATTAATTTCTTATTTTGTCTTAATTTTGTTAGAACGTCAATTAAAACTTAACGGATAGAGTACTATTTAAGTACTAGTTGGTTGGCAAATAAAATCTATATCTATATATTAAAATTCTATCCTTTTGAGTTCTTTAAATGCTTCTGGACTCACCATATCTATGTATATTAAAGATCCGAATTACCAGGTAAAAGTAAAAAAAAAAACGCTCCCGAAAATATGAACCCCCAAACCTCTTTGCACCCCTAAACCCTAAATCTCAATTCGCCGCCGCTCTTTGAAACCTTGCTCACGATCATCTGGATCTTCTCCCCCCTCAAATATCTTCGATGGATTGTTTCTTCTTCTCTCAATCTGACTAATCGATCCTCCTTTGCTGTCAAAATCGAAAAGGCAAAAGTTTGGTGTCTCCTCCGGTTTTATCCGGTGGACATTGTAGTGGTTGGCCACTCTACTCCGAGTCTGAGCATGAACTCAGTCAATCGAAGCTTCCTCGACTTGGCCGGACTGTGGGACTTCTCTCAGAGCTCTGCGTGGTCACCGGTTGTTAGGGGGAAGCAGATCTCCTCTATGACCGCGGACAATGGCGATCCTCCCCTCTTGAACAGTGAGAGACTGTCATCAACGTGGAAGGTGATCTTCCTGCGCCGCTTTAGGCTCTGGATATGGACCTTCCTGGGTTTAAGCAAGCCTAGAACTTCTACTGGACACAGGAGTGAGAGTTTCCATCTCACTCTCCTTAATGTGTTTGTCATGGCTTGGAGCCGAATTTCCAGGTTTTCTCTTTCCTCTCTTCATCTCCTCGCCTCCCTTTGCTTGTTTGTTGAGTTGCTTTTACTCAATTTTGTGAAATCTGGTTTGTTGAATCTGTTAGCCCAACCTTTGTACCCCTACCCCCTTTCTCTGTGCTGCTTGATTTCAATATCATGCTTCTTCAGAGGTCCATGTGAATGAGTTCAAGGGGCCTTGAGGAAGTTACCATATTCTTGGATTTGAAGGAACTCCGAGCTTGTTTTCCTCTTACACAGTCTAAGCATAGTTCCGCAAATTATACCACTTATCTTTGGGAGGCCTCTAACTAGCTCCTTTGAGTGTAGCTTTTGGATTAATTTGGTGCTTGCATGACCGAGAAGTTGATGCCACAAGTCCGTTTGATCATTCACAGTTGAGAGACAAAGTTTCTCCTTGGGAACAAAGGATGTGTCAACAACATACACATTGTTGAACCTTTTACCTTTTAAGATGATTTGTCCCGAGGAGTCAAGGACAGTGCATTCATTTGATTTGAATCTAACTTCGTTGTCTCCTTGATCACACAGATGTGACACACTAATTAGATCAAAACCAAGATTATCAACAAGATGAACTTTGTTTACCTTAATGTGGTCATTGAGATTCACAGTTCCTATTCCATAAATTTTCCCTTTGCTTTTGTCTCCAAAGGAGATGTTCCCTCCTTGGAAGGATTGAAGAGAGGTCATTTGATTTCTTCTTTCGGTCATATGGCACAAGCAACCACTGTCAATGTACCATAGTTGAGGTTACCTCTTTTTTTTCTGCACACAAGGAAACTAAGATTTTTGAACCCAGTGAAGCTTGACTTTACTGGGGGGATTAGCATGTGATTTATCATTGCGAGTCTGTGAATGACAAGGGAACTAGTTCCTTTCACGGTAGTATGCACTTTTCTCATTATCATAGTTCCTTTTCTTAGGACACTCAGTGTTGTAATGACCATTCATACCACAATAGAAACACATACGATTGTACACAACATGTCCATATTTTCCCTTTCCTGGCCTAAAAGGTTTTTCATTTTTTCTTTTATTGAAATCAACATTATTTCTAACCTTACCATGAGCCATGTCCACGTACCTTTTGTGAGCAAAGGAATTAGTGAACCACTTGTCTTTAGGAGATACTTTCTCCTTTCCCTTAGGTTCCCTCTCAAAGGCCTTAGGATCCCTTTTTGGACTTTCATAACTTTCTTTGAGACGCTTGGCAACCTCAGCCTTGTTCTCAAGAACCATGATCTTCTCTAATAGGAATTGATTCCTATCTCGAGAAGTTGCAAGAGATGTACTGAGGTTCTCATTCATCTCAACAAGCTCACGTCTAACCTTTTCATTTTCAGCATCATCATTGGTCTTGTTGTTAATGTATCCAACTCCATGACGTTGTTTCACAAAGACGGTTTGATTGACTGTTTTTTCTTTTATAGACTCAGTGAGATCATCTAACCTATCACTTATGGATTGAAGCAAAGCATTTCCAGATAGATTATCATGCATAGGAACTTTAATAGATTCTATACTAGGCTCACTACAAGATTGACAAATTTTAAGGTGACTAGTATGCACATTCCTAATTTCAATGAGTTTGGAGTGGGTTTCAGCTAGATCTTTCTCAGTTTCTTCAAGTTTCTTACTCCACACAGAGTTATCAACAGTTAAACAAGCAATCTCATCTTCAAAATCATCAAGTTTTTGTTGAAGGGAACTTGATTCCTTTCCTAGATTTTTTATGATCTTTAGAAGTTGTTTCTTATCACAATCAACTAGAGTTTTTAAGAAGTCATCAGAAGTTACCTCAAGGTCTTCTGAGTCGCTTGGATTTCCTTTTGCCATGAGGCATCTTCCTCTAGAGAATCCACTCAGATCTAGTTCCTCATCCGAGTCTTCACCCCAAGAGGCCACAAGAGCCTTTTTCTTTTGAGGTCTTTCATCTTCTTTGGAGTCTTCTTTATTGGGATAACTCTTAGCATAGTACCCTTTTTTTTTTTGCACTCATAGCAAGAGACATCTTTGAGATCTCTCCTTGGTCCATTGTGAGAGGAACTGCCTTTTTGGAACCTTCCTTTCACAAAGAATTTTTTGATGTTCTTTGTGAAGAGAGTTGTAAGTTCATCCTCCTCATCTTCTAGGTCTGAGTTTTCCTACTCCATCTAAAGCCTTGAGAAGGCTTTGGAGATTTTGAGGGCAATTCCTGTTATATGAAGGGTATCTCGGTGATCAATGTCTTGGATATAGATTGAATCGTGTTTGGATACTTTCCAAAATCAATATTTTGACCCTATAGATTTTGCCTCGGGTTACACGAAATTTGACTCGGGATAAGACAATCTCACACCTCTAAAGATTCAGGCTTAATCGATAGAGAACACTTGAAGATTTCGGTATTGTTCGATATAGAGAGATCAGTTCTTTCTCGCATATCCAAGACTTGCCCTAAACCCTTCCTTATATAGAAAATGGAATCTGGGCAGTTATTTAGTCGGTTTAGGAAGTTACAAATCAGTTTTAGCGGTTGCGGAGCGGTTGAGTTAGGTAAAAACCCGCCAAAACTCCCTTCCCGGCAAGCCGCACGGTTTGTGACAAACCGTGCCACAAACCGTGTGGCTTTACAGAAGCCAGAATTGTGACTCTAGGGGACTGCACGGTTTGTGACAAACCGTGTCACAAACCGTGCAGCTTTACAAAAGCCAATTCTGTCTTCTGTTCTGCCCCGGCACGGTCTGTGACCATGTGCACGGTTTGTCACAAATCGTGCACACCCCTTAGCACCCCCGAAAACACCTTTTTGGTGTCCGCCTCTTGAATCCCGACATGTTTCATAACTCCGAGTCCGAAACCACACACATGAGTGTGCACTCCGCACCCCCGAACCTCGTTATGCGCCGAACGAACTCCTTAAGTCTTGAGCAAATCCCAACTACACTAAATGGCCGATGATACTAAAATCACCAACATTCCTCCCCCATTTTAGTGTAATCCTTAATTCACTATACATACATCAAACACAAACTCATGCATAAATGAAAATGTCCTTAGGATTGAGTTTTCATATTAGTGCAGTACACATTCCAAATAATGGAGAATTAGGGTGTCCAAAGGATTGAACCCATCAACTCATTTGACTACTTAAAGATACAAACACACACAAGTTTCTACACTACTTCAAGTGCTAACTTGACACTATTCTAGCCATGTGTCCTTATCCATTCACAAACGCATACAAAGCCAAGCCGGGGCTAGTTGAAGCGGCACCACTTCACGCTCGTATAGGTGGATTCTTTTAATCATGCACCTGCAAATGCATTTTTTCAAAAGATCCATTAAGAAGAGAATCTTCAACCTAACTTTACTTGCCGGTCCAAGCACATACCTTGGGATGAAGTATGAACATGTGCTCCAAACTCTAAGTGTAGGCTTTCCACATTAAATTCAGCCTCCAACGTCATATTAGAGGGTGTAGGATCGTACTTGTTAGTTATCGAGGGAACTGAGAGTCCAGTTCCTAAGTAGCGGAATAATTAAACAATAGCAGATTCAAGACAAGTTCCTTAGAGTGGGAACCTTTGATAACCAACTAGTTATCCAGGATAAAACCCACTACCTCTTTTGGAAGAGGATTTCAAAGTCTACTTCTTGTATTAATACTTCGGTTACAATCAATAGGATAGAACACACAGATTAAGTCTTAGACACACTAAAGACTCTCTACCTATGTCGACCTAACCAAGTAACAACAAGCAAGCAACTTACTTAGTTCTTCTTCAAAGAACTCGGCACAACTTCTTCACAGCACTCAGAATTCTTCTCTTCGTGAATGCGTAAGGAATGAGAGAGTTTTGATTACTTTATTTATATGATTTAATTACTAAAGGATGCAAATCTTCAATAACCGAATCAAACAAATAAAATAATCAAAAGAAATCGTTAAAGATAACATTTGTTTCCAAATATAATCTTTACCGACTTTTACATGTTTTGTTTCCATAAAGATAATCTTTAAGCTCCTAAAATATATGGAAACAAGATAAGATCTTATAGTTCTCTCTCTAACTAAAGATCTACCCTAAACAGCTCGCCGCCGTATTTCACACATTGTTCCAAGTGATTCCAGCGTCAGCAAGCCTCAGTTCCTTCCGCCAGTTCCCAAGTCTGGCGTCAATGGTTCTGTCTTGTGCTTTCCAAATCCTTAGTTCCCTGTTTGTCACACTAATGGAAATATTAATAACAAAGGTGTTTGTCATCGTCAAAACTAGGAAAACTGAGGAAGGGAACTAGGTAGGGAACTGGAGTTCCAGTTCCCAAAAGTTCACTTCCTAACAATTTCTCCCTTTTTGATGATGACAAACATGTAGAATCTGGCATATCAAAAATAGGCATGAATGATATATGAGGAAAAACAGAACAAGACTAGATGTAGAATAATCATTAGTGAATTACATATTCCCCCTTAACACCAGATCTAGTTCCTTAGTTCCCCCTTAAGGAGACAACCAGTTCAGAGTTCCTTTCATCCTATTAGTTCCAGGTTGCAAAGATCATTCCCCCTTTTGACATCATCGAAAATAATCAGTTAGATGATAAGCATAGAAAATTTAGGGAGAACCAATGACTTGTTTTGTCCTCTAGAGAAATGGCACCGTAATAGAAGTTGAAGACAAGACTTAACAACGCAAGGACATCCGAATATTTCATTAAATATAAGAGAAACAAAGACAACATATAACAATAAAGCACTCAGAGAGACACAAAAAGGATCATAATGTGGAAGTGGGACCTAAGGGAACTAAGGGCTCCGTGTCATCTGAGTAGGGAACCAGGAGAACTACTCCTCAGGCTTCTGCTCCTTCTCAATTTTCTTCTCTTCGGACTGCACAGATGGCTTCTTTCTTTCAACCTTTTTTTCCCCAAGAAATAGCGAAATTCCAGCAGATTTGAATTCTGGACGTTGAGAGTAATTCCTAGTTCCTTTCCTCAATTTGTGACACGGAACAAGATAGTGGATACATTTATGTAGGCAACCAAGCAACACTCAAGAAAAATACGTACCCATGATCAAGAGAAAAGAGGTTGGCAATTTTGACACCACAAAGATAATTCCCAGATTTGGACTAAGGAGGGCTCATAAGGAATTAAACAAAGCAGTCAGGCTTAGGACGGTTCATAGTCAATTATCATTTCGGCTTATGATGATGGATAGATAAGATCAAATCGACTATTTTGAGGCCAACAAAGAGATGTAATCAAGGTTCAATTATACCATAAAATCATGAAATCATGCAAGATAATTAAGATCATGCTTTAGAACAATTATTATAGGACATGCGAGGCCATCACAAGATCAAATATCATCAATATTGTCAATGAAATCATAGAAATGATCAAATCTAGTCAAAGTAAGGGAACTAGTAAAAGCAACCGGAACTACTAGTTTAGGGAAATCATTCCCAGGAGTAACCTAAAGGACTCGTAAGGTTCTCGATTCAGTGCTTTAGTAAATATATCGGCAATTTGATCTTCAGTCCTACAATGTTCTAGCAAAATATTCCCTTTTCAACTAGGTTAACGTTACTTACCTTAATGTGATCAGTGGGATTCACACTTCCAGTTCCACAGATTATTCCCTTTCTCTTATCTCCGAAGGAAATGGTTCCTCCTTGGTGTTGCTGAAGTGACGACATTTTTTCTTCTGTCCGGTCATATGGCACGAGCATCCACTGTCTATGTACCATTTGTCTTGTTGTCGTACTTTGTCCTGCACAAGGGAACTCAACCTTTTGGAACCCAGCTAAGCTTAGCTTTTCTGGGTGAATGAGGCTGATATCTTGTCTATGGGTTAGAAGCAGGAACAAAATAATAATGATCATTCAAATCATTAATGGTATGCATCCTTTTCTTGTTATTAGTTTTCTGGTTCCTTTTCCTAGCATTCTCTTCCATTTGTCTTTTCTTGTGAATGCACTCATGAATATAGTGACCATTTTTACCACAATGCTAGCAAACACGATTATAGACAACATGACCATACTTACCATGACCAGGTCGAAATAGTCTTTCTTTGCTCAAAGTTAACTTTCTTACCTTTAGTTCCCTGAGCTTGGGCAACATACATCTTATGAGCATTTTGACCATTGAACCAAGTTTGGTTCTCTTTGGGCTTTTGTTCAAGCACTTTTACCTTTTCCTCTAGGAACTGGGCTTTGTCACGAGAGTTTTGCAACGCACCACTGAGAAACTCATTTTTCTCGGCCAGTTCCCTTCTTAGTTTCTCATTCTCAGCAGAGCATGTTTCCTCAGAATCGTTTTTACCACAATAACCAAGACCATGACGTTGCTTAACAAAAATAGTTTGATTCACAGTTTTCTCATTTATAGAGTGAGTGAGATGATCAAGTTTGTTCATGATTTCATTAAGCATAGAGGAGGTCTTATTTTCAGAGTCTGTAGAGGGAACTAGGGGGTTATCAACATGCATGAGTTCAGTTTTAACATTTTTGCAAGACTCACACTTTCTCAAGGGATTAGCAAGTGATTTAGCAAGTAACTTCTCAGATTCATCAAGTTTCTTGCCCCAGACAGAGTTTTCAGTGGTTAAACCGGATATTTCATCTTCATATTCCTCTATTTTCTCTTGGAGGGAACTAATTTCCTTTCCAAATTTCTTAATGACCTTGATTAACTATTTTTTATCACATTCAAGAAGAGATTTAGAAAGGTCAAAAGAAGATACCTCAGAGTCATCTGATTCAGTTGAGTCCTCCTTGGCCATTAAGCATTTTCCTCCAGAAGTTTGATTTGTCTCCAGTTCCCCTTCAGAGTCGTCTCCAAAGATAGCAAACAGAGCCTTCTTCTGCATGGATTTGTCTTCTTCATTAGCGTTCTTAGGACAGTTCCTAGCTATGTGTCCTTTTTCCTTGCATTGATAGCAGGAGATTTCAGAGAGATCTCTTTTCTGGAAGTTCTTTTTGAAATTGCCTTTGATAAAGTGCTTCCTGATGTGTTTGGTAACTAAGACTGTCATCTCATCATCATCTTCTTCAAGATCGGAGTTTTCCTCCTCCATTTCCAGCCTGGAAAAAGCCTTTGAGATTTTTAAGGCGATTCCCTTTTCCACCCTTTTTGCGGAGCTTGCTTTGAGTGCTTCCCTTTCTTCAACTTCCAGTTTCCCTATGATTTGAGTTAAGGGAAGACCTTGAATACCAGGAGTGGTCTTTAGCACCCTTTTGATGATGCTGAACTTGGAATTGAGTCCATTGATAACGACAAGGGATTTGGACCATTCGTCAAGAGTAACTCCAACATTGACAAGCTTAGTGACAAGTCTTGTGAAACGTGAGTGATACTGGGAGATGTTCTCAGTTTCCAGCATCTCGAAGGTATGGTACTCTCCTTCTAGAGCAAATTTCCTGCTTTGCTTCAGTTCCTCACTTCCTTCATGCATTTCCTTTAGGGCAGTCCAGATTCCCTTAGCGGTTGCAATTTCTATCACCTTGTCCATGTCCTCCCTTGTTAGCCCATTGAGAATGAGTTGACGAGCTTTAGCATTCTTCTCTTTGATGGTGTAGTACTCAGGCTTCCATTGGTCTTCAGTTAAGTCCTTAGGAATGACTCCATCACCATTCTCTATCACGCGCCAGCACTGATAGTCCATGGTTTGGATGTAGTTGGTCATGCACTTCTCCCACCATTCTTCTTCTCCCTTCTTACGAATGTGGGGTTTGTTGATGGAGATTCCCAGGCTGAATTCGCTTGAACTAGACATCTTGAAATCTGTAAACTAACACAAATCTAGAGCGCCTGCTCTAATACCAATTGTAGGATCGTACTTGTTAGTTATTGAGTGAACTGGGAGTCCAGTTCCTAAGCAGCGGAATAAGTAAACAATAGCAGATTCAAGACAAGTTCCTTAGAGTGGGAACCTTTGATAACCAACTAGTTATCCAGGATAAAACCCACTATCTCTTTTGGAAGAGGATTTCAAGTCTACTTCTTGTATTAATACTTCGGTTACAATCAATAGGATAGAACACACAGATTAAGTCTTAGACACACTAAAGACTCTCTACCTATGTCGACCTAACCAAGTAACAACAAGCAAGCAACTTACTTAGTTCTTCTTCAAAGAACTCGGCACAACTTCTTCACAGCACTCAGAATTCTTCTCTTCGTGAATGCGTAAGGAATGAGAGAGTTTCGATTACTTTATTTATATGATTTAATTACTGAAGGATGAAAATCTTCAATAACCGAATCAAACAAATAAAATAATCAAAAGAAATCGCTAAAGATAACATTTGTTTCCAAATATAATCTTTACCGACTTTTACATGTTTTGTTTCCATAAAGATAATCTTTAAGCTCCTAAAATATATGAAAACAGGATAAGATCTTATAGTTCTCTCTCTAACTAAAGATCTACCCTAAACAGCTCGCCGCCGTATTTCACACATTGTTCCAAGTGATTCCAGCGTCAGCAAGCCTCAGTTCCTTCCGCCAGTTCCCAAGTCTGGCGTCAATGGTTCTATCTTGTGCTTTCCAAATCCTTAGTTCCTTGTTTGTCACACTAATGGAAATATTAATAGCAAAGGTATTTGTCATTGTCAAAACTAGGAAAACTGAGGAAGAGAACTAGGTAGGGAACTGGAGTTCCAGTTCCCAAAAGTTCACTTCCTAACAGAGGGGAATTGGGTGTCCTACCATTAGAGATTTTAAACGGGCTTTAAACCCATCCCGATGGCCGACTTAATCACCAAGTCCCTGGCTAACCCTTTTGTCAAGTGGTCCGCCAAATTTTGTTGAGACCGAACAAACTCAATAGTAATCACCCCATGAGTGATCAACTCACGTACCCCGCTATGTCTAACGCCTAGGTGTCGCGACTTACCATTATACACTTGGCTATAGGCCTTAGCCAAAGTAGCTTGACTATCACAATGGATAGAAATGGGTGACACCGGTTTCGACCACAAAGGAATTTCGTAGACTAAGTTCCTTAGCCATTCCGCCTCTCTACCGGCAACGGCCAATGCTATGAATTCCGACTCCATAGTCGAACTTGTAATGCAAGTTTGCTTCTTAGAAGCCCATGAAATGGCACCTCCCCCAAGCAAGAATACCCAACCACTAGTAGAAGAATGATCTTCTATGTGTGATCCAACTCGCATCCGAATACCCTTCTAAAACTGAAGGAAATCCGACATAGGACAAATCATAATTCATGGTTACCTTTAAGTACTTGAGTACCCGCCTTATTGCTTGCCAATGATGAGTACTAGGATTACTAGTGTATCTACTCAACTTGCCTACCGCATAAGCAATATCCGGCCTTGTGCTCGTCATGGCATACATTAAGCATCCAATCACTTGTGAGTACTCGAGTTGTGATACGGCTTTACCCGAATTGGGCATAAGCTTCACACTCGGATCCATAGGAGTGCTAACCGGAGAACAAGTCTCACAATTGAACTTCTTAAGCACTTTCTCAATGTAATGAGATTGTGACAAAGAGAGTCCCTTATTCTCTCGTTTGATCCTAATGCCAAGGATCACATCCGCCTCCCCCATGTCTTTCATGGCAAAGCTTGATGACAAAAAATGCCTTTGTAAGGTCCACATGTTTCTGATCTGTACCAAAGATCAACATGTCATCAACATATAAGCAAATGATTACTCCATTACCGGATTTATCAAACTTGCTGTATACACACTTGTCCGATTGATTTAACTCGAATCTGCTCGACAAGACAACATCATCAAACTTTTGATGCCACTGCTTAGGTGCTTGCTTTAGCCCATACAATGACTTTACCAACTTACACACCTTATGCTCATTACCGGGCATAACAAACCCTTTAGGTTGCTTCATGTACACTTCCTCCTCCAAATCACCATTCAAGAATGTCGTTTTGACATCCATTTGGTGAATCACAAGATCGTTAATAACCGCCAAGACAATCAATAACCTAATGGTGAAGATCCGAGCAACCGGAGCATAGGTATCGAAATAATCAATACCTTCATTTTGTCTAAAGCCTTGGATAACCAATCGAGCCTTAAACTTGTCAATTGTACCATCGACTTTCATCTTCCTTTTGAAGATCCACTTGCAGCCCAAAGTCTTGCAACCCGGTAGGAGATCCGATAAGACCCACGTGTTATTTCCCATGATGGAATCCATCTCATCATTAATTGCTTCTTTCAAGAAAGCAACATCTTGAGACCTCATTGCCTCACCAAAAGTCCTAGGGTCCTCATCAATATGAGTATTGGAACTCAACTTCATCTCTAGATCCCTCAACCAAGTAAACTTGGAAATCTGGACCGAAAGACTTTTCAATCCTTCCTCGCTTGCTCCTACGGAGCACCGGTGACTCATTAGAAGGTACGGTCGAACCTTCTCCTTCTTTAGTTCCACTTGTACTAGGAACCAAATCCTTTGGTCTAGGTATGGACAAGAATCGATTCTCATCAAATATTGCATCTCTAGACTCAATCACGGTATTGACCGAAATAGAATCATTAGGCTCTATCACATAGAACCTATAAGCCTTGGAATGCTCAACATACCCAATAAAGATGCAATCAATACCTCTTTTCCCCAAGGTTTTAATCTTGGACTGGGGTAGTCTAACGACCGCCCTACATCCCCAAACTCGAAGATAATTCAAGCTTGATTTCTTTTTGTACCAAAGTTCATAAGGGGTAATCTTGTTCCTTTTGTTAGGAACCCTATTTAATAAATAGCAAGCTGTTAGCATGGCTTCACCCCAAAATCCGTCACTCAATCCCGAGTAGGATAACATGGAATTAACCATCTCTTTTAGGACTCTATTCTTTCTCTCCGACACACCATTTTGTTGTGGCGTGTAGGGAGCCGTAGTCTCATGTATAATGCCTACGGATTGGAAATACACAGGATCATAATATTCTCCACCTCTATCGGTGCGTAATTTCTTAATCAAGTCATTTTGTTGCAATTCAACCTTGGTTTTATAAACCTTAAATTTATCTAGGGCCTCGTCTTTAGCATGCACTAAATACACATAACAAAACCGAGAATAATCATCAATGAAAGTGATGAAATATTTCTTGTTTCCTAAAGACGGAGTAGCATGCAAATCACATAGATCACTATGTACAAGTCTAAGCACCGCAAAATTTCTTTCAATGCCTTTGAATGGTTGTCTAATTATTTTAGTCAACATGCAAGTTTTACACTTCTCTAAATTCATGTCAAATGCAGGGATTAAACCTTCCTTAGACATATCTGTCATTCGCTTATAATGCACATGACCTAATCTTGCATGTCGTAGAGAATATTCATTTGAACTAGAACATGCCATATAAATAGAATTAACTACTTTATTAATGTTGAGCATAAACATGCCATTACACAAATATCCAAATCCTACAAATACACCACACTTCGATAAGATATACTAATCGGATTCAAAGACTTGTTTAAAACCACACTTATTTAAAACACTATCGGAGACTAAGTTTTTCCTAATTCCGGGTACATGTAAGACATCCTTGAGTTCAAGGGTCTTCCCATAACTAAACTCTAACAACACTTTCCCGTGGCCTAGAATAGGGGCAGTTGACTCGTTGCCCATATGAAGAACTGACCCATCTTTGACCGGTTCATAGGTCTTGAACCAGCCACGGTCCTTGCAAACATGCTTTGTTGCACCCGAGTCAATCCACCATGCCACTTCATCATCCTATACATAAAATGCCTCAGATTGTAATGGTACATAATTCATAACCGAACTAGAACCAAAATCTGAATACTGACCTTGATGAGTGGTTGGGCCTTGGTCCTTAGACCCTTGCCCCAAACGGTTTTGCCCCACTCGATTCCTATCCTTAGCAGCCCGACAATCACGCTTGAAGTGACCCGGTTTGCCACAAATCCAACACGCGCCCTTAGGCTTTTTGTTAGACCCACCGTTGGTGTTCTTGGAAGATTGCTTCTTCCTCTTGTTGTTCTTCTTAGCATTCCTACCCTCCTCCATCATATTCACGGAGGAAGATCTGGGAGTCTCCTTTGGTTTACCGTCCTCTTGCGCCCTTAGAGATTCCTCTATGCGCAGATGGCTCCCAAGTTGTACAAGAGACAACTCCTCCTTTTTGTGTTTCAACATGTGTTAAAGTCCTTCCACGAGGGTGGCAACTTGTCAATGATGCTTGACACCGAGATGGATTCATCCATCTTCATGTTGTGCTAGGCGAATTGCCCAAGGATACAAAGCACTTCATTGTATTGCTCCATAACCGGCCTGGAGTCACACATCTTGTAATTGTTGAAATTACTCACAAGGAACTTCTTGCTAGAAGCATCCTCGGCCATGTATTTGGACTCCAGCGCATCCCACAACTCTTTTGAGGACTCGACATTCTGGTAGACATCAAAGAGAGAATCCGACATACAGTTGAGGATGTGGCCACGGCATATATAGTCGTCATTCTCCCACTTGTTCCTCTTCCTTGTCTCCTCCAACGGTTCATTCTCCGGATCCTCCGGCGCAGGTGGCATTGGCATACTCAGAACGTACACCACCTTGAGCGTTGTGAGGAGGAAGTGCATCTTCTTTTGTGTAGGATCGTGATTGTTAGATTAATAACAAGGGAACCGAGAATATAGATTCCAGTTCCCTTCGCAGTGGAAATAAATAATCAACTAAATGAACAAGTTCCTTATAGTGGAAACCTTCGATTGCCAACTAGCAATCTAGGATAAAAACCACTACCTTTCTTTGAAAGGATTTCAAGGTCTACTTCTTGATTTCTTATCTCTTTGGTTATAGCTTATCTTAGGAACAAACACACAGTTTCTTTGCCTTATACACAGTTAGACAATCCTAGATAACTTAACACAAATTCTAATTAATCCAAGAAGCAGTCCTTAGTACCAAGGAACTGACTCACTTACAGTCATAGGAACTCAGCACACAGCTCTCCGATTCCTTGACTAGTTCCTCTTGATCTTGATTCTATTTGATGATCTGTTTGAAGCTTCACACTTTGGTATTTGCTATGAAGTGTGATTCTATCTGAATTGCTTGAAGATAACAGCGGAGCTTATCTTCCTTATATAATGGATGCTCGAGGTTGGATATGCTCTTAGTTCCCATAAAGCGAGCTTGCCCTAGGATGTGTGGTGATCCATGATTCACGCTATCTTTTACATGTACCAACAACCTAGGCAGCTCAGAATCCACCTTGGTTGGTCAACTACTTCAGCCAAGTCGTTATCCAACTCCTTCCATCCGAGGTTCATCAATCTGGACACTTTGGAACTGTCCTCTAGATGGTGACAACTTTATGACCTGTCACTTTCAGCAACCTTTGTCCGAGGTTCGACTTTCTAGATATCTTGGAGCTTTCCTTTGGATGGTGGCAGGCTTTTAGAACTTTTGCTCAAGTCGCTTTCACCTCCTTTTGTCCGAGTTTTGGTGTTCCCAGATTTCTCGGGAAAATCAACATCACGTGTTGGATTTTTGGGCACACCTGGGTTCCTTTGGCTTGCTGCTTGGTTTCTTTGTCTTGTTTGGCTTTCATGGTTTCGAAAATTGTCATGTGGTTCCTCTAAACACATCTTTGAGATAAAATATTAGTATCAAAGTATTTGTCATCTTCAAAAGTAGAGAACCTGAGGAAAGGAACTCTTAGGGGAACCGAAGTTCCAGAGTTCCGTTTTCTAACAATTTCCCCCTTTTTAATGATGACAAATATAAGGAACCTGGCAACATAATAAGGACATGAAATTCATGAGATCAACTAAGCTAAGAGATTTACAACTTTATAAAATAATGATAGAACATTCAATAGTTGCAAATTCCCCCTAAGCAGATGAACTAAGTTATTCAAGTTCCCCCTTAGAAGTAGAACGGGTTCAGAGTTCCTATAAGTCCAGTAGTTCCAATAGTTCAAGGTTCCTATCCATTCTTCCCCCTTTTGACATCATCGAAAAGATCAGTGAACTGGTTAAGAACAAGATATCAAAGGGAAATAACCAATTGCGCCAGACCTATGACATAAACCATAATAGAAACGTAAGGTAGAGGCAAATAATGCATAGAAACATTGCCAAAAAGTTCATTAAACATTAAAAACTTAACACATTGTTCATTAGCGATGTAGGGAAAGACACAAAAGATCACAAATAAGTGGAACCAATGATAGGTGTTATTTCATACACCTTTACTAGCAATTATTAGCATGATTTGGAGGAGTTTATGAGTGGTTTTTAGGCTAAGTCTGTGATCCAGAAGTTATGGAGAGAAGTGAAGATATCCCAGGATTTACAGCTTAAATGGAGACATGAGGATGGAGATGGAGCTGCTGAAGCATACATGGAGACGACTACCAACACTTGGTAGTAATGAAGAGCAGCAGAAGAAGAGAGTGAGCTAGCTCACCGCCCTGCGCCAGAGTCATCGCGGCCCGATGGTGACTCTCAAAGAAGAATGAAGCCCCGCGCCAGAGGAAGCCACCGCCCCGTGGTGGAGAGCCTGACGCCCCGCGGTGGATCTCACCGCCTCGTGGCGGCCGTGTTAAATGCCGCGCGTCTGAAGACATTTATTTCCTTTTATTTCGTTCAGATTTTGTTATTTTATTATTCTGTTTCCTTTATTGTTTGCATTAGTTTAACCTAGTTTTCTTAAGACTATTTAAGTCCTCTTTCTAGGTTAAGAGGAGAGACTCGTTACAACTGCTTTACATCAGACGTTATTTTTCCCTTAGTTTTCATTCTCGTCTGAATGGAGAACTAACTTCCCTTTGTTCTACTAGACGATTGAAGCAATACAGTTGATGTGTTTGTGAGATTTCTATTCCTTGTTCTTATCCTTATAAGTATTGGTTTGATTCTCTTGGTTATATTGAATATTGATTTCTTGTTGTTCTTCTTAGCCTGATCAACTAGGTTGAATACTTTTTATCAATTGCTAGGATTGCATATAGGGGTTCCGAGTGCATATCTAGTAGCAAACACAATTGTGCGTATAGGGGTTCCGAGCGTACAATTGTGAGTGAAAATCAGTTGCATGCGAGTATTAATACGTCTTTCTATTTGCATGTATCCTAT
The DNA here is from genome assembly GCA_027886185.1 of Rheum nobile. Classification (NCBI taxonomy): domain Eukaryota; kingdom Viridiplantae; phylum Streptophyta; class Magnoliopsida; order Caryophyllales; family Polygonaceae; genus Rheum; species Rheum nobile. Next base: position 1,055,949 of record WOAB01000686.1, on the reverse strand, counting down.
ATCCTTGTGTGTATTGCTATTGCTTTGTTGGTGGTAAAATATATCGACAACTGTGAGAATCGGTGGTATTTTACCATTGGCATAGTGATAAGTCTATCGACAACTGTGAGAATCGATAGTACTTAAGATCAGGGTGGGAACAACTATAAGGATAGTAAAAGAACTTGGATTAAATAGATTTATGTGATCAAATTATATCTCTGTATTGTGGATCTCGCTCTAGTAGGACTACTTTCCCCATTATATTTACTCAACTCAACCAAACTTGTTTGCTTTGCTTGCTTTGCTCTCTCGTGATAACTAAACCCCCCTTGCTTGTTACTTGTCATTCACAATTGCATACTACATCAGATCTTTCATGTGGGTTCGACCCTTGATTTCTTACTATACATCTGTTTAGTAGGTCTGTTAGGACTTTTTACTTTGATAAGGCTAATCAACGATACTTGCATTGCACACTTTTAGCCCCGTCAAATTTGGCGCCGTTGCCGGGGAAGTTTTCTGTTTTTGTTGTGTGTTTTTTGTGATTGATTTTTGGTGGAGACCTATCTTATGGTCGACACTCGTTCTACTGACTCCCCTCTAGCTGCTTTTGATCCAGAAATCGACAGATCATTCCTTGCGAACCTACGCGATTAAGGAGAAGAAGAAGAAGAGGTTGAGATAATTGAGACAGTTGAGGCTGAGACAATTAACATCCCTGCTGTTGAAATGGCTGAGACTCTGAGAGAATTTACTGAGCCGAATATTGGAGCACAACCCCTGGCTGTCGTCATTCATGCGCTTGGCGAAGGGGTGAATTTTGAGCTGAAGTATGGAGTTGTTGCCTATCTCCCTAAGTTCCATGGTTTGAGTGGAGAGGACCCGATCTCTCACCTAGGCAAGTTCCACAATGTCTGCATGACTATGAAGCCAGGAACGTGACGGAAGACCAAATCAAGATGAGAGCTTTTGGTTTCTCCCTGCTAGACTCTGCAAGCGACTGGTACTATCACTTGCCACCAGGAACCATAGATAACTGGAATAAACTGCACAAGGCATTCCTGGACAAGTACTTTCCAATGAAGAAGGCGAATGCCTTGAAAAAGGCAATTGCCAATATTGAGCAGGCTGGCGATGAGACGCTGTATGACTATCTTGAGCGGTACAAGAGACTTTGCTCCAGCTGCCCATTCCATGGATACGCCAAGCAGGACCTTGTCCTCTATTTACACAATGGTCTGCTGGACCAAGAGAGAAGGATGGTTGACGCTGCTTGCGGTGGAAGCATTCTGAATCTGACACCGGATGCAGCCATGGAGAGATTCCAGGAGATGAGTGAGATCACCAGGAGTTTTGGGAAGACATACCAAAGGAAGGCGGTCAATGCTGTGACCCCTGCAGGACCAAGCCCAGTGTTGACTGAGTTAGCCGAGTTGAAGGAGATGGTGAAGAGAATGGCAAATCAAAACGCCCCTCAACAAGTTAAAGCATGTGGGCTTTGCTCTGATCAATACCACCCCACCGACACTTGTCCTCAGCTGCATGAGGAGGGTGTTGCTGAAGTTAATGCTATAGGAGGTTATGGACCCCCTAGACCACAGTTTGGTGGACAACCCAATTATAATCCGAGAGGGCGAGACCACCCAGGTTTTAGATGGAGTGACCCTCAAGGTGGTCAACAGCCGGCACAACAACAATACCAGCAGAGAGCCCCGCATCAATAGAGGCCTCAAGGCCAAAGCTCTGGTGCTTCGACTGAAGAGATGCTAAAGATACTGACTCAGCATTTCGCCACGCATGTGCAGGCTACTGAGTCAAGTATAAAGAACATGGAGAGACAGATTGGTCAACTAGCTGATGTTGTGACCAAACTTGACCAGAGGACATCTAACTCCCTGCCATCTCAGACTACTGTGAACCCAAGGGAGAACGTGAGTTCTATTACCCTCAGAAGTGGTAAGAAGTTGGTCGTTGCTCCTATTGCTGAAGAGGAGAACGAAGTCGAGAAGGCAGAAATCACCCACCGCCCCGCGGTAGACACCACCGCGACCCGGCCAGAAATGGAAGAAGGAGCCAGGAAAGAAGAGCTGAAGCCACCGCCCCGCGGCGACTCTCACCGCGACCCGGCGGCTGATCTCAGTAAACACACCACGACCCCACCGCCCCGCGGTGATGATCAACGCCCCGCGGTGGGCATACCGCGACCCGGCCTCCAATAATCCAGCTCCGCTGAAGAAACATGTGTTGATGACTACGTTCGCCTCGTGTTTCCCCCTCTAGGTTCTGAGAAGCCACCAACACCTTTCCCTGAGGCGCTGAAGGCCAAGAGAGTAGCCGACGACAGTGATCTGTTCGAGACATTTCGGGACTGTGAGGTGAACATTCCCCTGATCAAGCTTATCAAGGCTATCCCGCAATATGCCAAGTTCTTGAAGGAGCTGTGCACCGTGAAGAGGACTGATAAGCGTTGTCGTGACACCTATACAAAATAATCCTAAACAAACCCAACTAATGTAGTCTGGTAAGTAAGGGTCGAATCCCACAGAGAATCAAATACTATTCCAACGATGTAATTGTATACCAACAAGTAACCAGGGGGTTTCTGATTTAAAAACAAAATAAATAAAAAAAACAAAGACTTGAAATCAAATTAGGGAAATAACTCAGCCAAACAAATATCCACACTTTAGATTGATAGATCGATCATTGATTATTCCTAGTCGTCAATACTCATGAAAGTCCTAATCCCTGTTCTGAATTAGTTACCAGTCCAACCAGTCCTGATAAGCCTAACTATTAAACAAATCCCTACTAACCTTCACGATTTAATTCAATAGCAGCAGGAAGTTCATGAATAGATAGGTACATGCAAGTGTAGTAACCAGTCATACAATTGCATGCAATTAATTCTCGACACAAACTAAGGGATTTAGACTCTCAACCAGTATCCTCCAATCCTTAGTAGTATGATCAATAACAATCTCAACAGGTTGTATGGAAAAGGGGAACCAATAGCATAATACTAATTTCTCTAGGTTGTCAATCTAGAGGGAACTACTATTAACAATCTAATTGATGTCCTAATCAACAAATCAAGGGGAATCGATATATGATCAATGAGATTAAGCACGAGAGAGAATTAAAACAATCATAGAAAGAGTAAAGGAATAACCTCACAATCCAATCAGTCCAAAGGCTTCAATTGTCTGCCTGAGCAAAGGGAAAACAACGATAAATGAAACTAGGTCTAACTAATTGATTACGACAACTAGTTAACAAAAGGTATTTTTAACCTAATTCTAAAAGTGTGGTAAAAATAATTAAAAGAATAATAATAAAATAATAACACAAAATAAACAATCCAAAACGGGGGAAATTAATCCCGGTGACACACGAATTTCTCGGCTTCCACATCAGCACAACTTCTCGGTTGAACTTTCTCGGCCCATTCTCTCGCTTCCATGCTCGACCCAATTCAAGCAGCTCATCCCAGCAAAGCATCAGCGGCCCACCCCCAACAATAATATTCCCGCTGATGTCATGGTGGCGTCATCCTCCGCTTCAATCCACGCTTCACCTTCCGCTTTCAATTTACGCGGTGCAATTCTTCATGGGCCGAGATCCCTTCATTTGGGCCTTTCTTTCATTCCGGTCCGAATTTCCTTCCAGCTTCACGTGGCATATTTAATTAAGTTTCTACGCTCTAACTCTATAATCTCCAATTCTGCTCTAAATCCATCCAGATGGCACCTCAAACCTGGTAACAACCCCTAGAAATGCACTACAAAATAGTGCCGATCAAGGACACAGAAGCTAAAAGTCCAGAAGAAGGTTCCAATGAGTGAACATGTGTCAACGGTAGTTCAGAGACGCATGCCTGAAAAGTGCAAGGATCCAGGTACATTTACTATTCCTATTACTGTAGGTGAGCATCGATTTGAGAAAGCCTTGTTAGACTTGGGTGCCTCTATTAATGTTTTACCTTATTCACTGATTGAGGATTTAGGAATAGGACCCCTACATGATTCTAACATTGTTATACAACTTGCTGATGGTTCTTGTGTGCCCCCTAAGGGTATTGTGGAGGATGTTCTTGTCAGGATAGGTTCTTTGATTTTTCCTGTTGATTTCTTTGTTATGGATATGGATTATGATGAGCAGGTTGCTCCTGTTATGTTAGGTCGACCTTTTATGAAAACATCCATGACAAAGATTGATGTAGATAGTGGAACTTTAACTATGGAATTCGATGGAATAATTTTTGAACACAATATTCATAAAGCCAACTCCATTGAATTGCCTGCTCCTTGCTGCATTAGTGATATTGATAATCATGTGCATGAAAATGTTAAAACTGGTGCAGTAGAGACCGTAGTTAAGTGTTCTACTATTGTTGGACCTATTGAGTTGCATAAATTGCATGTTGATGATGTCTTGCTGGATGATATAGGAGATTCTGTTACCTCTATTTTGGGCACTTGCCCCCCTGCACTAACCATACAAGGCTGTAAGCCTTTATCTAGTAACGTTCAGCATATTCAGAATGAGCCATATCGGCCCCCACATCGCTCTAAGTATGGGGGAGATACTCCAAAGGAAGTAATCATGGAGTTGATGGCCAAGAGGGAACATGGTCTAAGGTCTCAACCTTTCCATGGGAAGTCTCGACAGGAAGAGACGAGTATGAGGATTCCGAGGGGATCCTATTCCAGGTGGTAGTTGATCTGCAATACGTCGAGCCAACGACGTTAACCAAGGCGCTGCCCGGGAGGCAACCTGAGGTAGTTTTTCTTTGATCTTTCCTTTCCATTAGATTAATTTCATAATTTCTTTTGTTTTGTTTCGTTCGCCTGTTACTAACATTTCAGCTACGAAAGTAAATGGAGAGGAGACGGTGTTCTCAGTTCGTCCCACCACCCCGCGGCGATTCTCACCGCCCCGCGGTGGATGTCTGGTATATTTTCTCAACTCCGAAAAAAATACAAGAATAAAGGGCCCCGAAAAAACCTTAAACGGGTGAGTAAATTTTTTATTTCTTGAGCTGTTACGAAGGATTTGACGGATTGTGCCTCTTTTTGGGCCAATAATTCTCTTTGGGCATTATACCAGCCGGCCCATCATCCCTTTCTTCCCTTTCACTTTCCCTTCCCTGACCTAGCCCCTATACTCACAAACCCTCCATTCCCAGCATACCTCTCAAGCTCCCAAAGCCAAACCCCCCCATTCTCCCTCAAATCTCTCTTGACCTTGATCCGAACCTAGCCCCCAATTCACCAATTGGAAGTCTAGCCTCACACACCAGCCAAACACAACCCCACCGCGTCGCTTCAGTCCCGCCTCGCTACCGCTCCGCCTCGCGCTGCCCCGCTTCGCGTCGCTGCTGCCACCGCCCCGTGCCGACTTCACCGCGACCCGGCCAAAGCTCCCAGTTGTCCCACCGCGACCCGGCGACTCGTTCACCGCCCCGCGGCGAGACCTCTTGGTTGCGTGTTTGCTCGTTTGTAAGTTCTCTTGGTTGCCCTTCGTTTTGAGATTCTACATTCATTACTTATGGCACCTAAGGGTAGGAAGCAAGTGTCTACGAGGGATGAGAATGAGGTCTACAATGTGGTGAAGGAGAGAAAGGTGTTGGCGACAAAAATTCTTTGACAAGCCGACATTGGCTGAGTTTGGTTTGTTGGCGTGTGTGTCCCTGTGTCTGGAACAATGTGGTTTGGGGACATTTCTGAACTTGGCTGCCCCTGCGTATCCCGAGCTTTGTTACCAGTTCATCGCCTCTTTCAAGAGGTATTCTAATGGTTCAGACGACAAGAGGATGATGAGGGTCACGTTCACTTACAACGGGCGTGATTATTCGTTGTCCCCTAAGGTGGTGCGTGATGCCCTGGTCATTACAAAGATGCCAACTGATGGGTGGTCTGGTGGCATTCTGGAGTCGGATATGATGGAGTTCTGGAAGGCTGCTACGGGCAGGACGTTCAAAAAGGGACAGGAGGTGAACTCGAAGCTGGTGAACCCGTGTCTACGGTTGATCCACAAAGTGATGATGATAGACTTCTTTGGCCATACTGATGATGGAAAGGTTCCTCTGAAGGATTTCCAGTGGTTTATGAGCATCTTGGAGGTTGTTACGTACACGCCGTGTTGGGCTACCCTCTTTTTGAGTTCCTTGAAGAGGATTCGTGATGGTGAGCCACGTGATATTTGTGGGGGTGGTCTGATTACCCTCCTTTGTGCTGGAGTGATAGCTTGCGATCAGATTCCTCGACCTGTTGCCTACGTGGTGTATGATATGGCGCACATGAAGGTGTGCTCGATGCTGAAGCCATTGGGAAAGGATGGTGATTTGGTATGGTCGTCATATGATGGCCACATTCTGATTCTTCCACGGGAGTTCGCCTATTCCCCTTCATTTGCGGATTGGTGGATCTCCAGTGATAACAGGATGACAACTGATGATACTCCTGCTGCTGCTTCTTCAGGCCCGTATGGAGAGGGCCCTAGTGCTGCTGCTGCTGCTGATTTCACGGGCGAGGACACTCCTATGCCTACACTTTATGACGCGCCCTCATCTTCTTACGGTCCTGCCGCACCTTGGCAGGAGTTGTATGCAAGATTTGATGCATTCTCAGTACAACAGATGCACTGGAACACCCGAGTAGAGACCGGTCTGCAGACTTGGCAGACCCAGTTCCATGCTGATGTAGATGAGCGTCTGGACGGTATGGACGCTCATATGAGGGACTACTTCGGGAGGTTCCCACCACCACCACCATCAGGCCCGCAGTGAGTTTATTTCTTCTTCCCCTATTTCATTTGATGTTCTCTTTCCTACATTGAGGACAATGTACGGTTTAAGTATGGGGGAGAGATTTAGACTTGCTATCTGTCTATCCTTTGTACATATTGTTTTTCTTTTTGTGTATTGTATTTCCCATTCGAGTTTTTGATTCCTTAAAAAAAAAGCCAAAAAGAAGTAAAAAGGCAATCAAAATCCTGGGATGAGCTGAAAACCCGAAAGGGCAGTTCAGGTAAAAAGCAGGTAGTCCGGCTGGTTTAGACCAGGGCAATATTGGACTGGAGTGATGTGAGTATATGTGAGATATCTAGCAAAATGAAATGAGTGGCTAGGTGAAAACCCGAAAGGGCGCCTTGGCAAGATGAGCGAAAAAGAAGAAGAGTGATTTTAGGATTGCTCATTATTCTTGGCGAGGCGTCATAAGAAGAGGTGGTATAAGAAGTTCGGATAGGCCATTCTGGAGCGATAAGGAGCTAGATTGGAGTTAGGATTAGAATTATCTTTGCATCACTTGTTTTGGTTGTCTGGAGCTTATTGTTGATATGTTGTAATTGCTAGTGTCATGTTTTCTTGTACTTCCTGAGGCCTTGGTGTTGATTGAGAGAGTAGGTTTTTCTTTAGCTTACTCGGGACGAGTAAAGGTCTAAGTATGGGGGAATTTGATAGGTGTTATTTCATACACCTTTACTAGCAATTATTAGCATGATTTGGAGGAGTTTATGAGTGGTTTTTAGGCTAAGTCTGTGATCCAGAAGTTATGGAGATAAGTGAAGATATCCCAGGATTTACAGCTTAGATGGAGACATGAGGATGGAGATGGAGCTGTTGAAGCATACATGGAGACGACTACCAACACTTGGTAGTAATGAAGAACAGCAGAAGAAGAGAGTGAGCTAGCTCACCGCCCCGCGCCAGAGTCACCGCGGCCCGGCGGTGACTCTCAGAGAAGAATGAAGCCCCGCACCAGAGGAAGCCACCGCCCTGCGGTGGAGAGCCTGACGCCCCGCGGTGGATCTCACCGCCGTGCGGCGGCCGTGTTAAATACAGCGCGTCTGAAGACATTTATTTCCTTTTATTTCGTTCAGATTTTGTTATTTTATTATTCTGTTTCCTTTATTGTTTGCATTAGTTTAACCTAGTTTTCTTAAGACTATTTAAGTCCTCTTTCTAGGTTAAGAGGAGAGACTCGTTACAACTGCTTTACATCAGGCGTTATTTTTCCCTTAGTTTTCAATCTCGTATGAATGGAGAACTAAATTCCCTTTGTTCTAGTAGACGATGGAAGCAATACAATTGATGTGTTTGTGAGATTTCTATTCCTTGTTCTTATCCTTATAAGTGTTGGTTTGATTCTCTTGGTTATATTGAATATTGATTTCTTGTTGTTCTTCTTAGCCTGATCAACTAGGTTGAATACTTTTTTTTTATCAATTGCTAGGATTGCATATAGGGGTTCCGAGTGCATATCTAGTAGCAAACACAATTGTGCGTAAAGGGGTTCCGAGCGTACAATTGTGAGTGAGAATCAGTTGCATGCGAGTATTAATACGTCTTTCTATTTGCATATATCCTATAATCTTGTGTGTATTGCTATTGCTTTGTTGGTGGTAAAATATATCGACAACTGTGAGAATCGGTGGTATTTTACCATTGGCATAGTGATAAGTCTATCGACAACTGTGAGAATCGATAGTACTTAAGATCAGGGTGGGAACAACTATAAGGATAGTAAAAGAACTTGGATTAAATAGATTTCTGTGATCAAATTATATCTCTGTATTGTGGATCTCGCTCTAGTAGGACTACTTTCCCCATTATATTTACTCAACTCAACCAAACTTGTTTGTTTTGCTTGCTTTGCTCTCTCGTGATAACTAAACCCCCCTTGCTTGTTACTTGTCATTCACAATTGCATACTGCATCAGATCTTCCCTGTGGGTTCGACCCTTGCTTGCTTACTATACATCTGTTTAGTAGGTTTGTTAGGACTTTTTACTTTGATAAGGCTAATCAACGATACTTGCATTGCGCACTTTTAGCCCCGTCAACCAACGAGGACATCACTAGTAACTAGATAAAAGACAACAAAAGGATAGAAGAGGGGAGTAGGACCCTGGGGAACTACTAGCACACTGTGGAGTTATCGCGCTGAAAACTACGAGAGACGTTCCTAAGGCATGTCAGTGGCCTCCTCTTCATCATCCTGCTTGTCGTCAGTTCCTTCATCCTGGCCTTTGGCCTGATTTGCTCTAGTGGCATCTTCCTAGGTTTTCTGAAGCATCTCCACCAGACTTGAAACGGCAGCTCTGGTTTTCCCCAGTTCATTCACTTGATCACGAAGGGCGACCGTTATGGCAGTCAAGTCTTCCGTGATATCTTTTTCAATATGACCCATAGAAGAGAGGATCGCAGAGGAGTCTTGAGTGGGGTAGAGCGGTGGCAGAGAGCTTGAAGGGGCTTGGGAACTGGTCTTTTCCTTGGGCGGGTCATCTTGAGTTTCAGAGGGAGCGGCCTGGTGATCTTTAGTTTTGAGTTTCCTTACTGTGGCAATGGTGAGGAATTTGCTGAAGGCGGTTTCAGGGAGATCATCTGGATATTGGTGGAGCATGGAGAGAATGTTTTTGATGAGGTGAGGGAAGGGCAGGGCATGGAATTCATGAGTCTTACAGAACTGCATATGGGCCAGCACGATTCTGGGGAGATCAACGTGTGCACCAGACATCACCTTGTCCATGAGAATAACATCAGTGATGAGAACTGTGGCCCTATGCTCCTGCCTGGGAACCAAATTTCTGATGATCCAGAAGTGCAGTAGCTTGTTGGAGATGGAGAGTCCCTTAGTCTGCAGGCTTGTTGGATAGTCGCCATCATAGAGATTTTTCACCACTTCAGACTTTGTTTTGTAACCCTTTCCTTTGGGCCATGTCTTTTTCTGATGCAAGATGTCGAAGCCAAATCTGGGCTCAATCCCTAGAGCAGAGGCAATGATGCTGGGGGATAGGAGATACATAGTTCCCTTCCACTGAAAGATGGCGTCGTTGCAGTGAGAGTTGTCTTTGGCCGGCACAAAGGTTAATGACTGATAGAAGAGGCGTACGACTTCGTCAGAGACGGAGAAGGGTTCCACCAAGAGCTGATCCCGTCCTTGGTACTTGATAGGCGTTGTCGTCGTGACACCTAAACAAATAAAATAATCCTAACAAACTGATAAGCACTACTTTGTAGGGCTTAAGTAAGAGTCATTAGAGGTTTTATTGGTGCCATTCGGATAGATTTAGACACATTCATGTGCATGGCGTTTGGGGGCGAAGTTGGGTAATTAATTAAATGCCACGTAATTGATGGGCGAATTGGATGAATTAGGCCCAAGTGGAATTAACAAGTCACGTGATTGATGGCCCAAATTGAAGTTGGCCCACGTGAAGCAAAGCAAGGAGAAGCAGCGGGCATGTGTTGAGGATGGATATGGGCCATGGAGATGAAAGGCCCAAATAAAGGCCAGCCCTTGAAGAAGAAGCCCATAAAAAAGCTGGAGCCCACGTGAAGTCCCGCGTCAAATTGAAAGCAGCGGAGGCGGGAGTGAATTGGTGATGACGTCGGCGTGATGAAGCTGATGCATGAAATGGGCCGCCGCTTGAATTGGGCCGAAGCTGCTGCCGAAGTTGCCAAAATTCGGCCGAGACGAGAGGCTTTGCCGAGAATGATTACGTGATTAATTCCCATTCTCGTTTGTTATTATTATTATTATTTTATTATTATTTTATTAATTCGTTTTAGGTTAATTTAGATTTTATATCCTTTAGTATATTAGGGTAGAGAAAAGGTTGTTTGCCTATCTATCATAATCTTCGTTTTTCTCTTGAACCCTAATTCCCTTTTCTACGTTATTAAGAACTAAGCCTCCCTGGCTTAGTCAGACGCTGAAGCTTTCGTTTTGATAAAGTTGTGAGATTCTCGTTCTTAATCTATTGCATGGTTTTCATCTTTCTCTTGCTTAAGTTGTTTATGATTGATATTGATAATCTCTATTTGGACGCATCTAGGGTTTATTGTTATTGATTGATTGCTAGATTTAGATTGTTACTGGTTGAGCATATCTATTTCAGAGTAGCAACTGCATCGTACTAGTATCTGGTTGTGCTAGTCTTATGCAGAAGAGAATTGATTTACATTCTAGGATAAAAGCTGGTTGTTTTATGCTAGAATTGTATCCAACTATATTCCTATCCGTAAGGCTGCTGTTAAACTGAATCTTGATAGTTTCAGGGTTGTTTAATTAGTTAGTGCTAATAGTATCTGGTTGTGCTATTAGTTATATTTGAAAAGGAATTGGAATCACCATTGCATGAGATTTTGAATGAGTATCTAGGATCAACTTGTCATATGAATAGTGGATGTTGTTTGACTAAGTGCTTTTCCCATTACTGATTTAATCAACTCTTTCGCTTGTCAACTTTTGCATGCTTAGGTTACTAAAACTCACAAAACCCCCCTTTGGTTACTTTGGATTGATACATAATTTGCATATTAAGATATATCCGTCTCCCTGTGGATTCGACCTTTACTTACCTAGGACTACGGTTTAAGGTTTGTTTGGATATTTTGCATAGCAGTTTTTAGAACGACAAAAAACCTGTTATCAAATTGGCGCCGTTGCCGGGGACGCAATAATCTATTTTGTGTGCGATTTGTGTGTCAACTATTGTGTGGACCTATCTTACGGTCCACACTCGTGCTATTGATTTTTGTTTTTCCTTTTTGATTTTGTTACAGAGATGGATAGATTTTCCCACTTCCATCAGGAGCCGCAATATGACCCATACTCATACGCATACACTCCAGGGTGGAGAGATCACCCTAATTCGAGTTATGGGCACAATCCAAGTCCCTCCATGTCATTGGAGGACATGTTTCGATCTTTCAAACAGAACACGATCCAACTTGAACAACAAATAAAGTCCAATATCCAGATCATTGAGAGGCAGACAGAGCAAATGGTGCAAGCTGTGAGCAGAATGAAGGTCATGACGTCGGCAGAACCACTATCTCACCCAGCGGTGCACCAGGAAGAGAATGTATTCTCGATGACCCTACAAAGTACTGAGCAACTGCATGTCGCCCCCTTAGCTGAAAGGGAGGAACAAATTTGTAAGACGGGTGCAGAATACAGCGAGATATCTGCAGAAGAGAACCCAAGACCGCGGGAGGTATACCTCGATCTCAGTTCACCCACTGAGGAGATGGGTATTCCAGACGATATTTTGGACCGCGTTGTGCTTTCTGAAGAAGAGTATTTTATGGGACTGGAGGAATTCAGCGACCAAGAGGAGGAGAGCCGCGATCGCGAAAACGATCCTGCGACACTCGTTCCTCTCGAAAATGCCCCGGCAGCCCCCGACCCTCTCGAGGCTGCCTATGATGAGTATGTGCGTCTAAACTCCTCCCCGCTCATTGCGCTGCACCCCGTTGCACCCTTCCCTGAGGCAGTATAAGATACTCGAAGGTTGAAGAACAATAATGAAATCTATGAGGCCTTCCGTAACTGTGCAGAAACCGTTCCTTCGGTCACATTGACAAACAGTATCCCTCGCTACACAGAATTTTTAAGGGCGCTGGGCAAAATCAAGAAGAAACCAAAGGGGAAGCACAAGAAGGACAGAATTTTTAACTAAGGCGCTGCTCGGGAGGCAAAGGGGAAACCAAAGGGGAAGCACAGAATTTTTAACTAAGGCGCTGCTCGGGAGGCAACCCGAGATTTGGTAGTTTAATTTCTTTCCCTTAGTCAATTTCTGTTGTTTTTCTTTTAGTTTTTGTGTTGAACTAACCTGCAGGAAGCGCGAAAAAACGAAGATGGAGTTCACGGCGCCCGCCGCCAACCTTACGGCGACCGCCGCAATTGCCTCGCCAAGCAAGTTGGCTACGACCTAAAAACGGCGACCGCCGCAATTACGGCGACCGCCGCACCCTTCACGGCGACCGCCGCATTTTCGCAGGTAAAAAAAAAAAAAAGGGTCCCGAAAAAACCTTAAACGGGGAGCAAAAGACGAAAATAAAATACCCCGAAAAGACCTTAAACGGGGAGGAAAAAAAAAGTCCAAAAAAAAAGTCCAAAAAAAAAAAGTTTTACCAAGCTGTCCCGATTCCCACGGAGAGGTGCGCATCATGTTGCTAACGAAAGATTACATTCACCCTACTTTTACTTGGCAACGATGATGGCCCTGCAGTCGACAGCTGGAGAGGAGGTACACCAGGGCCCAACCACGACGACATTTGAGCCCATTTTTGAAGGCCGTGCAACCCTGATTTCCTACATAACCACCATACCCTATAGTGGTTTCTTATGGTTGCACGGTAGATGAAGATAATGGCGTTGATGCCAGACATCCTGGACATGAGCTTTTATGACTACACCGCCAGCAACAAGGAAGTGTCCAAGCCAACTCGGCAACATTGTGAGTTATTTTTTGCTTTTCCCTGTGCTTTATTCTTTTGTCTTTCATTACATTGAGTACAATGTAATGTTTAAGCATGGGGTGAGGTTTTATACTTGCTATGCTGCTGAGGAGAAAAATAAAAAAATGAAAAGAGCCAAAAATTTGAAAAAAGGCTATCATTGAAATCCTAGGATAGGTCGAAAACCCGAAAGGGCGGCCTAGGTAATAAGCAGGTGGGTTGGACCAGCATTAGGCTGGGGTAATATGAGGTCAAGAGTGACGTGAGCTTATGTGAGCACATCTATTGAAAAATGAAATGAGTGGCTTGGTGAAAACCCGAAAGGGCGCCTTGGCAAAATGAGCGAAAAGAAGAAGAGTGATTTTAGGATTTCTCATTATTCTTGGCGAGGCGTCATAAGAAGATGAGTCAAAGAAGGATTGTCGGGTAGGTCACTCTGGGAGACATAAGGAGCAATAGATGGAGGCTAGGATTAGAGGTTACTCTCACTATTGGATGTCCGGGTTAGCTTGGGGGAAGTACTCTGCTTGCCCCTTAAGCTTGTTGAGTTGTGGATGTGTTGTAAATGAGATTGGTGCTAGGAGCTTGGCAGGGGTTAGGTGACTCTTAGTTGGAGGATATGCTTCCTAAGACCTTGGATGCTATATTGGAGGAGTAGACTCTTTATTAGTTTACTCGAGGATGAGCAAAGGTCTAAGCATGGGGTGGTTTGATAAGCACTACTTTGTAGGGCTTAAGTAAGAGTCATTAGAGGTTTTATTAGTGCCATTCGGGTAGATTTAGACACATTCATGTGCATGGCGTTTGGGGGCGAAGTTGGGTAATTAATTAAATGCCACGTAATTGATGGGCGAATTGGATGAATTAGGCCCAAGTGGAATTAACAAGTCACGTGATTGATGGCCCAAATTGAAGTTGGCCCACGTGAAGCAAAGCAAGGAGAAGCAGCGGGCATGTGTTGAGGATGGAGATGGGCCGTGGAGATGAAAGGCCCAAATAAAGGCCAGCCCTTGAAGAAGAAGCCCATAAAGGAGCTGGAGCCCACGTGAAGTCCCGCATCAAATTGAAAGCAGCGGAGGCGGGAGTGAATTGGTGATGACGTCGGCGTGATGAAGCTGATGCATGAAATGGGCCGCCGCTTGAATTGGGCCGAAGCTGCTGCCGAAGTTGCCGAAATTCGGCCGAGATGAGAGGCTTTTTCGAGAATGATTACGTGATTAATTCCCATTCTCATTTGTTATTATTATTGTTATTTTATTATTATTTTATTAATTCATTTTAGGTTAATTTAGATTTTATTTCCTTTAGTATATTAGGGTAGAGAAAAGGTTGTTTGCCTATCTATCATAATCTTCGTTTTTCTCTTGAACCCTAATTCCCTTTTCTACGTTATGAAGAACTAAGCCTCCCTGGCTTAGTCAGACGCTGAAGCTTTCGTTTTGATAAAGTTGTGAGATTCTCGTTCTTAATCTATTGCATGTTTTTCATCTTTCTCTTGCTTAAGTTGTTTATGATTGATATTGATAATCTCTATTTGGACGCATCTAGGGTTTATTGTTATTGATTGATTGCTAGATTTAGATTGTTACTGGTTGAGCATATCTATTTCAGAGTAGCAACTGCATCGTACTAGTATCTGTTGTGCTAGTCTTATGCAGAAGAGAATTGATTTACATTCTAGGATAAAAGCTGGTTGTTTTATGCTAGAATTGTATCCAACTATATTCCTATCCGTAAGGCTGCTGTTAAACTGAATCTTGATAGTTTCAGGGTTGTTTAATTAGTTAGTGCTAATAGTATCTGGTTGTGCTATTAGTTATATTTGAAAAGGAATTGGAATCACCATTGCATGAGATTTTGAATGAGTATCTAGGATCAACTGGTCATACGAATAGTGGATGTTGTTTGACTAAGTGCTTTTCCCATTACTGATTTAATCAACTCTTTCGCTTGTCAACTTTTGCATGCTTAGGTTACTAAAACTCACAAACCCCCCTTTGGTTACTTTGGATTGATACATAATTTGCATATTAAGATAGATCCGTCTCCCTGTGGATTCGACCTTTACTTACCTAGGACTACAGTTTAAGGTTTGTTTGGATATTTTGCATAGCAGTTTTTAGAACGACAAAAAACCTGTTATCACAAACCTAAACAAGTAGTAGAGGCAAGCAAGGGTCGAATCCACAAGGAGGAAGTGATCTATCTATGTGTCTATAAGCATGCAAAGTAACAAAGGGAAGGGGGGTTTTGATTATCAAGCAGAGCAAAGCAAACAAGTGTAATTAACGAGAAAATATGAATGGGGAAAGTAGTTCTACTAGAACGAGATCCACAATACAGAGATAAGTCGATCATTGAAATCTTATAAATCCAAGTTCTTTAACTATTCTTATGGTTGTTCCCACCCTGATCTTAAGTACTAACGATTCTCACAGTTGTCGATAGACTTATTACTATGCCAATGATAAAACACGCCAGTCACGCCTGTCACGCGGTACCAGACCGGGATACTTTACCACCAACAAAGCAATAGCAATACACACAAGGATATAGGATACATGCAAGTAGAAAGACGTACAAGTACTCACTCCCCTACTTAACATGCAATTGATTCTCACTCACAATTGTACGCTCGGAACCCCTATACGCACAATTGTGTTTGCCACTAGATATGCACTCGAAACCCCTATATGCAATCCTAGCACTATGATAAATATCGATAAACCTAGTTAGCAACTCTAGATAAACCAACATAAATCAATAGACAATTTAACCAAGAGAATCAATCCAACATAAATAAGAATAAGAACAAGGAATAGAAATCTCACAACATAATCAACTGTATTACTTCAAACGTCTAGCAGAACAAAGGTGTTTAGTTCTCCATGGGTTGGAACCCCGGAGGAAGAAACGAGTCTC
Source organism: Rheum nobile (assembly GCA_027886185.1). Classification (NCBI taxonomy): domain Eukaryota; kingdom Viridiplantae; phylum Streptophyta; class Magnoliopsida; order Caryophyllales; family Polygonaceae; genus Rheum; species Rheum nobile. The sequence continues at coordinate 1,039,793 of WOAB01000686.1, read as the reverse complement.
TAGATAGAGATAGGGAATTGAGGCTGTGGAAATTAGGTTAAATAGAGTTAACCTAAAGCCCAAGATCACAAACCCTAATTTACAAGGAAATAAAATAACAATAAAATAATAATAGGAAAGTAAATAAAACTGGGAATTAATCCCGTCTCTCGGCTTCTCTCTTGAGCCATCACCAATTGCAGCTGCTCTCGGCCCATCAACATCAACACGGCCCAACCTTCTCGTGCTTGGCCCAACAACAATTCAGCAGCGGCCCACTCCACAACAAGCAGCTCATCCTCTCGCCTACATCAGCGCTGACGTCATCCCTCCGTTTCAGTATTTCATTCTCCCGCTTTAGCTTCTTCATGCGTGCCTGCTTCACTTCCAATTCCTTCGTGGGCCGCTCTTCTCATTTGGGCCTGATGCCCTCCTGGGCCCATTTCTTCAATTCGGCCACAGCACCAGCTTCCAATTCCAGCAATAACCACGTGGCACTTTAATTAATTTGCTTCGTACGGCCGTGGGGCGCCAACTCCCACCGCGGGCGGTGATTTCTACCGCGGGGCGGCATCCTTCTCTGAGATCCATCGCCGGGTCGCGGTGGCTCTGGCGCGGGGCGCCATTCTTCTCTCTTCAGCTCCTCTTCTGCTCTTCTTTACTACCAAGTGTTGATAGTCTTCTCCAATAAATTCCAGCAGATCCTCATCATCTCCATCTAAGCCGTAAAACCTTGGATATCTTCACTTCTCAACTACTCTTCTGGATTACAGACTTAGCCTAAATCTACTCCAAAACTCCATCTAAAATATGTCAATAATCACTAGTTAAGGTGCATGAAATGACACCTATCAAATATCCCCACACTTAGACCTTTACTCGTCCCGAGTAAATCAAAACCAATCATACTCCAATCATCAAACACCAAGGTCTCAGGAAGTGTGAGCAAACATGATACCAGTGACTACACCAACTCAACCATCAGCTCCAGACAACCAAAACAACATGCACAACACAACAACACAATACAACACAACTCAATAAATCTCAACACCCACACATCCAAGCTAAAAGGAAAGCAGAGTACTTCCCCCAAGCTTATCCCAAACACCATAGAGTGAAACAAAATCTAATCTTATCTCCCATCTATCTTCTTATGTCTCCCATAGTGACCTACCCGACAATCCTTCTTTGACTCCTCTTCTTATGACGCCTCGCCAAGAATAATGAGAAATCCTAAAATCACTCTTCTTCTTTTTCGCTCATTTTGCCAAGGCGCCCTTTCGGGTTTTCACCAAGCCACTCATTTCATTTTCCAATAGATGTACTCACATAAGCTCACATCACTCTTGACCACATATTACCCCAGCCTAATGCTGGTCCAAGCCACCTGCTTATTACCTAGGCCGCCCTTTCGGGTTTTCGACCTATCCCAGGATTTTAAATGTATGCCTTTTTTCAATTTTTGGCTTTTTTCATTTTTTAATTTTTCTCCTCAACAACGTAGCAAGTATAGAACTCTCCCCCATGCTTAAACATTGCATTGTCCTCAATGTAATGAAAGACAAAAGAATAGAAGCAGAGGGAAAAGCAAAAAATAACTCACAAACATTGCCAAGCTGCTTGGACACTGTAGGTGTCGCTGACGGTCTTCTCAATAAATGCCCAGGTCTCTAGTGTTGGGCAGGTGTCTTCATCAACTCATCATCTTCTTCTACCGTGCAACCAAAAGGGAACCACTTTGGTGAATAGTGGTATAGCAAAGATGTCGGGGTTGCACGGCCTTCTAGGAACATATGGTGGAGCCCAAATATAATCATGTTGGGGGCTCTAGTGTTCCTCCTCCTCAGCTATCGAATGTAGGGCCATCATCGTCGTCAAATAATGTATGGGGCTAAGGTTTCCTCCTTGACAACATGATGCGCACCATCTCCATGGGGAACTCTGGACAGCTGGCCTCGGTAGAACTCTTTTTTTTTTTTTTTTTACCCCCCGTTTAAGGTTTTTTCGGGGGGTGACTTAGTGTAGGGAAGAGAAGACTTACATTGGTGGTAAACACCTTCTTCAATAGGCATGGGTCTCTTCCCTGCAGGTTAGTCGGAAACAAAAACAAGAACAGGCAAAAACACACTAAAGAAAATGCAAAAACAAAAAATGAAAAGCAAAGAAAGAAAAACACACCTCGGGTTGCCTCCCGGACAGCGCCTTAGTTATTGTCATGGCATGACATCCTGCCCTAAACTCCTCAACTCGGGTTGCTCATAGCAACCAAACTCTTGGGGCCTGGATCAGGGGGATGTCTCTTTTTATACTCCCCGTTGAGCCTTTCCCCCAATCTTGTGCAATTGTTGATGGCTAGATCACTCGTCGTATCCATGAATGCACTTGCCATCTTGAAAAATTGTCTACCCAGCATCTCATGGGCTGCATGTATGTCCTGTCCCGTATCCAGCATGTAAGAATTCACCACTTGAGTCAAGTTCTCCTTCTTGTGCCTCCCCTTTGGTTTCTTCTTGATTATGCCCAACACCTTTAATATTTCCTTGCAGCGAGGGGTGCTGTCCGCCAGATGGACCAGAGGGGTGGTTGCCTTGCAGCCGTTGAAGGTGTCAAATAAGCCTTTGTCGCTCTCCACCTTTTGGGTGTCCTTCATAGCCTCAGGGAATGGACTAGCGGGTTGCGGCGCGACGAGCGGGAAGGAGTTGAGACGCACAAACTCATCATAAGCAGCCTCTAGAGGGTCGGGGACTGCATGGGCATTTTTAAGAGGAATGATTGTCTCTGGAGTATATCCGTGATCGCGGTACTCCTCCTCATCGTCGCTCCACTCCTCTCCAAAGAAGTTCTACTCCTCAGTCAGCCACTCTGGACAAAAATAAGTATTAACCTGAACCTCATCCGCATAACTGCAATTTTGGACGTCGGGTCACGGCGAGATCTCGCTAGGAGGTACTTCGTCCATCGCAGGGCGGTAGTCATTGCCGCGGGGCAGTGAGGTCGCGGTGGAGTTACTGAGGCACGTCGCCGGGTCGCGGTCATTCTCGCCGCGGGGCGGTGAGATAACTGGGACGTCGCGCCGGGTCGCGGTGATGGGTGACGCGGGGCGGTCAACTATGTTCTCCATCTCATAATCGTCCTCCTCTACAACACTGGGAGGAACGTTTTCCCTCGGGTTTACTACCGTTTGAGATGGTAGATTCCCCGACCTCCTTGCTTTGAGCTGTATAATTGACTCCGCCAGCTGGTTCACCTGACCTACTATATCCTTGGTGCTTGACTCGGTATTCTGCACATGAGTGGTAAAATGTTGAGTCAAGGTCCTGAGCATCTCTTCAGTTGACAGGGAGTTACTAGCATGGGGAGCTACCGGTAGCTCATCAAAGTGGGGTTGAGGTGCTTCTTGCCTACCCGTCTTCGCAATAATGTCTTTCAATGAAGCAATTTCTTGCAATAAATGTGCATCATTGGAGTTGACAGCATTAACTCCTCTGGTCCTTGGGGCTTCATCAAAATCTCTTGTGCTCTCAGCCATATCATGAAGTCTAGTCATGGCTGCATCAGGGGTCATATTCAAGATACTACCACCACACGTAGCATCTATGATTCTTCTTTCATCATCCAACAGCCCATTGTAGACATAGAGTACTAGAGCTTTCTTGTCAAAACCATGGAACGGGCAGCTAGAGCACAATCGTGTGAACCGCTCATAATATTCATAAAGGATCTCCTCCTCTCCTTGTTCAATACTGGCAATTTCCCTTTTCAAAGCGTTCACCATCTTGGCTGGGAAATATTGTGTGAGGAAAGCCTTAAGTAGCTCAGCCTATGAATTTATGCTTCCGCCAGGCAGATGATAGTACCAGTCCTCAACATCGTCCTTAAGAGTGAACCCGAAGGCTCTCATTTTAATTTGATCCTCAGTGACGTCGGCTGGTTTGATGCTCATAATGACGTTGTGGAATGTTCTCAAGTGTAGGATGAGGTCTTCTCCACTTCGTCCATAATATCTCGGGAGTAACCGTATCACTCCTGATCTGAGCTCAAATGTCACACCATCAGCAAGGGGTGGAATAATTACAGCCAAGGGCTGCTGTATCAGATCTGGCACAGTCAATTGTCGGAGTGTCTGAGCCATTCGTACCTGTCTCTGTATCAACTTCAACAAGTAGCAAATCAGTAGCAAAGGTGCGGACCGTAAGATAGGTCCACACCAAAGTAACACACACACAAACACACAGAAAAATCAAAACTTGCCTCCCCGGCAACGGCGCCAATTTGATAGGCGTTGTCGTCGTGACACCTAAACAAATAAAATAATCCTAACAAACCTAAACAAGTAGTAGAGGCAAGCAAGGGTCGAATCCACAGGGAGGAAGTGATCTATCTATGTGTCTATAAGCATGCAAAGTAACAAAGGGAAGGGGTTTTTTTGATTATCAAGCAGAGCAAAGCAAACAAGTGTAATTAACGAGAAAATATGAATGGGGAAAGTAGTTCTACTAGAACGAGATCCACAATACAGAGATAAGTCGATCATTGAAATCTTATAAATCCAAGTTCTTTAACTATTTTTATGGTTGTTCCCACCCTGATCTTAAGTACTACCGATTCTCACAGTTGTCGATAGACTTATTACTATGCCAATGATAAAATACGCTAGTCACGCCTGTCATGCGGTACCAGACCGGGATACTTTACCACCAACAAAACAATAGCAATACATACAAGGATATAGGATACATGCAAGTAGAAAGACGTACAAGTACTCACTCCCCTACTTAACATGCAATTGATTCTCACTCACAATTGTACGCTCGGAACCCCTATACGCACAATTGTGTTTGCCACTAGATATGCACTTGGAACCCCTATATGCAATCCTAGCACTATGATAAATATCGATAAACCTAGTTAGCAACTCTAGATAAACCAACATAAATCAATAGACAATTTAACCAAGAGAATCAATCCAACATACATAAGAATACGAACAAGGAATAGAAATCTCACAACATAATCAACTGTATTACTTCAAACGTCTAGCAGAACAAAGGTGTTTAGTTCTCCATGGGTTGGAACCCCGGAGGAAGAAACGAGTCTCTAGATAGAGATAGGGAGTGGAGGCTGTGGGAATTATGTTAAATAGAGTTAACCTAAAGCCCAAGATCACAAACCCTAATTTACAAGGAAATAAAATAACAATAAAATAATAATAGGAAAGTAAATAAAACTGGGAATTAATCCCGTCTCTCGGCTTCTCTCTCGAGCCATCACCAATTGCAGCTGCTCTCGGCCCATCAGCATCAACACGGCCCAACCTTCTCGTGCTTGGCCCAACAACAATTCAGCAGCGGCCCACTCCATAACAAGCAGCTCATCCTCTCGCCTACATCAGCGCTGACGTCATCCCTCCGTTTCAGTATTTCATTCTCCCGCTTCAGCTTCTTCACGCGTGCCTGCTTCACTTCCAATTCCTTCGTGGGCCGCTCTTCTCATTTGGGCCTGATTCCCTCCTGGGCCCATTTCTTCAATTCGGCCACAGCACCAGCTTCCAATTCCAGCAATAACCACGCGGCACTTTAATTAATTTTCTTCGTACGGCCGCGGGGCGCCAACTCCCACCGCGGGGCGGTGATTTCTACCGCGGGGCGACATCCTTCTCTGAGATCCATCGCCGGGTCGCGGTGGCTCTGGCGCGGGGCGCCATTCTTCTCTCTTCAGCTCCTCTTCTGCTCTTCTTTACTACCAAGTGTTGGTAGTCTTCTCCAATAAATTCCAACAGATCCTCATCATCTCCATCTAAGCCGTAAAACCTTGGATATCTTCACTTCTCAACTACTCTTCTGGATTACAGACTTAGCCTAAATCTACTCCAAAACTCCATCTAAAATATGTCAATAATCACTAGTTAAGGTGCATGAAATGAAACCTATCAGTACTAAAGCAGAGAATGGAACTGACTGAGAGCTTCACTGAACATATCTTCATCTTCGTCCTCAAGAGTTTGGGTCCAGAATTCTGTGCCGATAATGAGTGGCTTGAGTATCTTCCTCTTAGAGAAGGAGGAAGACACTTGTCCCAAAGAGGAGGAGAAGAGGGTGGTGGATTTGGACCTTTTTGAGGCAGGGTTGTAAGGAACCAAGGCCTGGGAGCTGCGCTTGCGAAATTTGAGCCTTGTGGCAACTGAGGGAGCAGGTGTAAAGGCGGGTTTGGACTTGAGGCTTGCAGGCGATGGCTTTGAGCTTAGGACCTCCTGGGTGGTCTTGTCTGGAGAGGAGTCATGGGATCCTCCTTCTGAGACAGAGTGGGTAGCAGATGCGGACGCAGGAGTGAGTTCTTTTTCTTTCTCCGTTTCTTTCTTCTCAGCTTCCAGGGCTATGGGGTTTTGAGAGGGGGTGATCTCAAGAGATTTTGTGGACGAGGCTACTTTCTTTTCTCTAAAAGCTTTGAGAAGAGCAGCTTCTTCTTCGTCTTGAACAAGGTTAGGGTTAGGGTTCTTGTCAGCCATTTGAGGAGCTAGGGTTTTTTGAGTGGAGAGAGAGAGAGACATAAATGGGAGCAAGAGAGATGGAGAGAATTGAGGGAAGCAAATCTGGGTTCTTAGTCCGATCAATAGGACTCTTTGAATAATAGTTGAGAGCTGAAAAGACCGTTTGGAGAGATCTAGCCGTTGAGAAGAATCGTGGGAGATTTGAAGCATTGAAACGACTTCCAAGGAGTTGCAGCTTTTTCGAACAGTCATAAATTCAAACTTCACCCTTTCAGAGAAGGAAACTGTTCCAGCTGACAAGACGTGTCTGATGTCTGAAATTTTGCCATAAATGCCATCTTGGGAGGATCAAGTTCCTAACTAGCCGTTTGGAGGTCATTCCATCCTAGTTCCTTTCTGGCGATTTATTCAGTGTGCTAGAGGGATATATGGGAACTTTGATATGGGTTTTAAAACACGGAACCTGAAAGTACGTTCTCATACTAGGAAACAAGGAGGCCATTTATCGCATTGCACAATAATTCCCAGAGGGGGTTGAGAAATGGATCATAGGGAATTAAATTGAGCAATGAGGCAAAGGAGGGTCATAGTACACAATCATCCTTTCGGCTTGTATTGTTGGATTAGAATATGATCAGATTGTGACTTTTGGGCCAACAAAGAAACTTGAACAATGATTGAGTTAAAATGAATAATGAAGATTTAATGACATGAACCAGAAAAATTTATCAAAGCCTTTTGAGTAGCCATTATGGATATGAGGGTCTGACACAAGAGAGAATGACACCAAGATTTCAAGACAAAGACAAGTAAATAGATCTGAACTAATCAAGCAAGGGAAATGGAAATGACCTTTAAACTAATGGAGCAACTAGGTTATAGGAATCATTCCCAGTTCTAATCTAAGGTTCTCGAAGGGAACTCTATTCAAGGCTTTGGTGAATATGTCTGCAACCTGATCTTCAGTTCTACAAAATTTCATAATGATGTTCCCTTTTTCAACATGATCTCTAAGAAAGTGATGCCTAATGTCTATATGTTTGGTCCTAGTATGATGCACATGATTCTTAGAGATGTTTATAGCACTGGTATTGTCACAAAGAATAGTAAGGGGACCATAAGACATACCAAAATCCACAAGTTGTTGCTTTAGCCATAGGAGTTGGGAACAGCAAGAGGCGGCTGCAATGTACTCAGATTCTGTGGTGGAGAGGGAGACTGAGACTTGTTTCTTTGAGCCCCATGACACAAGGCAAGGGCCTAGGAACTAAGCCATGCTAGAGGTGCTCTTCATATCCACCAAGTATCCAGCATAATCGGCATCAGTGAAACACATCAGCTCAAAGGGGCACTCTTTGGGGTACCAAATGCAGAGTGAATCAGTTCCCTTGAGATATCGGAGTATCCTTTTCACAACAGCCAAATGTGTTTCTCTTGGACAAGATTGAAACCTAGCACACAAACCAACAACAAACACAATGTCTGGACGACTAGCGGTTAGATACATGAGAGAGCCTATCATACCTCTGTAGAGTTTCTCTTCCACAATGGGACTCGAATGATCCTTGTCCAAATGAGCAATGGTTGAGATAGGGGTTGAGAGAGGCTTGCATGAATCCATTTTGAACTTTTTCAGTAGTTCCCTGACATATTTCTGTTGGTGAATTTGTATACCATCTTTTTTTTTGAGTTATTTGCAATCCAAGGAAGAAAGTGAGTTCCCCTATTAGACTCATTTCGAATTCACTGCTCATCAAGTCTTTGAATTTCTCTACTAGGGACAGGTTAGTGGAACAAAAAATGATATCATCAACATAGATTTGAACCACTAAGATGTTACCTTCTTCTTCAAGGATGAAGAGAGTCTTGTCAATGACTCCACGCCTGTAGCTGTTGGAAAGTAGGAACTGAGCAAGTCGATCATACCAAGCTCTAGGGGCTTGCTTGAGACCGTACAATGCTTTGTCTAGGAAATAGACATGGTCTGGATGATCATCGTCTTTGAAACCGGGTGGTTGCTTGACATATACTTCCTCTTGAAGAATGCCATTGAGGAAGGCGGTATTTACATCCATTTGGAATAGTTTGAACCCTTTGTGTGATGCGAATGCAATCAACAGCCTTGTTGCTTCAATCCTTGCCACCGGAGCATAGGTTTCATCATAGTCGATGCCTTCTTGTTGATTGTATCCTTGAGCAACAAGTCTTGCTTTGTTTCTTATCACAACTCTGAAATCATCTAGCTTGTTTCTGAAGACCCATCTAGTTCCTATGATATGCTTATCTTTGGGGCGGGGAACTAGATGCCATACTTTGTTCCTTTCAAACTGATGAAGTTCTTCTTGCATGGCTTGGATCCAGTCTACATCCTTCAGTGTCTCACCTATGTTCTTTGGTTCCACAATAGATAAGAAAGCGTTGAATGCAAAGAAGGTTAGTTCTTCGAACCTGACTGGAGGCTTGATGGTTCTTCTTTCTCTATTGGGAGCTAGAACATTTGAGGTGGATACATTTTGAGTTGAGCATTCAGCTTCAGCTTCTTGGTTGGGATGACCTTCTCCATTAAAGATCATGTGAGATGATGAATCATTGATGTCTCCACAGGTGTTGTCTTCATGTTCATGGTTCCCAGAAATGGATTGTTGTTGATTATCCATGGGAACTGGTGGAGGGGCAGGTGCAGCAGGGTAGGAACTGGGTGGTATGATGTCTTCATTTGGATCTTCTTGAGGTGGCTTGGGAAACGGGTCTTCAAAGGGAGTGGTAGTGTTCTGTGCAATTCTACCAAGTGATTTTTCATTAAAAATAACATGAACAATTTCTTCTACCTTTTTAGTCCTTTTGTTGAAGACTTTGTATGCCTTGCTGCTTGAGGCATATCCAATGAAGATCCCTTCATCACTCCTTGGGTCGAATTTTCCAAGATTGTCTTTCCCATTGTTATGCACAAAGCATTTGCATCCGAACACCCTAAGATGTGAAATGTTGAGAACTCTTCCTCTTAGAAGTTCATAGGGTGTCTTCTCTGTGATTGGGCGAAGCATAGCTCGATTGATGATGTAGCAGGCTGTGTTGATTGCTTTAGCCCAAAATGATTGAGAGAGTCCGCTTGAGATGAGCAAAGTTCGAGTCATGTCTTCCAAGGTTCTGTTCTTCCTTTCAACTACTCCATTTTGTTGAGGAGTGTATGATGCAGAGAAGTTGTGATCAATACCATGCTCACTGCAAAATGTTAGAAATTCTCCATTTCCGAACTCGGTGCCATGGTCAGAACGAATAGAATTAATGGAGCAATCAAGAGATTTTTCTAACATGGGAACCAAATCCTTAAAACGTCCAATGACTTCACTTTTGGATTTTATGAAAATGGTCCAAGTGAAACGAGAGAAGTCATCGACGAGAACAAAAATATACCTGTTTCCTCCTAGGCTTTGAACTCTCATAGGTCCACAGAGGTCCATGTGAATGAGTTCAAGAGGCCTTGAGGAACTTACCACGTTCTTGGATTTGAAGGAACTCCGAGCTTGTTTTCCTCTTACACAGTCTGAGCATGGTTCCTCAGATTTGTCACTTAGCTTTGGGAGGCCTCTGACTAACTCCTTTGAGTGTAGCTTTTGGATTAATTTGGTGCTAGCATGACCAAGACGTTGATGCCACAAGTCCGTTTGATCATTCACATTTGAGAGACAGAGTTTCTCCTTGGGAACAAAGGATGGGTCAACAACATACACATTGTTGAGCCTCTTACCTTTTAAGATAATTTGTCCCGAGGAGTCCAGGACAATACATTCATTTGATTTGAATCTAACTTCATTGTCTCCTTGATCACACAGCTGTGACACACTAATTAGATCAAACGCAAGATTATCAACAAGGTGGACTTTGTTTACCTTAATGTGGTCATTGAGATTAACAGTTCCTATTTCACAAATTTTCCCTTTGCTTTTGTCTCCAAAGGAGATGTTCCCTCCTTGGATGGGTTGAAGAGAGGTCATTTGATTTCTTCTTCCGGTCATATGGCATGAACAACCACTGTCAATGTACCATAGTTGAGGTTGCCTCTCTTCTTTCTGCACACAAGGAAACTAAGATTTCTGAACCCAGTGAAGCTTGGCTTTACTGGGGGGATTAGCATGTGAATAATCATTGTGAGTTTGTGAGCTACAAGGGAATTGGTTCCTTTCACAGTAGTAAGCTCTTTTCTCATTATCATAGTTTCTTTTCTTAGGACAATCAGTGTTGTAATGACCATTTTTGCCACAATAGTAACACAAGCTATTGTAAACAACATGTCCATATTTTCCTTTTCCTGGCCTAAAAGGTTTCTGTTGAATTCCTTAGGTTTTGATAGTAACAAACATTCAACTAATCTGGGTACTAAGTGTTTCAGGAACAAAGACAGTTGTCTCAGGGAACCATTGCAGTAAAGGATCGTAGAGGGAACAAAACTCTGTTCATGTGCTTTGTTACCTCTCAAGGAACATCAGTGACGAACAAGATCAAGCTGCGAATGGAAGGAAGAAATTCAGCGTGATAACTATGGAAATTATCTTGAAGATCACACGGTTAAGATAAGACGAATCTCGACTGGAAGGATCTCGCCGAAGAGGAAATTTGGAGAGAGAATCCGAATGTGTTATCTTAGGAAAACTTTCCTAAGATAATATATTTGGAGAGAGAAGAATCTTATCCTTATCCGTTTATGTTATCTTAGGAATTATTTCCTTAGATAATATCGACTGTTAAGATAATTTTCTTCAAATATATCAATATCATCTTGTTACCATGTTTTGGAAGATAGGATTATCTTGTTACTTACCCTGGTTTGCTCGGTTGTATTTATATAGGAGTGTGGATTCATTTCTATGTAACAACGACGACGGAAAACAGAGAGAACGAAACTGAGAAAGAAAAGGAGTGAGGTGTGTGTAAGTCTTTGAGGGTTGAGTTCGATTCATCGTTGTAGAAGAGTCTTCGAGTCTAGCTGGTTGTTTAGAGGTCGAAATCCAGGATACAAGTGTAATCGAGCAAGAAATCAATAAGACAAGTACACGCTTCAAAATCCTCTCAAGCGGAAGCTTGAAGGTAGTGGTTTTTCCTTGAGAAGCTAGTTTTGCTAATCAGGGTTTCCACTATACATCGTGAGTTCGTTCGTTATCATTCTTGCTGTTTTATTCCGCTGCAACCTCTGTGGGAACAAAGTCTTTGTTCCCTCAGACGTAACTCTAACGATCCAACAATTGGTATCAGAGCCTGGTGTTCTAGATTGTTCGTTTTTAGTTACAAATTTTGCAGGAAAGATGTCGTTAGGAAATTCCTTGGATGGAGACTCTCGAGAAGGTGATGTAGATGTGGTTCTCATCACTCAAACCATGAAGAAGATATGGTCTCGAAACAAAGGCATTAAGGGTTCGGTCATGGTTCACAATGACATGAAGGAGGTTGTCTGCTTCCACTGTTATGACAACAGACACTTCGCCAAAAACTGCCTCAACAAAGCGGCATGTTCTCCTCAGACCCGGAAAGAGGAACAAGAAAAGGGTGCGAAGTGGGGTGACTACAACTCAGTTGATGAAGCATCTCCTCTCTCAAAGGATATCTGTTTGATGAGCTCAAAAGATCACAACATATCAGAAGATGGTGCTCATAAATCCGAGGAGGAAGCAAGGAAAGGCTCTTGGCACCTTGACAGTGCGTGCTCAAGTCACATGACAGGGAACAGTGAGTGGTTCACCTCCCTTCAGCCAGCCTCATGGGCATCGATAACTTTTGGAAACAAAAGTAAAGGTGAGGTTTGTGGTATCGGTAAAGTAAGACTCTCTAAACACATCACTGTGAATAACGTAAATCTAGTGAATAATCTCAAATTTGACCTGTTTAGTGTGGCTCAACTATGCCAAAACAGAAAAAATAGAGTAGTCTTTACCACCGATGATTGTCATGTTGAGTGTCTAAGTATAGGGAAACTCTTACTCAAAGGGATCTGCGACAACAACGTTTACAAGGTCGACCCTGCTTTCATCCCTGACAAGGACCTTTGTCTGTCGTCTATTGCTGGGACAACAGACTTGTGGCACAAACGCTTTGGACATGCTAGCCTTCAACTCCTTTCCAAACTTCACAGACAAGAGCTGGTGAACAGTCTCCCTAAGGTTGAAGCTATGAGAAATGATGTGTGTGATGCATGCATCAAAGGAAAACAAGTCAGATCCTCTTTTAAGTAAAAAAGGAATGTAAGTACTACTCATCCTCTCGAATTAGTCCACATGGATCTTTGTGGGCCAATGCGTACGAAGAGCCGTGGGGGAAATGCATATGTCTTTGTTATTATTGATGACTATTCCAGGTACACATGGACTCGATTTATCTCATCAAAGGATGAAGTGTTCGCTGAGTTTGAGTCCTGGCTTAAGGCAGCCGAAAGGAGCACTGGACATTCCTTGGGGTCTATTCGCACTGATTATGGAACAGAATTCGAGAACTCTCAGTTCCTATCCCTCTGTAGGAATAGAGGTATTAACCACAACTTCTCTGCTCCCAGGACCCCACAGCAAAACGGGGTTGTGGAAAGGAAGAACAAGACTCTGGAAGACATGACGCGTACCCTCCTCATCTCAAGTGGTCTTCCTAGGAGTTTCTGGGCCAAAGCTCTGAATGCTGCTTGTTATGTTCTGAATAGAGCAACCATTCGTCCTCTCCTGAACAAAACTGCCTATGATCTTCTTAAGGGAATGAAACCTAATGTGTCTCATTTGCGCACATTTGGTTGCAAGTGCTTCGTCCACAACAACAAGAAAGATTCTCTTGGGAAGTTCGATCCCAGGAGTGATGAAGGAACTTTTGTAGGATACTCTCAGCAAAGCAAGGCTTACAAAGTATTCAACAAGAGAACCAGAAAGGTAGAGGAAAGCATTCATGTAGTGTTTGATGAATCAGTTATGGCTGGTAACAATGTGCAGGAACAATCAGGCAGTGTTCCCTCCAATACCGAGCTATCCGAAGATGATTTCTTTTAGTTTGTAGAAAGCAATGTCGGTGATGGGAGCTCTCAAGATCAAGAAACTCAGAATGATCCTTCAACACCGAGAACTCCCAACTCCGCCAACTCAGATGGAAATGAAGAAAATGCTTACCCACCAGAAACACCTCAAGTACCTCAGGGGGAACAGAGCCCAAGTCACGACACAACGGAGCTCTCTGAGGATAGCTCTACTGCTGACAAAATTGGAGATGTCAGTCCTAATACTGATGAAACTGTTGGTGAAAGCTCAAACGCTGGCAACGCTAATTCAGAGGAGTTCGACGTCAACAATCTCCAAGTTCTAAACTACCAGCAAAAGTGGGCTCATCCAGTCAAACTAATCGTCACAGACTATAGAAAGGGAGCACCTCAAAGCACTCGCTCTTCCCTACATAACTTTTGTGCTTTCAATGCTTTTCTATCTTTACAAGAACCTAAAACCGTAGGAGAAGCATTGAAGGATCCTGACTGGATAAACGCCATGCAAGAAGAACTTCATCAGTTCGAAAGGAACAAGGTTTGGCGATTAGTTCCTCGTCCAAGGAACAGAATAGTGATAGGAACCAAATGGGTGTTCAGGAACAAGCTGGATGATCAAGGTCAAGTCACAAGGAACAAAGCAAGGCTGGTGGTGAAAGGTTACAACCAGCAAGAAGGCATCGACTATGATGAGACCTTTGCTCTGTGATACCCCGTATTTTGTAAGGTTATTTTGGGAATTTTGGAATTTTCTCGAGTACCCGTTTAGTACGTCGGATTTAATTCAGGTAGCTTGAGACATTCTGTAATGTGCTCTATATCTGTAATATTTTTCTCAGTGAAATAAAATACAGACGACGTGCTTAGGATGTTTATACGCGTTCGCATACGATAATTTTTATCTCGGGTTAATGTCTTGCTCGTTCAAAAGCTGAATGGGTGGGAAAAGGCAAAAACGGCGACCGCCGTACAGTCACGGCGCCCGCCGTCGCTCGGCCCGAAGTGTCAGGCCGTCGTCTCCTACTCTAGGCTCGCCAGGGCTAGGAACGGCGACTGCCGTAATTACGGCGCCCGCCATAGGCAAAATTGCGGCGCCCACCGTGATTACCCAGAGGTCATTACCCGTTGGTCGCCGGCGAGCTCTGGCCGCGCCGATCTAGCCCTGCTCGGCCTCGTCTAGGGTGATGATGATGTTCCCATTCCTTTGGCTATAAAAGGAGGTGTTGGGGGAAGGGTTTTGAGCCATCCCAGCACAGAATCTCTGCCAAAATTTTGCCTCGTCGGAGTGTTAGCTTCGCCGGATTTTGGAAGCTTCGTTGGTGTCGGTTGATGGTGTTTCCAAAAGCCCTTGTGAAGCCTTTTGGTTGCCCTTGGAGGTTGGAACCCAGGCAAGGCAAAAAGGGGTCGAAACGCGCATCATTTGGGTGAGTTTTTCTCTTGTTCTGTTGTCGGAGTTCTTCACGGCGACCGCCGTGTTCTTTACGGCGCCCGCCGTGATGAATGCAGCGACCGCCGCCAAGAACGGCGCCTGCCGTGATGAATGCGGCGACTGCCGCCAAGAACAGTGACCGCCGCCAGTGCCCAGAATGCCTTCGTGGCTTTGGCTTGGTTGTCGTCGTGGCGTCTTTCCTTTCGATTTCTTTCGCCATTTTTAGATTCGTACTGTTGTTATGTCGGATCTAACTTAGGGTTCCTTCTATGGGTCGACTCGAAGGTGTTTGTGCTAGTGGAGCTATACCCGTGTCGAGCTCGGAATCTCGTCGCTATCGTTAGGCTTGTTTCTATTCTGCGGATTAAGGCAAGTGGCGGTTCGCTCTTGCTCATTCGTTCCATATTTACATTAATTATCAGTAGTTTATCTGAGTAATTAATTTGGAATGAATACTCTGTTTGTCTGGAAATGGTTTTGGTAAACTGTTTTGGAAAACAAAATATTGATATTATAATAGGTTGTATATCTGTTAGAACAACGCTATTATCTGTGATCGCCTTTCGGGCCTTTATGTGGAGTTATTCTGTAACTGTTATTGTGCTATAACTATTAGTTAGCACTGTTAGATAGGAACGTTACTCGGACTCGGTCTAGTCGTTTCTTTATAATCTGGTATCGGGGTGGCTCGTCTCCATCTGGTACTATTCTAAGATCATGATCGGTCTCTTTCACAAGTGTGTAGAGGCAGGACATTTAGCTGGTGTCACAAACCTTCCGGTGTACGTCACTCTCGACGAAACGTATACTAAGATGTATCGTCCCAATGGTGGGGTATACATGTAAAAGTCTAATAATGTGATGTGTGTTTTTGAAACATAAATCAGATAAGTGCTACTCGACGCACATAACTAATAAACCTTTGGCGAGTAGTGCAGCTAAGTTATAGTGCAACTAGGAAAACTCGTCTTGACTTTGATCATAGTACGTTCTCTTTCCAATCTGGATTCGCTGTATGCGATGAGGTTGGTCATGAACCGAAGCATCTCAGTCAACTTTTAAATCATTGTTGTATGATGCTGTAAACATTCCAGATTTGTCATATTTCCTTAAAGACTCAATCTCTTGGAGTCTCTTTTCGAGTCAATTTCTGTGAAGATTCAGTCTTCCAGAATCTTCTCTTGTGCATACCTCTTATCTATTCCAGTAGGAGTATGATGGTTGACTATCGTTATCGGTTATTATTCGAGAAGCGATGAGTCTAACCTAATACGACTGCTTCAAACCATTCTGCTTTATACCCTTGCTAGTCTATTCAAGTAGACTAACCCACGAACTTTGTTCTCTGCATGTGGGCTGGTGTCATCCGTTCGATTCGGCACATCAGATCGAAAGTAGCTCAGAAGAATAGAAGGACTATGGAGTCGACGGTGGTTTTTGAACGTTTTAGTTATTTCTTTAATCAGGTTGAGATCTTTTGGACAATGACTTTGGTTGTAATGTGTTTTATAAGACTTTCTGTAGGATCGTGATTCTTAGATAATAACTTAAGGAACTCAGAATATCGATTCTAAGTTCCCTTCGCAGCGGAAATAAACAATCAAACAAATGACAAGTTCCTTATAGTGGAAACCTTTGATTGCCAACTAGCAATCCAGGATAAAAACCATTACCTTTCTTTCGAAAGAATTTCAAGGTCTACTTCTTGATTTCTTATCTCTTTTGGTTACAGCTTATCCTAGGAACAAACACACAATTTCTTTTCCTTACACACAGTTAGGCAATCCTAGATAACTTAACACAATCAATAATCAATCCAAGAAACAGACCTTCGCACCTAGGAACTATCACTTACAGTCACATGAACTTAGCACTCAGCTCTTCTATTCCTTGACCGGTTCCTCTTGATCTCGGTTTGCTTTGATGATCTTGTTTGAAGGTTCACACTGGATATTTGCTAATGTGTGTGAGTCGTATTTCAGTGCTTGAAGATAACTCTTGAGTTAGTCTTCCTTTTATAGAGGATTCTTCGCAGCTTGATCCTCTCTGGGTTCCCACAGATTGAGCTTGCCCTAGGATCAGTGGTTCTCCTTGGTTCACGTTGTTCTTGGCATGTGCAAACAACCTAGGCAGCTCAGAATCTCTCTTGGTTGGTCAACTATCTCAGACGAGTCTTGCTATGTCGTTGTCCAAATGCTTTCGTCCGAGGTTGAACAAGCTGGGCGCTTGGGAACTGTCTTCTGGACAGTGACATCTCTATGTCCTGTCGCTTTCACCTTCTCTGTCCGAGGTTCAGCATTTTTGGGTATCTTGTTGTTTTGTTCTGGACATTGGCAGACCTTTGGATGCTTCGGACAAGTCATTTTCAACAACTTTTGTCTGAGGTTGTGTGTCCCCAGATTTCTCGGGAATCGCAATGTCGCATGCTACGTTACTGGGCACATCTGGGTTCCTCTGGCTTGCTTGTTTGGTTTCTTTATCTTGTTTGGCTTCCATGGTTCCAACAACTGTCCTGCGGTTCCTCTAAACACATCTTTGAGATAAAACATTAGTATCAAAATATTTGTCATCTTCAAAAGTAGAGAAACTGAGAAAAGGAACTCTCAGGGAAACCGAAGTTCCAGAGTTCCGTTTCCTAACAATTTCCCCCTTTTTGATGATGACAAATATAAGGAACCTGGCAGTATAATAGGAACATGAAATTCATGAGAACAGTTGAGCTAAGGGATTTTCAACTTTAAAAAATATTGATAGAATATTCAATAGTTGAAAATTCCCCCTAAGTAAATGAACTAAGTTATTCAAGTTCCCCTTTAGAAGTAGAATGAGTTCAGAGTTCCTATAAGTCCAGTAGTTCCAATAATTCAAGGTTCCTATCCATTCTTCCCCCTTTTGACATCATCGAAAAGATCAAGTTACTTATCAAGTATAGGATATCAATGTGAAATAAACAATTTGCGTTAAACCCATGACAATGACCATAATAGAAATTTAAGGCAAAGACAAATGATGCATTAGAAACATTACCATAAGAGTTCATTAATCATTAAAGTCAAGAACATTACCCAGAGATGCATAGTGGAAAGAGAAACAAAAGAGCATAACCAACTTGACATTAGACAAAATAAGGATAGAAGAGGGGAGTAGGACCCTAGGGAACTACTAGCACACTGTGATGTTATAGCACTGGGAACTAGGAGAGACGTTCCTATGGCAGCATAGTGGCCTCCTCTTCAGTTTCCTTCTTTTCTGCAGTTCCTTCATCTTGGCCTGTTGTCATCTTATCGGCCTGATTACCTCCAATTGAGTACGGTTAAGATTGAGGTTTTTCTTGGCCATTTGAGGATCTTTGTGTTTTGAGAGAGACAGGTGAACATGAGATTGAGAGAAGGCGTGAGAGAACAGAGTGCTCGGCTCAATCAAACAGGAAACCTTAAATAACCCTTGAGCAATTTTGGAGCCGTTGAGAATCAAGTCGTTGGAGATATTTCTGGGAACTCTGAAGAGTTGAAACGACTAATTTTCTCGAAGCTTTTGCGCCTTTGCAACGGTCACAAATTCAAAGATTAGATGCTAAAAAATGGCAACTGTTCAAGGCTGAGAAGACGTCTCTGACGCTGTGAGATTTGCCATAAATACTGTCTTGGGAGGAGCAATTCTCTTACTAGCCGTTTAAGGGGTAGCCCATCCTAGTTCCTTTCTGGCGATATTTTCAGTGTGCTAGAGGGATATATGGGAACTTTGATGTGGGTTTAAAAACATGAAACCAAAAAGTACGTTCCCATACAAGGAATCAAGGAAGGCCATTTATCGCATTACACACTAGTTCCCAGAGAGGGTTAAGAAGAGGATCATAGGGAAATAGATTGTGTAATGAGGCAAGGGAGGGTCATAGTACACAATCATCATTTCGGCTTGTATTGTTGGGTTAGAAAGATGATCAGATTGTGAATTTTGAGCCAACAAAGAAGCTTGGACAATGATTGAATTTTAATAAGAGATGAACAACCAAAGAGAAGAACTAGAAAAATTTGTCAAAGCCTTTTGAGAAACCATTATGAATATGAGGGTCTAACACAAGAGAAATGACACAAAGATTCCAAGATAAAGACAAGTAAAGAGTTCTGAACTAGTCAATCAAGGGAACTGGAGAGAAACTTTAAACTAAAGGAACTGCTAGTTTATAGGAATCATTCCCAGTTCTAATTTAAGGTTCTCGAAGGGAAATCTATTCAAGGCTTTGGTGAATATATCTGCAATTTGATCTCCAGTTCTACAAAATTCCATAATGATGTTTCCTTTCTTAACATGATCTTTAAGAAAATGATGTCTTATGTCTATATGCTTGGTCCTAGTGTGATGCACAGGATTCTTAGAAATGTTTATAGCACTAGTGTTATCACAAAGAATAGTAAGAGGGACATAAGACATACCAAAGTCCGCGAGTTGTTGCTTTAGCCAGAGAAGTTGGGAACAACAGGAGGCAACCGCAATGTACTCGGATTCTGTGGTGGAGAGGGAGACTGAGACTTATTTCTTTGATCCCCATGACACAAGGCAAGGGCCTAGGAACTGTGCCATTCCAGAGGTGCTCTTTCTATCCACCAAGTATCCAGCATAATCAGCATCAGTGAAACCCATCAGCTCAAAGGGACATTCTTTGGGGTACCAAATGCAGAGTGAGTCAGTTCCCTTGAGATATCGAAGTATTCTCTTCACAACAGCCAAGTGGGTTTCTCTTGGACAAGATTGGAACCTAGCACACAAGCCAACAGCAAAAACAATGTCTGGTCGACTAGCGGTTAGGTACATGAGTGAGCCTATCATACCTCTATAGAGCGTCTCCTCCACTAGAGGACTCGAATGGTCCTTATCCAAGTGGGCAATGGTGGATATGGGAGTGGAGAGAGGCTTGCATGAATCCATTTTGAACTTCTTCAGTAGTTCCCTGACATACTTCAGTTGGTGGATTTGAATACCATCTTCCTTTTGAGTGATTTGTAATCCGAGGAAGAAGGTGAGTTCCCCAATTAGGCTCATTTCAAACTCACTGCTCATCAAGTCTTTGAACTTGTCTATAAGGGACATGTTAGTGGAACCAAAGATAATATCATCGACATAAATTTGAACCACCAAGATGTTACCTTCTTCTTCTAGGATGAAGAGAGTCTTGTCAATAACTCCACGCCTATATCCATTTGAGAGTAGGAACTGAGCAAGTCGATCATACCAAGCTCTGGGAGCTTGCTTGAGGCCATATAGTGCCTTGTCTAGAAAGTAGACATGGTCTGGATGATCGTCGTCTTCAAAACCAGGTGGTTGCTTGACATAGACTTCTTCTTGAAGAATTCCATTGAGGAAGGCCGTCTTTACATCCATTTGGAATAACTTGAACCCTTTGTGTGATGCAAAAGCAATTAACATCCTTATTGCTTCAATCCTTGCCACTGGAGCATAGGTTTCATCATAGTCGATGCCTTCTCGTTGATTGTATCATTGAGCAACAAGTCTTGCTTTGTTCCTTATCACAGCTCCTGTGTCGTCTAGCTTGTTTCTATAAACCCATCTAGTTCCTATGATGTGTTTATCCTTGGGGCGAGGAACTAGATGCCATACTTTGTTCCTTTCAAATTGATGAAGCTCTTCTTGCATAGCTTGGATCCAGTCGGCATCCTTCAGTGCCTCACCTATGTTCTTTGGTTCCACAATAGATAGAAAGGCATTGAAGGCAAAGAAGGTTAAATGTTCGTACCTGACTGGAGGCTTGACGACTCTTCTTTCTCTGTTGGGAGCTAGGGCATTTGATGTGGAGACATTTTGATTTGAGCATTCAGCTTTCTGGTTAGGATCTCCTTCTCCATTGAGCATTATGTGAGAAGATGAGTCATCGAATTCTCCACAGATGTTGTCATCATGTTCATGGTTCCCAGAGATGGATTGTTGTTCATTATCCATGGGAACTGGTGGAGGAGCCATTGGAGGGTTCTGAGCAGCAGGACAGGAACTGGGTGGAGTGACATCTTCATCTGGATCTTCTTGATATGACTTGGGAAACGGGTCTTCAAAGGAATTGGTGGTGTTCTGCACAATCTTTCCAAGTGATTTTTCATTAAAAATAACATAAACACTTTCTTCTACCTTTTTAGTCCTTTTGTTGAAGACTTTGTACGCCTTGCTACCCGAGGCGTATCCAATGAAGATTCCTTCATCACTTCTTGGGTCGAATTTGCCAAGATTGTCCTTCCCATTGTTGTGCACAAAGCACTTGCATCCGAACACCCTCAAATGTGAGATGTTGGGAACTCTTCCTCTTAGGAGCTCATAGGGTGTCTTTTCTATGATTGGGCGAAGCATGGCTCGATTGATGATGTAGCAAGCTGTGTTGATCGCCTCAGCCCAAAATGATTGAGAGAGTCCACTTAAGATCAGCATAGTCCGAGCCATGTCTTCCAAAGTTCTGTTCTTCCTTTCCACTACTCCATTTTGTTGAGGAGTGTATGGTGCAGAGAAGTTGTGATCAATTCCATGCTCACTGCAAAATGTTAGAAATTCTCCATTTTCGAATTCGGTACCATGGTCAGACCGAATAGCATTGAGTGAACAATCAAGAGATTTTTCTAACAAGGGAACCAGATCTTTAAAGCGGTCAATAACTTCACTCTTAGATTTAATAAAGATGGTCCAAGTAAAGCGAGAGAAGTCATCGACAAGAATAAAGATATACCTGTTCCCTCCTAGGCTCTGAACTCTCATGGGTCCACACAGATCCATGTGGATGAGTTCAAGAGGCCTTGAGGTGCTTACCATGTTTTTGGACTTGAAGGAACTACGAGCCTGTTTCCCTTTTACACAGTCAGAGCACAGTTCCTTTGATGTGCCACTTAGCTTTGGCAGCCCTCTGACTAGCTCCTTTGAGTGTAGCTTTTGAATCAGCTTGGTGCTAGCATGACCGAGGCGTTGATGCCACAAGTCAGTTTGGTCATTCACCGTTGAGAGACAAAGTTTCTCCTTGGGAACAAAGGATGGATCAACAATGTAGACATTGTTGAGCCTTTTTCCTTTTAGGATGATTTGTCCCGAGGAGTCAAGGACTGAACATTCGTTGGATCTGAATCTAACTTCATTGTCTCCTTGATCACACAGCTGTGACACACTTATTAGATCAAAACCAAGATTATCAACAAGGTGAACTTTGTTTACCTGAATGTGGTCGTTGAGTTTCACAGTTCCTATTCCACAGATTTTCCCTTTGCTTTTGTCTCCAAAGGATATGTTTCCACCTTGGAGAGGTTGAAGAGAGGTCATTTGATTTCTTCTTCCGGTCATATGGCATGAGCAACCACTGTCAATGTACCATAGTTGGGGTTGCCTCTCTTCTTTCTGCACGCAAGGGAACTAAGATTTCTGAACCCAGCGAAGCTTGGCTTTACTGGAGGGATTAGCATTGCGAGTCTGTGAATAATCAGGGGACTGGTTCCTTTCATGGTAATAAGCACTTTTCTCCTTTTCAAAATTTCTTTTCTTAGCACAATCAGTGTTGTAATGACCATTCTTATCACAGTAGGTACATATGCGATTGTAAACAACATGACCATATTTTCCTTTTCCTGGCCTAAAAGGTTTTTCAGTTTTCCTTTTGTTGAAATCAACATTGTTTCTAACCTTACTATGGGCCATGTC
The DNA here is from genome assembly GCA_027886185.1 of Rheum nobile. Classification (NCBI taxonomy): domain Eukaryota; kingdom Viridiplantae; phylum Streptophyta; class Magnoliopsida; order Caryophyllales; family Polygonaceae; genus Rheum; species Rheum nobile. Next base: position 1,017,215 of record WOAB01000686.1, on the reverse strand, counting down.
AACATATCTTTTGTGGGCAAATGAATTGGTGAACCATTGGTTTTCAGGAACCATCTTTTCTTTTCCCTTTGGTTCCTTCTTAGGACTTTGAGAGCCTTCATTGAGACGTTTGGCAACCTCAGCCTTGTTCTCAAGGACCATGATCTTCTCTGATAGGAATTGATTCCTATCACGAGAAGTGGCAAGAGCAATACTGAGATTCTCATTCATCTCAACAAGTTCTCGCCTAGCCTTTTCTTCTTCAGCATCATTGTTCCCTTTATTATTGACATATCCTATTCCATGGCGTTGTCTCACAAAAACAGTTTGATTTATCATTTTTTCATTAATGGAATCAGTGAGAATGTCTAACCTATCAATTATGGATTGAAGCATGTCATTTCCAGGTGGGTTAGCATGCAAGGGAACTTTGACAGAGTCTATGCTAGTTTCATCACAAGATTTGCAAATTTTAAGGTGACTAGCATGCACATTTCTAATATCAATGAGTTTGGAGTGAGTTTCAGCTAGGTCTTTTTCAGTTTCATCAAGTTTCTTACTCCAAACAGAATTCTCGACAGTCAAGCAAGCAATTTCATCTTCACAATCATCTAGTTTCTGTTGAAGGGAACTGGTTTCCTTTCCTAGTTTCTTTATGATCTTAAGAAGTTGTTTCTTATCACAATCAACTAGGGATTTTAAGAGATCGTCAGAAGTTACCTCAAGGTCTTCTGAGTCGCTTGAGTCTCCTTTTGCCATGAGACATCTCCCTCCAGAGAAGCCACTCAGATCCAGTTCCTCATCTGAGTCTTCTCCCCATGATGCTACGAGAGCCTTCTTTCTTTGAGATCTTTCCTCTTCCTTGGACTCTTCTTTGTTGGGACAGTTCTTAGCGTAGTGTCCCTTCTCCTTGCACTCGTAACAGGAGACTTCCTTGAGATCTCTTCTTGGTCCATTGTGAGAGGAACTGCCCTTTTGGAACTTTCCCTTCATAAAGAATTTTTTGATATTCTTTGAGAAGAGGGCTGTTAGCTCGTCCTCTTCTTCTTCCAGGTCTGAGTTCTCTTGCTCCATCTCGAGCCTGGACAAGGCTTTGGAGATCTTAAGGGCGATTCCTTTCTCCAGTTTCTTATCGGCATTGGCCTTGGTGTGCTCTCCTTCTTCAACCTCCAGTTTCCCTATGACTTGGGTCAAGGGAAGGGATTGGATGCTTGGAGTGTTCTTCATGATTCCCTTGAGAAGGGTGAACTTGGAGTTGAGTCCATTGATGACCACTAGGGACTTGGAAACTTCATCCAGATCGACTCCCGCCGCTGTCAACTTTCCAATTAATCTGTTGAAGTGGGAGTAGTACTCTGAGATGGTCTCAGTTTCCATCATTTTGAAGGTGTGGTATTCTCCTTCCAAAGCGAACTTTCTGCTTTGCTTTAGTTTCTCACTTCCTTCATGCATCTCCTTGAGAGCTTTCCACATCTCTTTGGCCGTCTTGATTCCTATGACCTTGTCCATGTCCTCTCTGTCCAGTCCATTGAGGATGAACTGTCTGGCCTTGGCATTCTTTTCCATGATGACATAGTATTCTGGTTTCCAGTCTTCTTCTTTCATGGTAAGATCGACGTGACCATCTCCATTTTCGACTATCCTCCAGCATTGATAGTCGTTGGTCTTGATGTGGCTTTCCATGCACTTTTCCCACCATGTTTCTTCTCCTTTCTTTCGGAGATGTGGCTTGTTGGTGGAGATTCCGAGCTCAAACTTGCTTGGTTGAGACATGATCTGCAAACTTAACAAAGATCTAGAGCTTTTCCTGCTCTGATACCAATTGTAGGATCGTGATTGTTAGATAATAACTTAAGGAACTCAGAATATCGATTCTAAGTTCCCTTCACAGCGGAAATAAACAATCAAACAAATGACAAGTTCCTTATAGTGGAAACCTTTGATTGCCAACTAGCAATCCAGGATAAAAACCACTACCTTTCTTTCGAAAAGATTTCAAGGTCCACTTCTTGATTTCTTATCTCTTTTGGTTACAGCTTATCCTAGGAACAAACACACAGTTTCTTTGCCTTACACACAGTTAGACAATCCTAGATAACTTAACACAATCAATAATCAATCCAAGAAACAGACCTTTGCACCTAGGAACTATCACTTACAGTCACAGGAACTTAGCACTCAGCTCTTCTATTCCTTGACCGGTTCCTCTTGATCTCGGTTTGCTTTGATGATCTTGTTTTAAGGTTCACACTGGATATTTGCTAATGTGTGTGAGTCGTATTTCAGTGCTTGAAGATAACTCTTGAGTTAGTCTTCCTTTTATAGAGGATTCTTCGCAGCTTGATCCTCTCTGGGTTCCCACAGATTGAGCTTGCCCTAGGATCAGTGGTTCTCCTTGGTCCACGTTGTTCTTGGCATGTGCAAACAACCTAGGCAGCTCAGAATCTCTCTTGGTTGGTCAACTATCTCAGACGAGTCTTGCTATGTCGTTGTCCAAATGCTTTCGTCCGAGGTTGAACAAGCTGGGCGCTTGGGAACTGTCTTCTGGACAGTGACATCTCTATGTCCTGTCGCTTTCACCTTCTCTGTCCGAGGTTCAGCGTTTCTGGGTATCTTGTTGTTTTGTTCTAGACATTGGCAGACCTTTGGAAGCTTCGGACAAGTCGTTTTCAACAACTTTTGTCTGAGGTTGTGTTTCCCCAGATTTCTCGGGAATCGCAATGTCGCATGCTACGTTACTGGGCACATATGGGTTCCTCTGGCTTGCTTGTTTGGTTTCTTTATCTTGTTTGGCTTCCATGGTTCCAACAACTGTCCTGCGATTCCTCTAAACACATCTTTGAGATAAAACATTAGTATCAAAATATTTGTCATCTTCAAAAGTACAGAAACTGAGGAAAGGAACTCTCAGGGGAACCAAAGTTCCAGAGTTCCGTTTCCTAACACTTTCGCTGTATCCTACTTTATAAGACTTCCGCTGTATTTGGTTTAAACTCTGTGTTGGCCTATTCGGGATTGGGTTGTAATCCCGTAACTCATGTTTCTTTAACAATGTTATGTTTTGGAATTGAATGCTTTGATCATTATGTATCATTTGTATTTCATAAATTGTATTTAAATGGTAAAGCCTTGGGTGATCTCGGTAAGGAACACTGGGATCACTGGCGGTAATACCTTTCCAAAATGGTTAAGTTTTGGGGGTGTTACAATTGTGGTATCAGAGCCAAAGGTTTTAAAACGGGTTTGAGATTTTTATAAACCATTTATCCGTTTTCGAAAATGCTTTAAAAAGGGCTCTGAATTTTCAAAGTAAAAAGAATTTAAAAACACCGTTCATAGTCATGTCTTCTGGATAGTCTGATGTAGTAAGCTTGCTTCTATGTCTAGAAAGACTAATTCCTTCCTCGTTATCCTATAGGAGATGGGTGCATGTCTTTCTCAGAAGAAGGGGTCGGAAGATGCCGAGATGGATTCACCGTCTCCCGAGAGGCTAGACTTCCCTATACCCGAGAGGTGCTTCGAGGTTGGAGGCCCGAGCAGCCCATCTGAGGAGATCAAGCATGTGCTTCCTGAGTCGGTAGTCCTGGTGTCAAGGAATGCTGTAGTTCCTGTGACAGCGCCAGTGGAGCCACCAAGGGAGGAAGCAATGCAAGAAGATGAATCGTCTAGGTACGCGAGAGGGTACTACAATGACGATTACCAGATGGATATGATTATTGAAGGGAGCGAGGAGGAAGATGAAGAAGAGGACCCCATAGAGGATGACCCCGAAAAGGAAGAGGACCCCATCGAGGATGATCCCGAGGAGGATACCGAGATGGACCTCAGCGGACAAAACCTGGAGTCCGATGACTTGAGGCACTTGCTGGTGGATAGTCAGGAAACGGGGATGCAATTTATTCACCCTAGTTCAGAGTTACCACATATGCAAGAGTTGCCACCAGTGCCAGAGTACGCACCCATGTCAGAAGCTGATTGGGAGGCACTGTATACCGAGTACGGTATTAGGAGAAGTGACAGAGAATCTTAGCCTATCCCTACTCCAAGAAGAAGGAGGTCAGAATCCGAGCTGTAGGAGATCCTCCGCCAGAGCGAGGTAATCTCTGCAGAACAGCAGCGTCGGAGGGATGAGCTGATCGCCAGTACTCAGAGGAGGGCTGGGATAGGAGGGCCAGTCATGGACGACCCATACTTTACCATGACTGAGATAGGACCATGTGCTTCAGGGTCAAGCAGGGTGCGTAGTCCATCGTCAGATTCCGATGGAGAGCCCCGCCCGAAGAAGCCTTGCACGAGAAGTCTTCCGTATAGGAAACATTTTGGGACGCCATGAGATGGATCAACGTGCCTAGAATAGTTCCCTTTTTCCTAGTATTTCCGCATGTACCGTGTAAAACATTCCAGTATTGCGGCATGTACCTTGTAAAATACTACGATCTCCGAGCAATTTGGTCCTGACACTCGGAAGATCGACTTATGTGTGGCTTGTATAATAGTTCCAATTCATCTATAAAATACCCAGTTGATCTTTTTCTGAGTGATTTTGCTACATTAAGTTTATGAAATAAATATTAATGTATGAAATACTTGGAATTGGATCGGTAAACAGATGGTGAACACAAGGAACACGACTCGAGCTGGTGTTGGGACCAGTCAGGATCCCAGACCAACCGCAAGGGATGTCACTCAAGACGAGCATGAGTCTGAGTCTCGCAATCATCCTAGACGCGAAGGTCAAGATCAGACCCAAGCACCAATGACTTTTGATGCTACAACGTTAGAGGCAATTCGAGGAATGGTCATGCAAGCAGTGACTGATATACTGCGACCAAGTATGCCTCAAGCTCAAGAAGTGCCAACGCACCCACCGGTTCCGAGGTTTGAGGAGCCAGAAAACCATGCTGTCCAGGAGAATGCCGTCAGGGCTAGAGACAGCTATGGTCGCGTTCTTAAGACCATCACTTCCATGAGGCCCGATTGCTATAACGGGAAAGGGGAGCCAGTAGCAGTGACTCATTGGTTCTCCCATATGGAGAGGCTATTTCGGAACGTGGAGTGTACTGAGGCCGAGAAGGTCCATATCGCTTCTCTTCAGCTGAAGGAGGAGGCTAGCGAGTGGTGGGAGAGCACAGGTTTGGCAGAAAGCCCAGTGTTGACTTGGTCGATGTTCAAGACCAAGATGGTTGATCGCTTTTTCTCTCGTGCTATGAGAGAGGAGAAGCATAAAGAGTTCTTGTATCCAAAGATGGATGGTCTGAAAGTGACCGAGTTGGCATCTAAGTTCAATCATCTTTTACAGTACGCCCCTGCCGAGATCACCAGCGAGGCCCAAAAGATCTGGTATTTCCACGAGTGGATGAGCCCGGATATCAAGCCGTTAATGGTGCACCACACATGCTCTACCTTGGAGCAGTATGTGGATTGTGCCTATAAGCTGGAGGTAACTCTAGAGGAGTCGACCAAGAGGCGCAACCGACAGAAGTCGATGCAGAACCAGAACCAGGGAGGTGGCTTTAAGTGCCCTGCGCCACCGTCTAACTTTGCCAAGTCCGACCGAGATAAGACGGAGATGACGCAAGGAGGATCGACTCAGCAGTCAGGGCAGACCAGGAGTTCAGTTTAGTGTTATAACTGTGGTACTGCTGGGCACAAGAGCAATGAGTGTCAGAAGGAGAAGAGGTCGTGCTTTGGGTGTGGACGTGATGGTCATCTGCAGAAGTTCTGCAAGCAAGGGAAGAAGAAGGGAGTAGAGTCGCAGCAAGGGTCAGTTCATCAGAGCAACCGACCTAGGTTCAAGCCTGCCGAGACTCCCAGCCCGTCAGTCCAGACGACTGCTCAAAACAGGGGAAAGGCCCCAGCTGTTTCTGGAAGTCAGGGACAACGCTTGTACGAGATGCGTAAAGCAGATGGACCCAATGCTCCAATTGCTCAAGGTACTTTATACCTTCACTCTACTTCAGTGTGCATTCTGTTTGATTCTGGTGCTACGCATTCCTTTATTTCGGATAGCTGTGTTAGCAAGTTAGACTTGGTGTGCAACGATTCGTGCGACCCTTTCGTCGTTAATCTTCCTAATGGAGAACGTTTGGTGGGAACCAAGCATCTGTCCGACTTTCCAATTACCATTTAGGGTAAGGAGTTCGAGGCAGATCTAATCTGCATAGCCATGGCTCCATACGACATTATCCTCGGTATGGATTGGCTGACGCATCATAAGGTGGTGATCGACTTCAGTTCAAGAACGGTGACGGTGTCATTTGGGGGCCAATTCGTGTGCAAGTTCAAAGGTCGGAATGACGCTGATAACGACAAGCTGATCAATACGATGGCTGCATTTAAGCTACTACGACAAGGATGTGTCGGGTACCTTTGCTACTTGGATTCGCCCGCGAAGGATGGACCTGAGGTTCTTGATATTCCTGTAGTTAGGGAGTTTTCGGATGTCTTTCCGGAAGAAATTCCTGGATTACCCCCGAACCGTGACGTAGAGTTTTCAATTGATCTCGAGCCTGGTACGACGCCGATTTCCAAATCACCGTATCGGATGGCTCCAGCTGAGATGCAATAATTGAAGAATCAACTTGAAGATCTTCTTGACAAAGGTTATGTCAGGCCGAGTGCATCGCCGTGGGGTGCTCCGGTATTGTTCGTCAAAAAGAAGGACGGATCGTTCCGACTTTGTATCGACTACCGAGAGTTGAACAAGGTGACGATCAAGAACAAGTATCCTTTGCCTAGGATTGATGACCTGTTGGACCAGTTGTAGGGAGCAAAGCTTTTCTCCAAGATCGATCTGAGATCTGGATATCATCAACTCAGGATTCGTGAGCAGGACATTCCTAGAACTGCGTTTAGGACCAGATATGGTCATTACGAGTTCATAGTGATGCCTTTTGGGCTTACAAATGCTCCAGCTGTTTTTATGGATTTGATGAACCGATGTTTTCACCAGTACTTGGATAAGTTCGTGGTGGTCTTCATCGACGACATTCTGATCTATTCTCCGAATGAAGAAGTCCATGAGGAACATCTGCGGATTGCCTTGTCAATCCTTAGACAACATCAGCTTTTTGCTAAATTGTCTAAATGTGAATTCTGGATAAAGGAAGTGGCTTTCTTAGGCCACATGATCAATAAAAATGGGGTTATGGTTGATCCCCAAAAGATTGAAGCGGTGGCTAATTGGACACAGCCCCAGAACGTGAAGGAGGTGCACAATTTTCTTGGACTTGCCGGGTATTATAGAAGGTTCGTAGAAGGATTTTCAAAGATCGCTCTACCTATGACCAATCTACTCCGCAAGGTTCACAAGAAGTTTGTCTGGAATGACAAGTGCGAGGCCAGTTTCTAGGAGTTGAAACGACGGCTGACCTCGACACCCGTGTTAGCACTCCTAGAGGGGAACAATGATTATGTGGTCTATAGTGATGCTTCAAAGTGTGGTCTTGGTTGTGTTTTGATGCAGAGGGGCAGAGTCATTGCTTATGCATCCAGGCAACTCAAGATGTATGAAGAAAACTATCCGACACATGATCTTGAGCTAGCAGCGGTTGTCTTTGCGCTGAAGATTTGGAGGCATTACCTCTACGGTATAAGATGCCAAGTCTTCACTGACCACAAAAGTCTCAAGTATATATTTACTCAAAAGGAGCTAAATATGAGACAACGCCGCTGGCTAGAGTTGCTCAAGGACTACGACATGGAGTTGATGTATCATCTGGGCAAGGCTAATGTAGTAGCTGATGCACTAAGCCGGAAGACAACGCACGAGACTGTAGTTGCTCTACTTACTGCTCAAACTAAGCTAAACCAAGAGTCATGCGGCATTGAAGTCTTGTATGACCATCGTAGAGGGTACCTGAGTATGATGGAAATTCAGGCTACACTGTTGGATCAGATCAAAGAAAAGCAAGTCGATGACATCATCTTGGTGAAGTTAAGCAGTGAAGTGATGGATGGGAAAGCTCCCAGTTTTGTGGTTCAGGATGATGGATCACTTTGGTTTCAGGATCGGATCTGTGTGCCTGATACAGAAGGTCTTTGTCAGTTGGTGATGAGAGAAGCTCATTCATCTGCTTATTCTGTGCATCCTGGCTCTAACAAGATGTACAAGGATCTCATAAAGAAGTTTTGGTGGCCAAACATGAAGTGGGACATAGCAGACTTTGTGGCAAAGTGCTTAACTTGCCAGAAGGTCAAGATTGAACACCGCAGGCCAGGTGCTGAGTTGCTACATCTCCTAGTGCCAGAATGGAAATGGGAGGACATCGCCATGGACTTCGTCACTGGGCTACCCAAAACTCAAAGTCAGAGAGATGTTATCTGGGTAATTGTGGATAGGCTTACGAAGAGTGCTCACTTCATAGCCATCAAGACCACATGGGAAACCCAGAAGTTAGCAGAAGTCTACCAGAAGGAGATTGTCCGCTTACATGGCATTCCTAAGACCATTGTATCAGACCGAGATGGCCGTTTCATGTCAAGGTTCTGGCAGGAACTTCATAAGGCTATGGGAACTGAGTTGAGGTTCAGCACCGCGTTTCATCCTCAGACAGATAGCCAGTCTGAAAGGATCATCCAGACCCTGGAGGATTTGCTTAGAGCTTGTGTACTCGATCGTCCGACTAGCTGGGAGGACAACTTGAGTCTGATTGAGTTCACGTACAACAATAGCTGACATGCTACAATCAAGATGGCTCCGTTTGAAGCCTTGTATGGTCGCAGATGCAGATCTCCGATTTGTTGAGATGATAATGCCGACAAAATTCTGCTTGGACCAGAGTTGGTCGAAAGGACGGCTTCAGACATTGCTTTGATCAGACAAAGGATGTTGACCGCTCAGAGTTGACAAAAGTCCTATGCAGATCAGAAGCGCAGGACTGTCGAGTTCGAGGTCGGTGACAAGGTTTTTGTCAAGGTATCGCCGTCCAAAGGAGTTTTCAGATTTGGTAAGCGTGGGAAGCTTAACCCTCGCTACGTGGGACCATTCGAGATTCTGGATAGAGTAGGATCTCTAGCGTACCACTTGGCGTTGCCGCCATCGGCTCACCCGGTACATAACGTGTTCCACGTATCTTTACTCAGAAAGTATGTGCCAGATGAGTCTCATGTGCTTAGCTATGAGGACATCGAGATTCAAGCTAATGGTACTTATGAAGAGTTGCCCGTGTGCATTTTGGAGCATCGGGAGAAGCGTTTGCGCAACAAGATCGTGCCGTTGGTACGAGTGCTGTTGTCCAAGTCAAGGACCGAAGAAGTTACTTGGGAGACGTGGGAAACTGAGTCAGATATGCTCAGGCATTTTCCCGAGTTATTTTCGACCTAAGTTTCGGGGTCGAAACTTCTTTTAAGGGGGAGGAGATGTGATACCCCGTATTTTGTAAGGTTATTTTGGGAATTTTGGAGTTTTTCCCGAGTACCCGTTTAGTACATCGGATTTAATTCAGGTAGCTTGAGACATTCTGTAATGTGCTCTGTATCTATAATATTTTTCTCAGTGAAATAAAATACAGACGATGTGCTTAGGATGTTTATACGCGTTCGCATACGATAATTTTTATTCCAGGTTAATGTCTTGCTCGTTCAAAAGCTGAATGGGCGGGAAAAGGCAAAAACGGTGACCGCCGTACAGTCACGGCGCCCGCCGTCGCTGGGCCCGAAGTGTCAGGCCGTCGTCTCCTACTCTGGGCTCGCCAGGGCTAGGAACGGCGACCGCCGTAATTACGGCGCCCGCCGCGGCCCGCCGTAAGCAAAATTGCGGCGCCCGCCGTGATTACCCAGAGGTCATTACCCGTTGGTCACCGGCGAGCTCTGGCCGCGCCGATCTAGCCCTGCTCGGCCTCGTCTAGGGTGATGATGATGTTCCCATTGCTTTGGCTATAAAAGGAGGTGTTGGGGAAGGGTTTTGAGCCATCCCAACACCGAATCTCTGCCAAAATTTTGCCTCGTCGGAGTGTTAGCTTCGCCGGATTTCGGAAGCTTCGTTGGTGTCGGTTGATGGTGTTTCCAGAAGCCCTTGTGAAGCCTTTTGGTTGCCTTTGGAGGTTGGAACCCAGGCAAGGCAAAAAGGGGTTGAAACGCGCATCATTTGGGTGAGTTTTTCTCTCGTTCTGTCGTTAGAGTTCTTCACGGCGACCGCCGTATTCTTTACGGCGCCTGCAGTGATGAATGCGGCGACCGCCGCCAAGAACGACGCCCGCCGTGATGAATGCGGTGACCGCCGCCAAGAACAGCGACCGCCGCCAGTGCCCAGAATGCTTTCGTGGCTTTGGCTTGGTTGGTTGTCATCGTGGCGTCTTTCCTTTCGATTTCTTTCGCCGTTTTTAGATTCGTACTGTTGTTATGTCGGATCTAACTTAGGGTTCCTTTTATGGGTCGACTCGAAGGTGTTTGTGCTAGCGGAGCTATACCCGTGTCGAGCCCAGAATCTCGTCGTTGTCGTTAGGCTTGTTTCTATTCTGCGGATTAAGGCAAGTGGCGGTTCGCTCTTGCTCATTCGTTCCATATTTACATTAATTATCAGTAGTTTATCTGAGTAATTAATTTGGAATGAATACTCTGTTTGTCTGGAAATGGTTTTGGTAAACTGTTTTGGAAAACAAAATATTGATATTATAATAGGTTGTATATCTGTTAGAACAGCGCTATTATCTGTGTTCGCCTTTCGGGCCTTTATGTTTCCGTTATTATGTAACTGTTATTGTGCTATAACTGTTAGTTAGCACTGTTAGATAGGAACGTTACTCGGACTCGGTCCAGTCGTTTCTTTATAATCTGGTATCAGGGTGGCTCGTCTCCATCTGGTACTATTCTAAGATCATGATCGGTCTCTTTCACAAGTGTGTAGAGGCAGGACACTTAGCTGGTGTCACAAACCTTCCGGTGTACGTCACTCTCGACGAAACGTATACTAAGATGTGTCGTCCCAATGGTGGGGTACACATGTAAAAGTCTAATAACGTGATGTGTGTTTTTGAAACATAAATCAGATAAGTGCTACTCGACGCACATAATTAATAAACCTTCGACGAGTAGTGCAACTAAGTTATAGTGCAGCTAGGAAAACTCGTCTCGACTTTGATCATAGTACGTTCTCTTTCCAATCTGGATTCGCTGTATGCGATGAGGTTGGTCGTGAACCGAAGCATCTCAGTCAACTTTTAAATCATTGTTGTATGATGCTGTAAACATTCCAGATTTGTCATATTTCCTTAAAGACTCAATCTCTTGGAGTCTCTTTTCGAGTCGATTTCTGTGAAGATTCAGTCTTCCAAAATCTTCTCTTGTGCATACCTCTTGTCTATTCCAGTAGGAGTATGATGGTTGACTATCGTTATCGGTTATTATTCGAGAAGCGATGAGTCTAACCTAATACGACTGCTTCGAACCATTCTGCTTTATACCCTTGCTAGTCTATTCAAGTAGACTAACCCACGAACTTTGTTCTCCGCATGTGGGCTGGTGTCATCCGTTCGATTCGGCACATCAGATGGAAAATAGCTCAGAAGAATAGAAGGACTATGGAGTCGACGGTGGTTTTTGAACGTTTTAGTTATTTCTTTAATCAGGTTGAGATCTTTTGGACAATGACTTTGGTTGTAATGTGTTTTATAAGACTTTCGCTGTATCCTACTTTATAAGACTTCCGCTGTATTTGGTTTAAACTCTGTGTTGGCCTATTCGGGATTGGGTTGTAATCCCGTAACTCATGTTTCTTTAACAATGTTATGTTTTGGAATTGAATGCTTTGATCATTATGTATCATTTGTATTTCATAAATTGTATTTAAATGGTAAAGCCTTGGGTGATCTCGATAAGGAACACTGTGGTCAGTGGCGGTAATACCTTTCCAAAAGGGTTAAGTTTTGGGGGTGTTACATGCTCCAGTTGCCATGTTAGAAGCAATAAGACTCCTAATTGCATATTCCTTTTTCCATGGAATCAAGTTGCAACAGATGGATGTCAAGACTGCCTTCTTGAATGGAGTTCTCAAGGAGGAAGTCTATGTGGAGCAAACTCCCGGCTTTGAGGACACCACCCAACCCGACCATGTCTATATTCTAGACAAAGCTTTGTACGGACTCAAGCAAGCCCCGAGGGCCTGGTATGAAAGGCTCTCACAGTTCCTTCTGACGCACGGATACGTTCGTGGAAAGGTCGACAAGACATTGTTCCTTCTGAAGGAAGGGAAGCATATTCTGGTGGTACAAGTCTACGTGGATGATATCATATTTGGCTCTACAGATGATAAACTGGTTTAGAAATTCTCTAAGCTAATGGCCAGTGAATTCGAGATGAGCATGGTTGGAGAAATCAAGTTCTTCTTAGGCCTTCAAGTCTCTCAGGGGGATGAGGGAACCAAAGTACATCAACAGAAGTATCTAAGGGAATGTGTCAAAAAGTTTGGAATGTCTGACGCAAAACCCTTCACCACTCCCATCTCTCCAAACAACCCAATGGGAAAAGACGAACATGAACATGGAATTGATCCATCTCTCTACCGAGGAATCATAGGTTCGCTTCTCTATCTCACTGCTAGTAGACCTGATATTATGTACAGTGTATGTCTTTGTGCTCGTTTTCAGGCCGATCCCAAAGAAACACATCTCAAAGCAGTGAAGAGGATTCTGAGATACTTGAAGGGAACAGATGATCTATGTCTGTGGTATCCAAGGGGAGGAAGCCTCGATCTAGTCGGATACACAGATGCTGACTTTGCAGGGAACAAAGTGGATAGAAAATCAACATCAGGAATGGCTCAGTTCCTTGGGCCGTGTTTAGTTTCCTAGGGGTCAAAGAAGCAGAACTCCGTCGCTCTATCCACTGCAGAAGTTGAATACATAGCCGCCGTTGCTTGTTGCACACAACTCCTATGGATTAAACAACAACTCAGCGACTACGGTATTCTTCTTAACTCTATTCCCATTCTCTGTGACAATACCAGTGCCATAAATATCTCCAAGAATCCGGTGCAACACTCACGTACCAAGCACATCGAGATAAGACACCACTTCTTACGTGACTGTGTGGAGAAAGGGTTGGTGACAATGGACTTCTGTGGAACTAAGGATCAAATTGCCGACATCTTCACCAAGGCTCTAAACAGGGAACCCTTCGAACAGTTCTGTATGGAACTAGGTATGATCTCTCTAAACTAAATGTCTATTTGTTTTGTTCCCTCGATGATTGGCTAAATTACATGGTAAAGTATGAAAGGTTAATCATCATGTCTTGGTATGCATTTCTTCTCTTGATCATTAGTTGAACGACTTGCTTAGACTCATGCTAATACTTCACTTATGTGCAAAATCTCATGCATGTTTTTCTATGCTATCTTGTTAATACATGGTTCAGCTTTCTTTCGGCCTAAAAGAGTCAACTTGATGCATTGATCCCTCATTATAAGCCCAAATGATTGTTGACTCTACAGCTTACCTTAGCCATCATGCTTGATGCTTCCTATGAGCCCATCTAATCATCCACATCTGGGAGCCTCTCATTCATGATTAAACATTATTAAAAATTCTCGTATATGTTTTGTGTGATGTTCTTTGTACCCTCTCTGGTAACATTACCCCTGCATCACACTCTTCTACTTTTTCGGAAAGTTGAGAATACGAATGGTCGCCTCTGTGGTCTGTGGATGGTTTTGACAGGTATGATCTGTACTGATGGCGTGAAGGCTGCTATGCTCGAGATCGTGTGGGCTCTCATGGAGTTGGATAGCATTTGCTACATGATCTTCCTGAAAGTATCTTCTTGGCTGTAATCTTTGTTAAAATGAGGAAAGCAGGAGTTTGTGGTGTTCCAGTTAAAAAAAAAAAGAGGTTTTTGTGGAACATCATTGTGATACCCCGTAATTTTGTAAGGTTATATTGGGAATTATGGAATTTTCCCGGGTACCCGTTGTGAACGTCGGATTTAATTCAGGTAGTTTGAGACATTCTGTAATGTGCTCTATATCTGTAATATTTTTCTCAGTGAAATAATATACAGACATCATGCCTTGGAGTTTAATTGTCGTTCGCGTACGATAATTTTTATCCCGGTTTATCGTCAAGCTCGTTCAAAGCCGAATGGGCGGGAAAAGGGGGAAACGGCGACCGCCGTTCAGAAACGGCGACCGCCGTTCAGAAACGGCGACCGCCGTGGTTGGGCCCGAGATGTCAGCGTGTCAGCTTCTAGCTGGCCGTGACAGGCCTAACGATGGCGACCGCCGCATTTACGGCGACCGCCGCGTGCCCGCCACAGGCAAAATCACGGCGACCGCCGTAATTGTCCAGTGGACATTGCCCGTTGGTCGCCGGTGTCGTTCGAGGCGCGCCGTTACGTCGTTTGCCGCGTCTGAGGGTTTGCAAATCACTCCTTGGGGTTTGCCTATAAATAGATGAGCTTGGACATGGGTTTTGGGTCATCTACAACCCCGAATCGCTGCCAAATTCGCCTCTCGCCGGAGTTGTGTTTTCGCCGAAATTTGGAGGTCTCGCCGGTGTTGCTTTGGTGTGGTTCCTGAGTGCCTTTGTGAAGCTTTTGGTTAGCCTTGGAGGTTAGAAGCCAAAGCAAGTCGAAGGAGGCCGAACCGCTCGTGTTTTGGGGTGAGTTTTCTCTCGTTCTGTGTCGTCTGAGTTCTTCACGGCGACCGCCGTGATGAATACGGCGACCGCCGCCAAGAAAAACGACCGCCGCCAGTGCCCAGAACGCCTTCGTGGCTTTGGCTTGGTCGGTTGTCGTCGTGGCGTCTTTCCTTTCGTGTTCTTTCGCCGTGTTTAGATTCATACTGTTTATGTCGGATCTAACTTAGGGTTCCTTTTTTTGGGTCGACTCGAAGGTTGTTGTGCTGTCGGAACTATACCGTGTCGAGCCCTGAATCCAGTGACGTCTTTAGACTATTCTGCGGAGTAAGGCAAGTGGCGGTTCGCTCTTGCTCTTTCGTTCCATATTTACATTAATTATCAGTAGTTTATCTGAGTAATTAATTTGGAATGAATATTCTATTTGTCTGGAAACGGTTTTGATAAACTGTTTTGAAAATCATATAATAGGTTGTATATCTGTTAGAACAACGCTATTATCTGTGATCGCCTTTCGGGCCTTTATGTGGATTTATCCTGTAAATGTTGTGGTGCTGTAACTGTTTAGTTAGCACTGTTAGATAGGAACGTTACTCGGACTCTGTCCAGTCGTTTCTTTATAATCTGGTATCGGGATGGCTCGTCCCCATCTGGTACTATTCTATGATCATGATCGGTCTCTTACACATGTGTGTAGAGACATGACACTTAGCTGGTGTCACAAACCTTTCGGTATACGTCACTCTCGACGAAACGTATACTAAGATGTGTCGTCCCATTGGTGGGGTACACATGTAAAAGTCTATAACGTGATGTGTGTTTTTGAAACATAAATCAGATAAGTGCTACCTTGACGCACATAATTAATACACCTTGGGCGAGTAGTGCAGCTAAGTTCAGTGCAGCTAGGAAAACTCGTCTTGACTTGAATGTAGTACGTTCTCTTTCCAATCTGGATTCGCTGTAGGCGATGAGGTTGGTCGTGAACCGAAGCATCTCAATCAGTTTTAAATCATTGTTGTATGATTCTGTAACTTTCCAGATTTATCATACTTCCTTAAAGACTCATTTCCGTTGGAGCCTTCTTTCGAGTCGATTTCTGTGAAGATTCAGTCTTCCAGAATCTTCTCCTGTGCATATCTCTTGTTTATTCCAGTAGGAATATGATGGTTGACTACCGTTATCGGTTATTATCCGAGAAGCGATGAGTCTAACCTAATATGACTGCTTCGAACCAGTCTGCTTTATACCCTTGCTAGTCTATTCATTTAGACTAACCAACCAATATTTTCCCTTGCATGGTTGGCTGGTGTCATCCGTTTGATTCGGCACATCAGTTAAGAAGTAGCTCAGAAGATTAGAAGGACTATGGAGTCGGCGGTGGTTTTTGAATGTTTTAATTATTTCTTTAATCAGGTTATGATCCTTTGGACAATAACTCCGATTGTAATGTACTTTCTTAGTCTTCCGCTGTGTTTGGTTTAAACTATGTTTTGACCTATTCGGGATTGGGTTGTAATCCCGTAACTCTTATTTCCTTGACAATGTTATGTTTTGGAATTTAATGCTTGATCTTTGTGTATCAATCGCATTTCATAAATTGTATTTCTATGGTAAAGCCTTGGGTGATCTCGGTAAGGAACACTGGGGTCACTGGCGGTAATACCTTTCCAAAAGGGTTAAGTTTTGGGGGTGTTACAGTTGTGGTATCAGAGCCAAAGGTTTTAAAACGGGTTTGGGATTTTATAAATCATTTATCCGTTTTCGAAATGCTTTAAAGAGGGCTCTGAATTTTCAAAGTGAAAAGAATTTTAAAAAACACCGTTCATAGTCGTGTCTTCTTTATAGTCTGATGTAGTAAGCTTGCTTCTATGTCTAGAAAGACTAATTCCTTCCTTATTGTTCGATAGGATGGGTGTATGCTTTTCTATTGGTAGGGGGTCGGAAGACGCCAAGTCGGATCAGCCGAGGCTAGATTTTCCGTTACCTCAGCGATGTTTCGAGGTTGGAGGCCCGAGTAGCCCACCCGAAGATGTCAAGCACGTTCTCCCCGAGTCAGTTGTCCTTGTAGCCAGGAATGCTATGGTCCCTAGACCTGCACCTGTGCTGCCACCAAGGGTGGAGGAAGTACAGGAACGGGAGCAGGAAGATGAGTTATCAAGGTATGAACAAGGGGTTTACCAAGATGACTTTCTGCTGGGACCAATTCAAGAGGAGATCGAGTACGAAGACGAGGAAGAGGAGATGCTGGAGGTAGATCCTGTCGAGGACGAGGATATGATCGAGGATGATTCCGAGGATGAGGATCCCATCGAGGATGATCCCGAGGATGAGGATCCCATCGAGGATGATCCCGAGGATGAGGATCCCATAGAGGATGATCCAGAAGAGGATCCAGAGTTGGACCTTAGAGGGCAGATTCAAGAGCCCGGTACAGGATTGTCACCAGTGCCAGAGTACGCACCCATGTCAGAAGCTGATTGGGAGGCACTATATACCGAGTACGGTATTGAGAGAAGTGACAGAGAATCTCAGCCTATCCCTACTCCAAGGAGATGGAGGTCGGAATCCGAGCTACAGGAGATTCTCCGCCAGAGCGAGGTAATCTCCGCAAAACAGCAGCGTCAGAGGGATGAGCTGACCGCCAGTACCCAGAGGAGGGCTGGAATAGGAGGACCAGTCATGGACGACCCATACTTTACCATGACTGAGCTAGGACTATGTGCTTCAGGGTCAAGCAGGGTGCGAAACCCGTCGCCAGAGCTCGATGGTGAGCCTAGCCCGAAGAGACCATGCACGAGTAGCCAGTCGTATGGGAGACGTTTTGGAATGCCTTGAGGAGGAGTGGCGTTGCCTATCGTAGTAGTTTCGCTTCTTAGTATTCCAAGTTGTACTTTGTGTAATATTTCAGTATTGCGGCAAGTACTCTGAGAAACACTTATATCTTCGAGCAACATTGTCCTAACGCTCGAATGATAAACTTATGTGTAACTTGTGTAAGAATTAGAAGGTTCATCTATAAATTACCAAGTTGATCTATTCTGAGTAATTTATTTACGTTGGTATATTGCATAAGTAAATTGCATAATATTAATGTATGGAATGCTTGGAATTTGATCGGTAAATAGATGGTGAACCCAAGAAGCACGAGGAATTCGACTCGAGCCGGTGCTGGGACTAGCCAAAACCCCAGACCAGCAGGAAGAGGTGTTCAGGATGAACACGAGTC
The DNA here is from genome assembly GCA_027886185.1 of Rheum nobile. NCBI lineage: Eukaryota > Viridiplantae > Streptophyta > Magnoliopsida > Caryophyllales > Polygonaceae > Rheum > Rheum nobile. The sequence continues at coordinate 999,437 of WOAB01000686.1, read as the reverse complement.
TGAGTCTCGCGTCCAGCAGAGGCGTGAAGGTCAGGATCAGACCCAGGCGCCAACGCTGTTTGACGCTGCAGCTGTTGAGGCGATCCGTGGGATCGTGATGCAGGCAATTGCAGATGTGTTGAGACCAAGTGCGCCTCAAGCACAAGAAGTGCCTACTCACGCAGCGGTTCCTGATGTTGTGGAACCCAGAAACCCTGTGATTCAGGAGACTGCCGTTAGGGCGAGGGACATCTATGGTCGCGCTCTTAAGACCATTACTTCCATGAGACCCGACTGCTATAACGGGAAAGGGGAGCCAGTGGCAGTGACTCATTGGTTCTCCCATATGGAGAGGCTGTTCAGGAACGTGGAGTGTACGGAGGCCGAGAAGGTCCATATCGTATCTCTTCAGCTGAAGGAGGAGGCTAGCGAGTGGTGGGAGAGCACTGGTTTGACAGAGAGCCCAGTGTTGACTTGGTCGATGTTCAAGACCAAGATGGTTGATTGCTTTTTCTCTCGTGCTATGAGAGAGGAGAAGCATAAAGAGTTCTTGTACCCTCAGACTGATGGTCTGAGAGTGACCGAGTTGGCATCTAAGTTCAACCATCTTCTACAGTACGCCACTGCCGAGATCACCAGCGAGGCTCAAAAGATCTGGTACTTCCATGAGTGGATGAACCCGGATATCAAGCCATTAATGGTGCACCATACATGCTCTACCTTGGAGCAGTATGTGGATTGTGCCTATAAGCTGGAGGTAACTCTCGAGGAGTCGACCAAGAGGTGCAACCGACAGAAGTCGATGCAGAATCAGAACCAGGGAGGTGGTTTTAAGCGCCCTGCGCCACCGTCTAACTTCGCCAAGTCTGGCCGAGCTAAGACGGAGATGACACAAGGGGGATCGACTCAGCAGTTAGGGCAGACCCAGAGTACAGTTCAGTGTTATAACTGCGGTACTGCTGGGCACAAGAGCACTGAGAGTCGGAAGGAGAGGAGGCCATGCTTTGGGTGTGGACGTGATGGTCATCTGCAAAAGTTCTGCAAGCAGGGGAAGCAGAAGGGAGTAGAGTCGCAGCAAGGGTCAGTTCATCAGAGCAACCGACCTAGGTTTAAGCCTACCGAGACTCCTACCCCTTCAGTGCAGACGACTGCTCAGAACAGGGGAAAGGCCCCAACTATTTCTGGAAGTCAGAGCCAACGCTTGTACGAGATGCGTGAGGCAGATGGACCCAACGCTCCAATTGCTCAAGGTACTCTATACCTTCACTCTACTTCAGTGTGCATTCTGTTTGATTCTGGTGCTACGCATTCTTTTATTTCGGATAGCTGTGTTAGCAAGTTAGACTTAGTGTGCAATGATTCGTGCGACCCTTTCGTCGTTAATCTTCCTAATGGAGAACGTTTGGTGGGAACCAAGCATTTGTCCGACTTTCCGATTACCATTCAGGGTAAGGAATTCGAGGCAGATTTAATCTGCATAGCCATGGCTCCATACGACATTATTCTCGGTATGGATTGGCTGACGCGTCACAAGGCGGTGATCGACTTCAGTTCAAGAACGGTGATGGTGTCATCCGAGGGCCAATTCGTGTGCAAGTTCAAAGGTCGAAATGACGCTGATAACGGCAAGCTGATCAATGCGATGGCTGCGTTTAAGCTACTACGACAAGGATGTGTCGGGTATCTTTGCTACTTGGATTCGCCCGAGAGGGATGGACCTGAGGTTCTTGATATTCCTGTAGTTAAGGAATTTTCGGATGTCTTTCCGGAAGGAATTCCTGGATTACCCCCGAACCGCGACGTAGAGTTTTCAATTGATCTTGAGCCTGGTACGGCGCCGATTTCCAAATCACCGTATCGGATGGCTCCGGCTGAGATGCAAGAATTGAAGAGTCAACTTGAAGATCTTCTTGATAAAGGTTATGTCAGGCCGAGTGCATCGCCGTGGGGTGCCCCGGTTTTATTCGTCAAAAAGAAGGACGGATCGTTCCGACTTTGTATCGACTACCGAGAGTTGAACAAGGTGACGATCAAGAACAAGTATCCTTTGCCTAGGATTGATGACTTGTTGGACCAATTGCAGGGAGCAAAGGTTTTCTCCAAGATCGACTTAAGATCTGGATATCATCAACTCAGGATTCGTGAGCAGGACATTCCTAGAACTGTGTTTAGGACCAGATATGGTCATTACGAGTTCGTAGTGATGCCTTTTGGGCTTACAAATGCTCCAGCTGTCTTTATGGATTTGATGAACCGATGTTTTCACCAGTACTTGGATAAGTTCGTGGTAGTTTTCATCGACGACATCTTGATCTATTCTCCGAATGAAGAAGTCCACGAGGAACATCTACGGATTTCCTTGTCGATCCTTAGACAACATCAGCTTTATGCTAAATTGTCTAAATGTGAATTCTGGATGAAAGAGGTGGCTTTCTTAGGCCACGTGATCAATAAAAATGGGGTTATGGTTGATCCCCAAAAGATTGAAGCGGTGGCTAAATGGACACAGCCCCAGAGCGTGAAGGAGGTACGCAGTTTTCTTGGACTTGCCGGGTATTATAGAAGGTTCGTAGAAGGATTTTCAAAGATCGCTCTACCTATGACCAATCTACTCCGCAAAGTCCACAAGAAGTTTGTCTGGAATGACAAGTGCGAGGTCAGTTTCCAGGAGTTGAAGCGACGGTTGACCTCGGCACCCGTGTTAGCACTCCCAGAGGGGAATGACGATTATGTGGTCTATAGTGATGCTTCCAAGTGTGGTCTTGGTTGTGTTTTGATGGAAAGGGGCAGAGTCATTGCTTACGCATCTAGACAACTCAAGACTTACGAAGAAAACTATCCGACCCACGATCTTGAGTTAGCAGCGGTTGTATTTGCGCTGAAGATTTGGAGGCATTACCTCTACGGTATAAGATGCCAAGTCTTCACTGACCACAAAAGTCTCAAGTATATATTTACTCAGAAGGAGTTAAATATGAGACAACGCCGCTGGCTAGAGTTGCTCAAGGACTACGACATGGAGTTATTGTATCATCCGGGCAAGGCTAATGTAGTAGCTGATGCACTAAGCCGGAAGACAACGCACGAGACTGTGGTTGCTCTACTTACTGCTCAGACCAAGCTAAACCAAGAGTCATGCGACATTGAAGTCTTATATGACCAGCGTAGAGGGTACCTGAGTATGATGGAGATTCAGGCTACACTGCTGGATCAAATCAAAGAAAAGCAAGTCGATGACATCATCTTGGTAAAGTTAAGCAGTGAAGTGATGGATGGGAAAGCTCCCAGTTTTGTGGTTCAGGATGATGGGTCACTTTGGTTTCAGGATCAGATCTGTGTGCCTGACACAGAAGGTCTTCGTCAGTTGGTGATGAGAGAAGCTCATTCATCTGCTTATTCTGTGCATCCTGGCTCTAGCAAGATGTACAAGGATCTCAGGAAGAAGTTTTGGTGGCCAAACATGAAGTGGGACGTAGCAGACTTTGTGGCAAAGTGCTTAACTTGCCAAAAAGTCAAGATCGAACACCGCAGACCAGGTGGTGAGATGCTACCTCTCCCCGTGCCAGAATGGAAATGGGAGGACATTTCCATGGACTTCGTCACTGGGCTACCCAAGACTCGAAGTCAGAGAGATGCTATCTGGGTAATTGTGGATAGGCTTACGAAGAGTGCTCATTTCATAGCCATCAAGACCACATGGGAAACCCAGAAGCTAGCCGAGGTTTACCAGAAGGAGATTGTCCGCTTACATGGCATTCCTAAGACCATTGTATCGGACCGAGATGGCCGTTTCATGTCAAGATTCTGGAAGGAACTTCATAAGGCTATGGGAACCGAGTTGAGGTTTAGTACAACGTTTCATCCTCAGACAGATGGCCAGTCTGAAAGGACCATCCAGACTCTAGAGGATATGCTTAGAGCTTGTGTGCTCGATCGTCCGACTAGCTGGGAGGACAGCTTGAGTCTGATTGAGTTCACATACAACAATAGCTGGCATGCTACAATCAAGATGGCTCCGTTTGAAGCTTTGTATGGTCGCAGATGTAGATCTCCGATTTGTTGGGACGATAATGCCGACAAAATTCTGCTTGGACCAGAGTTGGTCGAAAGGACGGCTTCAGACATTGCTTTGATCAGACAAAGAATGTTGACCGCTCAGAGTCGACAGAAGTCCTACACAGATCGGAAGCGCAGGACTGTCGAGTTCGAGGTCGGTGACAAAGTTTTTATCAAGGTATCGCCATCCAAAGGAGTTTTCAGATTTGGTAAGCGTGGGAAGCTTAACCCTCGCTACGTGGGACCATTCGAAATTCTGGATAGAGTGGGATCTCTAGCATACCGTTTGGCATTGCCACCATCGGCTCACTCGGTGCATAATGTGTTCCACGTGTCTTTACTCAGAAAGTATGTACCAGATGAGTCTCATGTACTTAGCTACGAGGACATCGAGATTCAAGCTAATGGTACTTATGAAGAGTTGCCCGTGCGCATTTTGGAGCGTCGGGAGAAGCATTTGCGCAACAAGATCGTACCTTTGGTATGAGTGCTGTGGTCCAAGTCAGGGACCGAAGAAGTTACTTGGGAGACGTGGGAAACCGAGTCAGATATGCTCAGGCGTTTTCCCGAGTTATTCTCGACCTAAGTTTCGGGGTCGAAACTTCTTGTAAGGGGGAGGAGATATGATACCCCGTATTTTTGTAAGGTTATTTTGGGAATTATGGAATTTTCCCGGGTACCCGTTGTGTACGTCGGATTTAATTCAGGTAGTTTGAGACATTCTGTAATGTGCTCTGTATCTGTAATATTTTTCTCAGTGAAATAATATACAGACATCATGCCTTGGAGTTTAATTGTCATTCGCGTACGATAATTTTTATCCCGATTTATCGTCAAGCTCGTTCAAAGCCGAATGGGCGGGAAAAGGGGGAAACGGCGACCGCCATTCAGAAACGGCGACCATCGTGGTTGGGCCCGAGATGTCAGCGTGTCAGCTTCTAGCTGGCCGCGACAGGCCTAATGACGGCGACCGCCGTATTTACGGCGACCGTCGCGTGCCCGCCGCAGGCAAAATCACGGCGACCGCCGTAATTGTCCAGTGGACATTGCCCGTTGGTCGCCGGTTTCGTTCGAGGCGCGCCGTTGTGTCGTTTGCCGCATCTGAGGGTTTGCAGATCACTCCTTGGGGTTTGCCTATAAATAGATGAGCTTGGAAATGGGTTTTGGGTCATCTACAACCCCGAATCGCTGCCAAATTCGCCTCTCGCCGGAGTTGTGTTTTTGCCGGAATTTGGAGGTCTCGCCGGTGTTGCTTTGGTGTGGTTCCTGAGTGCCTTTGTGAAGCTTTTGGTTATCCTTGGAGGTTAGAAGCCAAAGCAAGTCGAAGGAGGCCGAACCGCTCGTGTTTTGGGGTGAGTTTTCTCTCGTTCTGTGTCGTCTGAGTTCTTCACGGCGACCGCCGCCAAGAACAACGACCGCCGCCAGTGCCCAGAACGCCTTCGTGGCTTTGGCTTGGTCGGTTGTCATCGTGGCGTCTTTCCTTTCGTGTTCTTTCGCCGTGTTTAGATTCATACTGTTTATGTCGGATCTAACTTAGGGTTCCTTTTTTTGGGTCGACTCGAAGGTTGTTGTGCTGTCGGAACTATACCGTGTCGAGCCCTGAATCCAGTGACGTCTTTAGACTATTCTGCGGAGTAAGGCAAGTGGCGGTTCGCTCTTGCTCTTTCGTTCCATATTTACATTAATTATCAGTAGTTTATCTGAGTAATTAATTTGGAATGAATATTCTGTTTGTCTGGAAACGGTTTTGATAAACTGTTTTGAAAATCATATAATAGGTTGTATATCTGTTAGAACAACGCTATTATCTGTGATCGCCTTTCGGGCCTTTATGTGGATTTATCCTGTAAATGTTATGGTGTTGTAACTGTTTAGTTAGCACTGTTAGATAGGAACGTTACTCGGACTCTGTCCAGTCGTTTCTTTATAATCTGGTATCGGGATGGCTCGTCCCCATCTGGTACTATTCTATGATCATGATCGGTCTCTTACACATGTGTGTAGAGACATGACACTTAGCTGGTGTCACAAACCTTTCGGTATACGTCACTCTCGACGAAACGTATACTAAGATGTGTCGTCCCATTGGTGGGGTACACATGTAAAAGTCTATAACGTGATGTGTGTTTTTGAAACATAAATCAGATAAGTGCTACCTTGACGCACATAATTAATACACCTTGGGCGAGTAGTGCAGCTAAGTTCAGTGCAGCTAGGAAAACTCGTCTTGACTTGAATGTAGTACGTTCTCTTTCCAATCTGGATTCGCTGTAGGCGATGAGGTTGGTCGTGAACCGAAGCATCTCAATCAGTTTTAAATCATTGTTGTATGATTCTGTAACTTTCCAGATTTATCATACTTCCTTAAAGACTCATTTCCGTTGGAGCCTTCTTTCGAGTCGATTTCTGTGAAGATTCAGTCTTCCAGAATCTTCTCCTGTGCATATCTCTTGTTTATTCCAGTAGGAATATGATGGTTGACTACCGTTATCGGTTATTATCCGAGAAGCGATGAGTCTAACCTAATATGACTGCTTCGAACCAGTCTGCTTTATACCCTTGCTAGTCTATTCATTTAGACTAACCAACCAATATTTTCCCTTGCATGGTTGGCTGGTGTCATCCGTTTGATTCGGCACATCAGTTAAGAAGTAGCTCAGAAGATTAGAAGGACTATGGAGTCGGCGGTGGTTTTTGAATGTTTTAATTATTTCTTTAATCAGTTTATGATCCTTTGGACAATAACTCCGATTGTAATGTACTTTCTTAGTCTTCCGCTGTGTTTGGTTTAAACTATGTTTTGACCTATTCGGGATTGGGTTGTAATCCCGTAACTCTTATTTCCTTGACAATGTTATGTTTTGGAATTTAATGCTTGATCTTTGTGTATCAATCGCATTTCATAAATTGTATTTCTATGGTAAAGCCTTGGGTGATCTCGGTAAGGAACACTGGGGTCACTGGCGGTAATACCTTTTCAAAAGGGTTAAGTTTTGGGGGTGTTACACATTCTCAATGGACTGGACAAAGAAGATATGGACAAAGTCATAGGAATCAAGACGGCGAAAGAGATGTGGAAAGCACTCAAGGATATGCATGAAGGAAGTGATGAACTAAATCAAAACAGGAAGTTTGCTTTAGAAGGAGAATACCACACTTTCAAAATGTTGGAAACTGAAACCATCTCAGAGTACTACTCTTGCTTCAACAGGCTAATTTGAAAGTTAACAACAGCTGGAGTCACCCTTGATGAAGTCTCCAAATCACTGGTGGTCATCAATGGACTCAACTCTAAGTTCACCCTCATCAAAGGAATCATGAAGAACACTCCAGGCATCCAATCTCTTCCCTTGACTCAGATCATAGGGAAACTGGAGGTTGAAGAAGGAGAACACACCAAAGTCAATGCTGACAAGAAACTGGAGAAAGGAATTGTTGGTGATTTTAGTGTCATCGGCCATTTAGTGTAGTCGGGATTTGCTCAAGACTTAAGGAGTTCATTCGGCGCATAACGAGGTTCGGGGGTGCGGAGTGCACACTCGTGTGTGTGGTTTCAGACTCGGAGTTACGAAACATATCGGGATTCAAGAGGCGGACACCGAAAAGGTGTTTTCGGGGGTGCTAAGGGGTGTGCACGGTTTGTGACAAACTGTGCACATGGTCACAGACCGTGCCGGGGCAGAACAGAAGCCAGAATTGGCTTCTATAAAGCCGCATGGTTTGTGGCACGATTTGTCACAAACCGTGCGGTCCCCTAGAGTCACAATTCTGGCTTCTGTAAAGCCGCACAGTTTGTGGCACGGTTTGTCACAAATCGTGCGGCTTGCCGAGAAGGGAGTTTTGGTGGTTTTTGGCGGGTTTTTACCTAACTCAACCGCTCCTCAACCGCTAAAACTGATTTGTAACTTCCTAAACCGACTAAATAATTGCCCAAATTCCATTTTCTATATAAGGAAGGGTTTGGGGCAAGTCTTGGATATGCGAGAAAGAACTGATCTCTCTATATCGAACAATACCGAAATCTTCAAGTGTTCTCTATCGATTAAGCCTGAATCTTTAGAGGTGTGAGATTGTCTTATCCCGAGTCAAATTTCGTGTAACCCGAGGCAAAATCTATAGGGTCGAAATATTGATTTTGGAAAGTGTCCAAACACGATTCAATCTATATCCAAGACATTGATCACCGAGATACCCTTCATATAACATTCAAAATCAATATAATCACGATCCTACAATTGGTATCAGAGCAGGAAAAGCTCTAGATCTTTGTTAAGTTTGCAGATCATGTCTCAACCAAGCAAGTTTGAGCTCAAAATCTCCACCAAAAAAACACATCTCCGAAAGAAGGGAGATAAACATGGTGGGAAAAGTGCATGGAAAGCCACATCAAGACCAACGACTACCAATGCTGGAGGATAGTCGAAAATAGAGATGGCTATGTCGATCTCACAATGAAGGAAGAAGACTGGAAACCTGAGCACTATGTCATCATGGAAAAGAATGCCAAGGCCAGGCAGTTCATCCTTAATGGAATGGACAGAGAAGACATGGACAAAGTCATAGGCATCAAGACGGCGAAGGAGATGTGGAAGACACTCAAGGATATGCATGAAGGAAGTGACGAACTGAAGCAAAGCAGGAAGTTTGCTTTGGAAGAAGAATACCACACCTTCAAAATGATGAAAACTGAAACCATCTCAGAATACTATTCTCGCTTCAACAAATTGATTGGAAAGCTAACAGCGGCTGGGGTCAACCTCGATGAAGTTTCCAAGTCACTGGTTGTCATCAATGGACTCAATTCTAAGTTCACCCTCATCAAGGGAATCATGAAGAACACCCCAAGCATCCAATCGCTTCCCTTGACTCAGATCATAGGAAAACTGGAGGTTGAAGAAGGAGAACACAACAAAGCCAATGCCGACAAGAAACTGGAGAAAGGAATTGCCCTCAAGATCTCCAAAGCCTTCTCAAGACTTGAGATGGAGCAGGAGAACTCAGACCTAGAAGAAGAGGAGGACAAACTTACACCTCTCTTCACAAAGAATATCAAAAATTTCTTTGTGAAGGGAAGGTTCCAAAAGGGCAGTTCCTCTCACAATGGACCAAGGAGAGATCTCAAAGAAGTCTCCTGTTATGAGTGCAAAGAAAAGGGACACTACGCTAAGAACTGTCCCAACAAGGAAGACTCCAAAGAAGATGAGAGACCTCAGAGGAAGAAGGCTCTTGTGGCTTCATGGGGAGAAGACTCAGATGAGGAACTGGATCTGAGTGGTTTTTTCTCTAGAGGAAGATGTCTCATGGAAAAAGGAGATTCAAGCGAATCAGAAGACCTTGAGGTAACTTCTGACGACTTCCTAAAAACTCTAGTTGATTGTGATAAGAAACAACTTCTAAAGATTATAAAGAAACTATGAAAGGAAACCAGTTCCCTTCAACAAAAACTTGATGATTGTGAAGATGAATTTGCTTGCTTGACTATTGAGAACTCTGTGTGGAGTAAGAAACTTGATGAAACTGAGAAAGACCTAGCTGAAACCCAGTCCAAACTTGTTGATATTAGAAATGTGCATGCTAGTCACCTTAAAATCTGCAAATCTTGTGATGAGACTAGTATAGACTCTGTCAAAGTTCCTATGTATGATAACCTACCTGAAAATGATATGCTTCAATCTATAATTGATAAGTTAGACATTCTCACTGACTCTATAAATGAAAAAACGATCAATCAAACTGTCTTTGTAAGACAACGTCATGGAATTGGATATATTGATAACAAGGCCAATGATGATGCTGAAAATGAAAAGGTTAGACGAGAACTTGTTGAGATGAATGAGAACCTCAGTACTTCTCTTGCAACCTCTCGAGATAGAAATCAGTTCCTATTAGAGAAGATCATGGTGCTTGAGAACAAGGCTGAGGTTGCCAAGCGTCTCAATGAAAATTCTCAAAGTCCAAAGAGGGAACCTAAGGGAAAGGAGAAAGCATCTCCTGAAAACAAGTGATTCACTAATTCCTTTGCTCACAAAAGTATGTGGACATGGCTCATGGTAAGGTTAGAAACAATGTTGATTTCAACAAAAGAAAAACTGAGAAACCTTTTAGGCCAGGAAAAGGAAAATATGGACATGTTGTTTACAATAGTTTGTGTTACTATTGTGGAAAAAATGGTCATTACAACACTGATTGTCCTAAGAAAAGAAACTATGATAATGAGAAAAGAGCTTACTACTGTGAAAGGAACCAATTCCCTTGTAGCTCACAGACTCACAATGATTATTCACATGCTAATCCCCCCAGTAAAGCCAAGCTTCACTGGGTTCAGAAATATTAGTTTCCTTGTGTACAGAAAGAAGAGAGGCAACCTCAACTATGGTACATTGACAGTGGTTGTTCATGCCATATGACCGGAAGAAGAAATCAAATGACCTCTCTTCAACCCATCCAAGGAGGGAACATCTCCTTTGGAGACAAAAGCAAAGGGAAAATTTGTGGAATAGGAACTGTGAATCTCAGTGACCACATTAAGGTAAACAAAGTCCACCTTGTTGATAATCTTGCGTTTGATCTAATTAGTGTGTCACAGTTGTGTGATCAAGGAGACAATGAAGTTAGATTCAAATCAAATGAATGTACTGTCCTAGACTCCTCGGGACAAATTATCTTAAAAGGTAAGAGGCTCAACTATGATACCCCGTAATTCTGTAAGGATTATTCTGGGAATTTTTGGAATTTTCCCGAACACCCGTTTAGTACGTCGGATTTAATTCAGAAAGTCGGAGACATTCTGTAATGTGCTCTGTATCTGTAATACTTTTCTCAGTGAAGAATTATACAGTTAAGGCCTGTTGGAAGTCTATACTCGTTCGTGTACGACTTTTGTTATCGCGAGTTCAGATTAATACCAAATCTCTACCCAATTGGTTATTGCCCAAGAGGTGCAAATGGATTAACCATGGGTTAATACCCAAGGGAACAATTGGAAGGCTTTTTGGCTCCCAACAAGCCTCATCTTTGCCTATAAATAGAGGGCATGGGTGAAGCTAGAAAGGGTGTGAAAAACGCCATTACGCTGTCCATTTCTCGTCTCTCAAAAACGCTCCCAAAGAAACGCTCTCTCTCTCGGAAAGCTCTCGTGGATCGTTGGAGGCTCGTTTGGTGTCGTTCGGTGGCCAAAGGAGACTTGGAAGGCCCTTAGAAGCCAAGCAAGGCGAAAGGCGAACCAAATCGAGCGTCACGGGTAAGATTTCTCGTCCGTTTTTAAGTTTCTGTTCAGCGACGGCGACCGCCGCCAGGGAGACGGCGACCGCTGCCAGGAACGGCGACCGCCGTGTTATGGACGGCGACCGCCGTGTTGGGGACGGCGACCGCCGTGTTGTGGCCGGCAACCACCGTGAAGTTCTTGGTGCCTCCGTGGAGGAAGCCGATGAGCGGCGCCCGCCGTGCTTTAGACGGCGACCGCCGTGATGGTGGCGGCGCCCGCCGCAATTGTTTGGTGGCCGGCCGTGAAGGGTTGTTGCCCGGGAGTTGTGTGTTGGCTTCCGAGACCTTCGATCGGGTCTCGTATCCTTCGATTTCTTTCGTCCTTTCGTATATTCGTACTATTCTTTGTCGAATCTAACCTAGGGTTCCTTTTTGGGTCGACTCGAAGGTATTTATGCTAGTGGAGCTATACGCGTGTCGAGCCCGGAATCCCGTTGTCTCTGCTTTGTTCCAGATCTGTGGACTAAGGCAAGTGGCGGTTCGCTCTTGCTCATCGTTCCATATTTACATTAATTATCAGCTGTTTATCTGAGTAATTAATTTGGAATGATTATCTGTGTTTGTCTGGAAAAGGTTTTATAAACTGTTTTGGAAAATCATATAATAGGTTGTATATCTGCTAGAACGACGCTATTATCTGTGATCGCCTTCCGGGCATTTATGTGGATTAATAGGAAAACTAATCCAAGTAAGGATTAGCTGTTTCTATTATCTCTATGTTTAAGTTATTTGCCTGAATGGCTTTAATGTGATAATTGCTGTGTTGGACTGTTTAGTTAACATGAGTGTTTGTAGGAACGCTAATCCAAGTAAGGATTAGTCGTTTCTTTATAACTTAATGTGCGTAGGAACGCTAATCCAAGTAAGGATTAGTCGTTTCTTTATAATTTAATATTCGTGGGAACGCTAATCCAAGTAAGGATTTGTCGTTTCTTTAAATCATAATATTCCTCGGGGTTATTGCCGAATAATTTAAGGGTCATGACCTATGCTTCTTATCCACATGTAAGGATCTGAAGTGTTTTAAGCGCCTTGCTAGCGCCAGTGGATGAGCTTAATTGCAGTCCTGTGTTTTAAGCACTTAGCTAGTGCATTGGGGTGGACGTAACTGTCACCCTGTAAAATAAACTGTAAGCGCTGTGGCAGTGTAAATCAGGGTGAACGTAAGATCACCCGGTGTCTTAATAACTTCCATGTTCTCGGAATATTCTTAAAAGCCTCAACACTGTGTGTGTGTTGTAATTTAATAAGATGAGTGCAGTTAAGCACATAATTAAACTGTAAGCGCTGTATAGTGCAATCAGGGTGAACGTAAGGTCACCCGGTGTAATAATAATCGCCGTTGTTTCTCGGCATAATAAAGTTAAGTCCCGCATGTGGGTTGTGTGTGTTTTAATTTGGGTTGACATGATTGTCACCCTGAGATTTAAGCTGTGTGCCGCTCTTAATAACATTAATGTGTTTCAGTAATGTGTGTTTTGTAATTAAATAAGATATGTGCCCGAGTGCACATGAGTAATAAACCTTTGGCGAGTAGTGCAGCTAAGTCATAGTGCAGCTAGGAAAGCTCGTCTCGACTTGAATGTAGTACGTTCTCTTTCCGATCTGGATTCGCTGTATGCGATGAGGTTGGTCGTGAACCGAAGCATCTCAGTCAACTTTTAAATCATTGTTGTTTGATTCTGTTAAACATTCCAGATTTGTCATATTTCCTTAAAGACTCAATCTCTTGGAGTCTCTTTTCGAGTCGATTTCTGTGAAGATGAAGTCTTCTAGAATCTTCTCTCATGCATACCTTTGTTGTTATTCCGAGAAAGTGCCGGGTTATGTATCGTCCCTTCGGTTACTATTCGAGAGACAATGATAGTAAACGGTTTCGATCACTCGAACCACTCTGCTTTTTACCCTTGCTAGTCTATTTAAGTAGACCCACGAACTTTGTTCTCCGCATGTGGGCTGGTGTCATCCGTTCGATTCGGTACATCAGATAGAGTATAGATGAGAAGACTAGAAGGACTATGGAGTCGACGATGGTTTTCCGACGTTTTTAATAATTTCTTTTAATCAGGTTGAGATCCTTGGGCAGGTGATCATTACGATCACAGCCCTTTTTGTAATATCTTTTAAAAGTTTTCCGCTGTGCCTTGTTTAAGATTTCCGTTGTAATTTATTTAAACTCTGTGTTTGTCCTATTCGGGATTGGGATGTAATCCCGGGACTCGTGTTTTATATGATTAAGGTTATCATTTTGTATCATTGTATTTCATGATTTGTATTTAAACGGTAAAGCCTTGGGTGATCTCGGTAAGAAACACTGGGGTCACTGGCGGTAATACCTTTCCAAAAGGGTTAAGTTTTGGGGGTGTTACAGTTGTGGTATCAGAGCCAAAGGTTGTTTTAAAACGGGTTTGGGATTTTTATAAATCATTTATCCGTTTTTGAAAATGCTTTAAGAAGGGCTCTGAATTTTTTTTTCAAAGTGAAAAGAGTTTAAAAACACCATTCATAGTCCTGTCTTCTATATGGTCCTGATATAGTAAGTTTGCTTCTATATCTAGAAAGACTAATTTCTTCCCCGTTACCCCGTATGTTATGGGTGTATTCTATTCTCTTCAGAGGAACCGGGAGAAGCCAAGGTGGTTTTGCTATACCCAATAAGGCTTGAATTCCCAGTTCTCTCATTTTGAGCTAAGGTTGTAGAACCTAGTAACTCGGTTTGAGTTCATCAATAGAAATTACCAAGTTGATCTATTCTAAGTTGATTTTATTACAATAAGTATATCAGAAGATACTAACGTGATAAAATCCTTGGAATTTGATCGGTAAACAGATGGTGAACACAAGGAACGTTATCCGTGCTGGTGCTGGGCCGAGTAATGACCCTAGACCAAATGCAAGGAATGTTGCAGACCCAACAGGAGAGCGTGAGTCTGTCTTTAACAATAACCAGGGAGGCAATGGCCAAGCTCAGGCCAACGCTCCGATGATGTTTGATGCTGCAGGAGTGGAGGCAATTCGAGGAATTGTCATGCAGGCAATCACAGATGTCATGCGACCAGTTGCACCACAAGTACAAGGTGGTCCAGTTCCTCAGGCTATTCCTGAAGTCGAGGAGTCAGTGGAGCAAGTACCTCGGGTCAATGTTGTCAGAAACAGAGGAACTTACGGGCAATCGTTAAAAGCCGTGAGTTCAATGAGGCCTGACAGCTATGATGGTACTGGAGAACCGGTCAGGGTGACCTATTGGTTCTCACATATGGAGCGGTTGCTCCGGAACATTAATTGCACTGAGGCTGGGAAAGTGCACATCGCCTCTCTTCAACTCAAGGATGTGGCTAGCGAATGGTGGGAGAGCATCGGTCTGGCTGACCATCCCGAGCTGAATTGGAGCATGTTCAAAACCAAGATGACTGACCGTTTCTTTTCCCGTGCTATGAGGGAGGAGAAGCATAAGGAATTTCTGTACCCGCAGACTGATGGGTTAAAGGTGACTGAGCTCGCAGCTAAGTTCAATCACTTGATGCAGTATGCTGGACCTGAGGTGTCAACCGAGGAGCAAAAGATCTGGTACTTCCATGGATGGATGAATCCAGAGATCAAGCCTCTAATGTTGCGTCATGGCTGTACTACGTTAGAGCAATATGTGGATGCAGCCTACAAGACGAAAGTCACATTGGAGGAGTCTGCCCTTAAGAGGGAGAAGCAAGTTAAGGGAAAGGGTGGGCAACAAAATCGCCAGGTTGGTTCATTCAAACGACCGGCATCGCCTACCAAGTTTGAAAGGTCTGGTCGTGCTAAGACCGAGACAACTCAGTCGGACTCTGCCAGAGGCTCAGGTTGGAGCGGCGGAGCAATTCAGTGCCACAATTGTGGTGAAGTGGGGCATAAAAGTTTTGTTTGCCAAAAGGACAAGAGGATGTGTCATAATTGTAGAAGGGAAGGCCACATAAAAACATACTACAGACTGAAGGGTTAGGGACCAATGCAGTCTTATCAGGCGTCAAATGTTGGAGGTGGACAGAACCCAAGGCCAGTGGTATCCACTCCTGAGCAGTCTATGGCTCGTAGTAAAGGCAAAGCGCCTATGGGGTCTTCAGGCCAAGGGCAACGACTCTTCATAATATGTCAAGCCAACGGAGAAGAACCCTGATCCATTAAGTTGTAATTGTGTTAAGACTTTCTTTAAGATTAAGGAGTAACGACGTGTGTCGGTAATCTCCGTGGTGTTAAGATCTGCCTGATCGACTTTTGTCAATTAATGTAATGTTTGGATGTTAGTGAAGTGTTTCCGTGTTTTGGAAAATTTCAGAATGTGTTATCATTGCGAATTAGTTGTTCATACGAAACCTCGTAAGTGTCGAGAACAGCTTATGCCAAGTAAGGATAAGGACTGTCAGACTTATGGTGGTAAAGTTTTGTGGACAACTTAGATGTTCGTTCCCTATGTGGTTAATCCCAGGGTCGACTATGTTGTTTAAATCTAAATCCACTCCTAAGATTCTTCTTCATACATAGAGTATGTCATCTACAAGGCTAGGTGCAACTCTTTGAGGGAGATTAAGTTGTGGAGCGGTCATGTTAAGAAGAAAGGTTGCAGTTAAGGATATGTTGATGATCCCGATGTATTAAAGATTCAGTAAGGAGAATTGTCTACGCATCTAAGGAGTACTGTGGTAAGCGTTATCTCATACGCTGAGTTCTTCCGAGATTTCTTAAGGAAAGGGAATGAACTTGTAGAGTTTTGTTCGGAGAGATCAGGAGCTATCTCTCATGCATGAGTTTGTGCCATGAGCATTAAGGCGGATGAATCATTTTCAGAATGATATCCTAAGGAATTAAGAGTAATATCTCGTGTGATCCATTTCAAGGATGAAGTGATTAAGGATGTTGGATCCAGGTGGTAAGATTGGTGTTGAGGTAGTATCCTCATTGGCTTAATGCAAGTTTCGGGGTCGAAACTTATTTTAAGGGGGAGGTGATGTGATACCCCGTAATTCTGTAAGGATTATTCCGGGAATTTTTGGAATTTTCCTGAACACCCGTTTAGTACGTCGGATTTATTTTAGAAAGTCGGAGACATTCTGTAATGTGCTCTGTATCTGTAATATTTTTCTCAGTGAAGAATTATACAGTTAAGGCCTGTTGGAAGTCTATACTCGTTCGTATACGACTTTTGTTATCGCGAGTTAAGATTAATACCAAATCTCTACCCAATTGGTTATTGCCCAAGAGGTGCAAATGGATTAACCATGGGTTAACACCCAAGGGCACAATTGGAAGGCTTTTTGGCTCCCAACAAGCCTCATCTTTGCCTATAAATAGAGGGCATGGGTGAAGCTAGAAAGGGTGTGAAAAACGCCATTACACTGTCCATTTCTCGTCTCTCAAAAACGCTCCCAAAGAAACGCTCTCTCTCTCGGAAAGCTCTCGTGGATCGTTGGAGGCTCGTTTGGTGTCGTTCTCGGTGGCCAAAGGAGACTTGGAAGGCCCTTAGAAGCCAAGCAAGGCGAAAGGCGAACCAAATCGAGCGTCGCGGGTAAGATTTCTCATCCGTTTTTAAGTTTCTGTTCAGCGACGGCGACCGCCGCCAGGAATGGTGACCGTCGTGTTGTGGACGGAGACCGCCATGTTGGGGACGGCGACCGCCGTGTTGTGGCCGGCGACCGCCGTGAAGTTCTTGGTGCCGCCGTGGAGGAAGCCGATGAGCGGCGCCCGCCGTGCTTTAGACGGCGACCGCCGTGATGGTGACGGCGACCGCCGTGATGGTGGCGGCGCCCGCCGCAATTGTTTGGTGGCCGGCCGTGAAGGGTTGTTGCCCGGGAGTTGTGCGTTGGCTTCCGAGACCTTCGATCGGGTCTCGTATCCTTCGATTTCTTTCGTCCTTTCGTATATTCGTACTATTCTTTGTCGAATCTAACCTAGGGTTCCTTTTTGGGTCGACTCAAAGGTGTTTATGCTAGTGGAGCTATACGCGTGTCGAGCCCAGAATCCCGTTGTCTCTGCTTTGTTCCAGATCTGCGGACTAAGGCAAGTGGCGGTTCGCTCTTGCTCATCGTTCCATATTTACATTAATTATCAGCTGTTTATCTGAGTAATTAATTTGGAATGATTATCTGTGTTTGTCTGGAAAAGGTTTTATAAACTGTTTTGGAAAATCATATAATAGGTTGTATATCTGCTAGAACGACGCTATTATCTGTGATCGCCTTCCGGGCATTTATGTGGATTAATAGGAAAACTAATCCAAGTAAGGATTAGTTGTTTCTATTATCTCTATGTTTAAGTTATTTGCCTGAATGGCTTTAATGTGATAATTGCTGTGTTAGACTGTTTAGTTAACACGAGTGTTTGTAGGAACGCTAATCCAAGTAAGGATTAGTCGTTTCTTTATAACTTAATGTGCGTAGGAACGCTAATCCAAGTAAGGATTAGTCGTTTCTTTATAACTTAATGTGCGTAGGAACGCTAATCCAAGTAAGGATTAGTCGTTTCTTTATAATTTAATATTCGTGGGAACGCTAATCCAAGTAAGGATTTGTCGTTTCTTTAAATCATAATATTCCTCGGGGTTATTGCCGAATAATTTAAGGGTCATGACCTATGCTTCTTATCCACATGTAAGGATCTGAAGTGTTTTAAGTGCCTTGCTAGTGCCAGTGGATGAGCTTAATTGCAGTCCTGTGTTTTAAGCATTTAGCTAGTGCATTGGGGTGGACGTAACTGTCACCCTGTAAAATAAACTATAAGCGCTGTGGCAGTGTAAATCAGGGTGAACGAAAGATCACCCGGTGTCTTAATAACTTCCGTGTTCTCGGAATATTCTTAAAAGCCTCAACACTGTGTGTGTGTGTTGTAATTTAATAAGATGAGTGCAGTTAAGCACATAATTAAACTGTAAGCGCTGTATAGTGCAATCAGGGTGAACGTAAGGTCACCCGGTGTAATAATAATCGCCGTTGTTTCTCGGCATAATAAAGTTAAGTCCCGCGTGTGGGTTGTGTTTGTTTTAATTTGGGTTGACATGATTGTCACCCTGAGATTTAAGCTGTGTGCCGCTCTTAATAACATTAATGTGTTTCAGTAATGTGTGTTTTGTAATTAAATAAGATATGTGCCCGAGTGCACATGATTAGTAAACCTTTGGCGAGTAGTGCAGCTAAGTCATAGTGCAGCTAGGAAAGCTCGTCTCGACTTGAATGTAGTACGTTCTCTTTCCGATCTGGATTCGATGTATGCGATGAGGTTGGTCGTGAACTGAAGCATCTCAGTCAACTTTTAAATCATTGTTGTTTGATTCTGTTAAACATTCCAGATTTGTCATATTTCCTTAAAGACTCAATCTCTTGGAGTCTCTTTTCGAGTCGATTTCTGTGAAGATGAAGTCTTCTAGAATCTTCTCTCATGCATACCTTTGTTGTTATTCCGTGAAAGTGCCGGGTTATGTATCGTCCCTTCGGTTATTATTCGAGGGACAATGATAGTAAACGGTTTCGATCACTCGAACCACTATGCTTTTTACCCTTGCTAGTCTATTTAAGTAGACTAACCCACGAACTTTGTTCTTCGCATGTGGGCTGGTGTCATCCGTTCGATTCGGCACATCAGATAGAGTATAGATGAGAAGACTAGAAGGACTATGGAGTCGACGGTGGTTTTCCGACGTTTTTAATAATTTCTTTTAATCAGGTTGAGATCCTTGGGCAGGTGATCATTACGATCACAACCCTTTTTGTAATATCTTTTAAAAGTATTCCGCTGTGCCTTGTTTAAGATTTCCGTTGTAATTTATTTAAACTCTGTGTTTGTCCTATTCGGGATTGGGATGTAATCCCGGGACTCGTGTTTTATATGATTAAGGTTATCATTTTGTATCATTGTATTTCATGATTTGTATTTAAACGGTAAAGCCTTGGGTGATCTCGGTAAGGAACACTGGGGTCACTGGCGGTAATACCTTTCCAAAAGAGTTAAGTTTTGGGGGTGTTACATCAACAATGTGTATGTTGTTGACCCATCCTTTGTTCCCAAGGAGAAACTCTGTCTCTCAAATGTGAATGATCAAACGGACTTGTGGCATCAACGTCTTGGTCATGCTAGCACCAAATTAATCCAAAATCTACACTCAAAGGAGTTAGTCAGAGGCCTCCCAAAGCTAAGTGACAAATCTGAGGAACCATGCTCAGACTGTGTAAGAGGAAAACAAGCTCGGAGTTCCTTCAAATCCAAGAACGTGGTAAGTTCCTCAAGGCCTCTTGAACTCATTCACATGGACCTCTGTGGACCTATGAGAGTTCAAAGCCTAGGAGGAAACAGGTATATTTTTGTTCTCGTCGATGACTTCTCTCGTTTCACTTGGACCATTTTCATAAAATCCAAAAGTGAAGTCATTGGACGTTTCAAGGATCTGGTTCCCATGTTAAAAAAATCTCTTGATTGCCCCATTAATTCTATTCGTTCTGACCATGGCACCGAGTTCAAAAATGGAGAATTTCTAACATTTTGCAGTGAGCATGGTATTGATCACAACTTCTCTGCACCATACACTCCTCAACAAAATGGAGTAGTTGAAAGGAAGAACAGAACCTTGGAAGACATGGCTCGAACTTTGCTCATCTCAAATGGACTCTCTCAATCATTCTGGGCTGAAGCAATCAACACAGCCTGCTACATCACCAATCACAGAGAAGACACCCTATGAACTTCTAAGAGGAAGAGTTCTCAACATTTCACATCTTAGGGTGTTCGGATACAAATGCTTTATGCATAACAATGGGAAAGACAATCTTGGAAAATTCGACCCAAGGAGTGATGAAGGGATCTTCATTGGATATGCCTCAAGTAGCAAGGCATACAAAGTCTTCAACAAAAGGACTAAAAAGGTAGAAGAAATTGTTCATGTTATTTTTAATGAAAAATCACTTGGTAGAATTACGCAGAACACTACCACTCCCTTTGAAGACCCGTTTCCCAAGCCACCTCAAGAAGATCCAAATGAAGACATCATACCACCCAGTTCCTACCCTGCTGCACCTGCCCCTCCACCAGTTCCCATGGATAATCAACAATAATCCATTTTTGGGAACCATGAACATGAAGACAACACCTGTGGAGACATCAATGATTCATCATCTCACATGATCTTTAATGGAGAAGGTCATCCCAACCAAGAAGCTGAAGCTGAATGCTCAACTCAAAATGTCTCCACATCAAATGCTCTAGCTCCCAATAGAGAAAGAAGAACCATCAAGCCTCCAGTCAGGTTCGAAGAACTAACCTTCTTTGCATTCAACGCTTTCTTATCTATTGTGGAACCAAAGAACATAGGTAAGACACTGAAGGATGTAGACTGGATCCAAGCCATGCAAGAAGAACTTCATCAGTTTGAAAGGAACAAAGTATGGCATCTAGTTCCCCGCCCCAAAGATAAGCATATCATAGGAACTAGATGGGTCTTCAGAAACAAGCTAGATGATTCCGGAGCTGTGATAAGAAACAAAGCAAGACTTGTTGCTCAAGGATACAATCAACAAGAAGGCATCGACTATGATGAAACCTATGCTCCGGTGGCAAGGATTGAAGCAACAAGGCTGTTGATTGCATTCGCATCACACAAAGGGTTCAAACTATTCCAAATGGATGTAAAGACCGCCTTCCTCAATGGCATTCTTCAAGAGGAAGTATATGTCAAACAACCACCCGGTTTCAAAGACGATGATCATCCAGACCATGTCTATTTCCTAGACAAAGCATTGTACGGTCTCAAGCAAGCCCCTAGAGCTTGGTATGATCGACTTGCTCAGTTCCTACTTTCCAACGGCTACAGGCGTGGAGTCATTGACAAGACTCTCTTCATCCTTGAAGAAGAAGGTAACATCTTAGTGGTTCAAATCTATATTGATGATATCATTTTTGGTTCCACTAACATGTCCCTAGTAGAGAAATTCAAAGACTTGATGAGCAGTGAATTCGAAATGAGTCTAATAGGGGAACTCACTTTCTTCCTTGGATTGCAAATAACTCAAAAAAAAGATGGTATACAAATTCACCAACAGAAATATGTCAGGGAACTACTGAAAAAGTTCAAAATGGATTCATGTAAGCCTCTCTCAACCCATATCTCCACCATTGCTCATTTGGACAAGGATCATTCGAGTCCCATTGTGGAAGAGAAACTCTACAGAGGTATGATAGGCTCTCTCATGTATCTAACTGCTAGTCGTCCAAACATTGTGTTTGCTGTTGGTTTGTGTGCTAGGTTTCAATCCTGTCCAAGAGAAATACACTTGGCTGCTGTGAAAAGGATACTTCGATATCTCAAGGGAACTGATTCACTCTGCATTTGGTACCCCAAAGAGTGCCCCTTTGAGCTGATGTGTTTCACTGATGCCGATTATGCTGGATACTTGGTGGATAGGAAGAGCACCTCTGGCATGGCTTAGTTCCTAGGCCCTTGCCTTCTGTCATGGGGCTCAAAGAAACAAGTCTCAGTCTCCCTCTCCACCACAGAATCTGAGTACATTGCAGCCGCCTCTTGTTGTTCCCAACTCCTATGGCTAAAGCAACAACTTGTGGATTTTGGTATGTCTTATGGTCCCCTTACTATTCTTTGTGACAATACCAGTGCTATAAACATCTCTAAGAATCTTGTGCATCATAATAGGACCAAACATATAGACATTATGCATCACTTTCTTAGAGATCATGTTGAAAAAGGGAACATCATTATGAAATTTTGTAGAACTGAAGATCAGGTTGCAGACATATTCACCAAAGCCTTGAATAGAGTTCCCTTCGAGAACCTTAGATTAGAACTGGGAATGATTCCTATAACCTAGCTGCTCCATTAGTTTAAAGGTCCTCTCCATTTCCCTTGCTTGATTAGTTCAGATCTATTTACTTGTCTTTGTCTTGAAATCTTGGTGTCATTCTCTCTTGTGTCAGACCCTCATATCCATAATGGCTACTCAAAAGGCTTTGATAAATTTTTCTGGTTCATGTCATTAAATCTTCATTATTCATTTTAACTCAATCATTGTTCAAGTTTCTTTGTTGGTTCAAAAGTCACAATCTGATCATATTCTAACCCAATAATACAAGCCGAAAGGATGATTGTGTACTATGACCCTCCTTTGCCTCATTGCTCAATTTAATTCCCTATGATCCATTTCTCAACCCCCTCTGGGAATTATTGTGCAATGCGATAAATGGCCTCCTTGTTTCCTAGTATGAGAACGTACTTTCAGGTTCCGTGTTTTAAAACCCATATCAAAGTTCACATATATCCCTCTAGCACACTGAATAAATCGCCAGAAAGGAACTAGGATGGAATGACCTCCAAACGGCTAGTTAGGAACTTGATCCTCCCAAGATGGCATTTATGGCAAAATTTCAGACATCAGACACGTCTTGTCAGCTGGAATAGTTTCCTTCTCTGAAAGGGTGAAGTTTGAATTTACGACTGTTCGAAAAAGCTACAACTCCTTGGAAGTCGTTTCAATGCTTCAAATCTCCCACGATTCTTCTCAACGGTCTCTTCAGCTCTCAACTATTATTCAAAGGGTCCTATTGATCGGACTAAGAACCCAGATTTGCTTCCCTCAATTCTCTCCATCTCTCTTGCTCCCATTTCTGTCTCTCTCTCTCTCCACTCAAAAAACCCTAGCTCCTCAAATGGTTGACAAGAACCCTAACCCTAACCTTGTTCAAGACGAAGAAGAAGTTGCTCTTCTCAAAGCTTTTAGAGAAAAGAAAGTAGCCTCGTCCACAAAATCTCTTGAGATCACCCCCTCTCAAAACCCCATAGCCCTGGAAGCTGAGAAGAAAGAAACGGAAAAAGAAAAAGAACTCACTCATGCGTCCGCATCTGCTACCCACTCTGTCTCAGAAGGAGGATCCCATGACTCCTCTCCAGACAAGACCACCCAGGAGGTCCTAAGCTCAAAGCCATCGCCTGCAAGCCTCAAGTCCAAACTCGCCTCTACACCTGCTCCCTCAGTTGCCACAAGGCTCAAACTTCGCAAGCGCAGCTCCCAGGCCTTGGTTCCTTGCAACCCTGCCTCAAAAAGGTCCAAATCCACCACCCTCTCCTCCTCCTCTTTGGGACTAGTGTCTTCCTCCTTCTCTAAGAGGAAGATACTCAAGCCACTCATTATCGGCACAGAATTCTAGACCCAAACTCTTGAGGACGAAGATGAAGATCTGTTCAGTGAAGCTCTCAGTCAGTTCCATTCTCTGCTTTAGTACCAAGGATGAGATCAGCTCTTGGTGGAACCCTTCTCCGTCTCTGACAAAGTCATACGCCTCTTCTATCAGTCATTAACCTTTGTGCCGGCCAAAGACTACTCTCCCTGCAACGACGCCATCTTTCAGTGGAAGGGAACTATGTATCTCCTATCCCCCAACATCATTGCCTCTGCTCTAGGGATTGAGCCCAGATCTGGCTTCGACATCTTGCATCAGAAAAAGACATGGCCCAAAGGAAAGGGTTACAAAACAAAGTCTGAAGTGGTGAAAAATCTCTATGATGGCGACTATCCAACAAGCCTGCAGACTAAGGGACTCTCCATCTCCAACAAGCTACTGCACTTCTGGATCATCAGAAATTTGGTTCCCAGGCAGGAGCATAGGGCCACAGTTCTCATCACTGATGCTATTCTCGTGGACAAGGTGATGTCTGGTTCACACGTTGATCTCTCCAGAATCGTGCTGGCCCATATGCAGTTCTGTAAGACTCATGAATCCCATGCCCTGCCCTTCCCTCACCTCATCAAAAACATTCTCTCCATGCTCCACCAATATCCAGATGATCTCCCTGAAACCGCCTTCAGCAAATTCCTCACCATTGCCACAGTAAGGAAAGTCAAAACCAAAGATCACCAGGCCGCTCCCTCTGAAACTCAAGATGACCCGCCCAAGGAAAAGACCAGTTCCCAAGCCCCTTCAAGCTCTCTGCCATCGCTCTACCTCACTCAAGACTCCTCTGCGATCCTCTCTTCTATGGGAAATATTGAAAAAGATATCACGGAAGGCTTGACTGCCATAACGGTCGCCCTTCGTGATCAAGTGAATGAACTGGGGAAAACCAGAGCTGCCATTTCAAGTCTGGTGGAGATGCTTCAGAAAACCTGGGAAGATGCCACTAGAGCAAATCAGTCCAAAGGCCAGGATGAAGGAACTAACGACAAGCAGGATGATGAAGAGGAGGCCACTGACATGCCTTAGGAACGTCTCTCGTAGTTCCCAGCGCGATAACTCCACAGTGTGCTAGTAGTTCCCTAGGGTCCTACTCCCCTCTTCTATCCTTCTGTTGTCTTTTATCTAGTTACTAGTGATGTCCTCGTTGGTTCCACTTATTTGTGATCTTTTGTGTCTTTCCCTACATCGCTAATGAACAATGTGTTAAGTTTTTAATGTTTAATGAACTTTTTGGCAATGTTTCTATGCATTATTTGCCTCTGCCTTACGTTTCTATTATGGTTTATGTCATGGGTCTGGCGCAATTGGTTATTTCCCTTTGATATCTTGTTCTTAACCAGTTCACTGATCTTTTCGATGATGTCAAAAGGGGGAAGAATGGATATGAACCTTGAACTATTGGAACTACTGGACTTATAGGAACTCTGAACCCGTTCTACTTCTAAGGGGGAACTTGAATAACTTAGTTCATCTGCTTAGGGAGAATTTACAACTATTGAATGTTCTATCATTATTTTATAAAGTTGTAAATCTCTTAGCTCAGCTGATCTCATGAATTTCATGTCCTTATTATGTTGCCAGGTTCCTTATATTTGTCATCATTAAAAAGGGGGAAATTGTTAGGAAACGGAACTCTGGAACTTCAGTTCCCCTGAGAGTTCCTTTCCTCAGTTTCTCTACTTTTGAAGATGACAAATATTTTGATACTAATGTTTTATCTCAAAGATGTGTTTAGAGGAACCACATGACAATTGTCGAAACCATGAAAGCCAAACAAGACAAAGAAACCAAGCAGTAAGCCAAAGGAACCCAGGTGTGCCCAGAAATCCAACACGTGATGTTGATTTTACCGAGAAATCTGGGAACACCAAAACTCGGACAAAACGAGGTGAAGCGACTTGAGCAAAGATTCTAAAAGCCTGCCACCATCCAAAGGAAAGCTCTAAGATATCTAGAAAGCCGAACCTCGGACAAAGGTTGCTGAAAGCAACAAGTCATAAAGTTGTCACCATCCAGAGGACAGTTCCATAGTGTCCAGATTGATGAACCTCGGATGGAAGGAGTTGGAGAACGACTTGGCTGAAGCAGTTGACCAACCAAGGTGGATTCTGAGCTGCCTAGGTTGTTGGTACATGTAAAAGATAGCGTGAATCAGGGATCACCACACATCCTAGGGCAAGCTCGCTCTGTGGGAACTAAGAGCAGATCCAACCTCGAGCATCCACTATATAAGGAAGATAAGCTCCACTGTTATCTTCAAGCAATTCAGATAGAATGACACTCCATAGCAAATATCAAAGTGTGAAGCTTCAAACAGATCATCAAATAGAATCAAGATCAAGAGGAACTAGTCAAGGAATCGGAGAGCTGCGTGCTGAATTCCTGTGACTGTAAGTGAGTCAGTTCCTTGGTGCTAAGGACTGCTTCTTGGATTAATTATAATTTGTGTTAAGTTATCTAGGATTGTCTAACTGTGTGTAAGACAAAGAAACTGTGTGTTTGTTCCTAAGATAAGCTGTAACCAAAGAGATAAGAAATCAAGAAGTAGACCTTGAAATCCTTTCAAAGAAAGGTAGTGGTTTTTATCCTAGATTGCTAGTTGTCAATCGAAGGTTTCCACTATAAGGAACTTGTTCATTTAGTTGATTTTTTATTTCCGCAGCGAAGGGAACTGGAATCTATATTCTCGGTTCCCTTATTATTAATCTAACAATCACGATCCTACACAAAAGAAGATTCATTTCCTCCTCACAACGCTCAAGGTGGTGTACGTTCTGAGTATGCCAATGCCACCTGCGCTGGAGGATCCGGAGAATGAACCGTTGGAGGAGACAAGGAAGAGGAACAAGTGGGAGAATGACGACTATATATGCCGTGGCCACATCCTCAACTGTATGTCGGATTCTCTCTTTGATGTCTACCAGAATGTCGAGTCCTCAAAAGAGTTGTGGGATGTGCTGGAGTCCAAATACATGGCCGAGGATGCTTCTAGCAAGAAGTTCCTTGTGAGTAATTTCAACAATTACAAGATGTGTGACTGATAGGTGTCATTTCATGCACCTTAACTAGCAATTATTATCATTATTAGAGGAGTTTAGGATGAGATTTGTGGATAAGTCTGTAATCCAGAAGTTGTGGAGAGAAGTGAAGAAATCATGGGATTTATAGAGGTTTGAAGTGTATTGAAGAGTAGAAGAACAATGTGCTGAATTCAAATGGTTCGTTCTCTCTACTCCGATGTCCAAATGAAGTGATTCCAATTCGAGGAGTTAGATCTTGAAGTCTACTGCAAGTCCTCAAAATATGAGTGCAATCCGAGTTGGGAATAAAACGTTATGGTGTTTCTACTAAAGTGTCGCAGAAGCTGAAAAAGGCACCGCCGCCCCGCGGTGGAACTCACCGCCCCGCGGTGTAACTTGACGCCCCGCGCCAGAAGTCACCGCGACCCGGCGGTGGATCTCAGAGAAGGCAACTAGAAGACTGACGCCCCGCGGTGGGCATGTCACGCCTCGCGGCCAGAAGATTTTATTTCCTTTATTGCATTTCAGACTTTCTTATTTCTATTATTTTATTTCCTTTGTTATTTCCATTAGGTTAACTTATTTCCTAAACCTATTTAAGACCTCTTTCTAGGTCTTGAGTGGGCAGTCACGCCCCAGAGGCAGACACTTTTACATTACGCAGGTTACTTTTCTATTAGGTTTTCATTCTCGTTTGAATGAAGAAGTTACTTCCCTTTGTTCTACTAGACGATTGAAGCAATACAGTTGATGTGTTTGTGAGATTTCTATTCCTTGTTCTTATCCTTATAAGTGTTGGTTTGATTCTCTTGGTTATATTGAATATTGATTTCTTGTTGTTCTTCTTAGCCTGATCAACTAGGTTGAATACTTTTTATCAATTGTTAGGATTGCATATAGGGGTTCCGAGTGCGTATCTAGTAGCAAACACAATTGTGCGTATAGGGGTTCCGAGCGTACAATTGTGAGTGAGAGTCAGTTGCATGCGAGTATTAATACGTCTTTCTATTTGCATGTATCCTATATCCTTGTGTGCATTGCTATTGCTGCATCACTGGTAAAGTATACCGACAACTGTGAGAATCGGTGGTACTTTATCATTGACATAGTAATAAGTCTATCGACAACTGTGAGAATCGATAGTACTTAAGATCAGGATGGGAACAACTATAAGGATAGTAAAAGAACTTGGATTAAATAGATTTCTGTGATCAAATTATATCTCTATATTGTGGACCTCGCTCTAGTAGGACTACTTTCCCCATTATATTTTCTCAACTCAACCAAACTTGTTTGCTTTACTTGCTTTGCTTTCTCGTGATAACTAAACCCCCCTTGCTTGTTACTTGTCATTCACAATTGCATACTACATCAGATCTTCCCTATGGGTTCGACCCTTGCTTGCTTACTATACATCTGTTTAGTAGGTCTGTTAGGACTTTTTACTTTGATAAGGCTAATCAACGACATTTGCTTGTGCACTTTTAGCACCGTCAAATTTGGCGCCGTTGCCGGGGAAGTTTTCTGTTTTGTTGTGTGTTTTTGTGATTGACTGCGTTGTGGATCTATCTTACGGTCCGCACCTTTGCTATTGATTCACTACTTGTTGAAGTTGATACAGAAACAGGTACGAATGGCACAGACACTCCGACTGCTGACTGCGCCAGATCTGATACAGCAGCCATTGGCTGTAATCATTCCACCCCTTGCGGATGGTGTGACATTTGAGCTCAGAACAAGAGTGCTACGGTTGCTCCCGAGATACTATGGACGATGTGGAGAGGACCCCATCCTACACTTGGGTAAATTCCACAACGTCATCATGAGCATTAAACCAGCCAACGTCACTGAGGATCATATTAAAATGAGAGCCTTCGGGTTCACTCTTAAAGACGATGCTGAGGACTGGTACTATCATCTGCCTGGCGGAAGCATAGATTCATGGGCTGAGCTACATAAGGCTTTCCTCACACAATATTTCCCAACCAGGATGGTGAACGTTTTGAAAAGGGAAATTGCCAGTATTGAACAAGGAGAGGAGGGGATCCTTTATGACTATTGTGAGCGGTTCAAACGACTTTGCTCTAGTTGCCCGTTCCATGGTTTTGACAAGAAAGCTCTAGTACTCTATGTTTACAGTGGGCTGTTGGATGATGAAAGAAGAATCATAGATGCTACGTGTGGTGGTAGTATCTTGAATATGACCCCTGATGCAGCCATGACTAGACTTCATGATATGGCTGAGAGCACAAGAGATTTTGATGAAGCCCTAAAGACCAGAGGAGTTAATGCTGTCAGCTCCAATGATGCACATTTATTGCAAGAAATTACTTCATTGAAAGACATTATTGCGAAGACGGGTAAACAAGAAGCACCTCAACCCCACTTTGATGAGCTACCAGTAGCTTCCCATGCTAGTAACTCCCCTTCAACTGAAGACATGCTCAAGACCTTAACAATGCACTTCACAACGCATGTGCAAACTACTGAGGCCAGCATCAAGAGCATGAAGGAGGCCGTGGTTCATTTGACAGATGTGGTCGCTAGGTTGGACAAAAGGGTCGTGCATGAAAGTGTAAATGTTGTGACCCTCCGAAGTGGCAAGCAATTGCAAGTCGCTCCTACTGCTGAAAAGGACGACAAAGCTGAATTTGAAGATGGGCGAATCCTACCACCCCGCGGTGCTTGTGACCGCGACCCGGCAATAACTCCCAGTTGTCCTGAGTCAACACTGCCGCCCCGCGGCCAAGAGCACCGCCCCGCGGTGAGACTACCACCCCGCGGGGAATGCCCAGATCTGGATATTGATCATGACGAAGAAGCGGACCCCTTTGTTCGTCCAACTTTTCCTCCTCTTGGTTCTGAAAAGCTCCCTGTCCCCTTTCCGGAGGCACTAAAGGATAGGATGATAATTGACAACAAGGATCTCTTCGACACCTCCAGTAGCTGCAAGGCAACCATCCCTTTGGCCCATTTGGCAAACAACGCCCCGTGCTACACAGAACTTTTAAGGGCGCTGAGTAAGATAAAAAAGAAACCAAAGGGGAAGCACAAGAAGGAGGCCTTGATGCCAGTGGCCGATTTTTATACGCTGGATACGGGGCAGAACATACATACAGCCCCTGAGATGCTGGGTAGACAGTTTTTAAAGATGGAAAGTGCATTCATGGATACGACGAGTGGTCCAACGATCAACAATTGCACAAGCATGAGGGAACGGATCGACATGGAGTATACAAAGAGACATCCCCCTGATATTGGTCTTAGGAGTTCAGTTATTGTGAGCAACCCGAGTTGAGTTTGGAGTAGGATGTCAAGCCATGACAATAACTAAGGCGCTATCCAGGAGGCAACCCGAGGTATGTTTTTCTTTCTTTGCTTTTCATTCTTTGTTTTTGCATTTTCTTTAGTGTGTTTTTGCTTTGTTTTTGTTCTTGTTTTTGTTTCCGACTAACCTGCAGGAAAGAGACCCATGCCTATTGAAGAAGGTGTTTCCACACCAATGTAAGTCTCTTCCTTCCCTGCACTAAGTCACCCCCGAAAAAACCTTAAACGGGGGGCAAAAAAAAAATTTGAAAAAAAAAAGTTTTATCGAAGGCCAGCTGTCCAGAGTTCCCCATGGAGAAGGTGCGCATCATGTTGTCAAGGAGGAGACATTCGCCCCATACATTATTTGACAACGATGATGGCCCTACAATTGACAGCTGAGGAGGAGGAACACTAGAGCCCCCACCACGATTATATCTGGGCTCCACCATGTGTTCCTAGAAGGCCGTGTAACCCTACTATCATTGTTTTATCACTACTCACCAAAGTGGTTCCCTTTTGATTGCACGGTAGGAGAAGATTATATAGTTGATGAAGACACCCACCCCACACCAGAGACCTGGGCATTTATTGAGAAGACCGCCAGCGACACCTACAGTGTCCAAGCAGCTTGGCGATGTTTGTGGGTTATTTTTTGCTTTTCCCTGTGCTTTATTCTTTTGTATTTCATTACATTGAGGACAATGCAATGTTTAAGCATGGGGGAGAGTTCTATACTTGCTACGTTGTTGAGGAGAAAAATTAAAAAATGAAAAAAGCCAAAAATTGAAAAAAGGCATACATTAAAAACTCTGGGATAGGGCGACCTAGGTAATAAGCAGGTGGCTTGGACCAGCATTAGGCTGGGGTAATAATTGGTCAAGAGTGAAGTGAGCTTATGTGAGTACATCTATTGAAAAATGAAATGAGTGGTTTGGTGAAAACCCGAAAGGGCGCCTTGGCAAAATGAGCGAAAAAGAAGAAGAGTGATTTTAGGATTTCTCATTATTCTTGGCGAGACGTCATAAGAAGAGGAGTTATAAGGAGAATTCGGGTAGGTCACTCTGGAGAGATAAGAAGATAGATGGGAGATTAGGATTAGATTTGATTCACTCTTGTGGTGTTTGGGATAAGCTTGGGGGAAGTACTCTGCTTCCCTTTTAGCTTGATTGTCTGGAGCTTATTGTTGATATGTTGTAATTGCTGATGTCATGTTTTCTTGTACTTCCTGAGGCCTTGGTGTTGATTGAGAGAGTAGGTTTTTTTTAGCTTACTCGGGACGAGTAAAGGTCTAAGTATGGGGGAATTTGACAGGTGTCATTTCATGCACCTTAACTAGCAATTATTAGCATTATTTAGAGGAGTTTAGGATGAGATTTGTGGCTAAGTCTGTAATCCAGAAGTTGTGGAGAGAAGTGAAGAAATCATGGGATTTATAGAGGTTTGAAGTGTATTAAAGAGTAGAAGAACAATGTTCTGAATTCAAACGGTTCGTTCTCTCTACTCAGATGTCCAAATGAAGTGATTCCAATTCGAGGAGTTAGATCTTGAAGTCTACTGCAAGTCCTCAAAATATGAGCACAATCCGAGTTGAGAATCAAAAGTTATGGTGTTTCTACTAAAGTGTCGCAGAAGCTGAAAAAGACACCGCCGTCCCGCGGTGGAACTCACCGCCCCGCGGTGTAACTTGACGCCCCGCGCCAGAAGTCACCACGACCCGGCGGTGGATCTCAGAGAAGGCAACTAGAAGACTGACGCCCCGCGGTGGGCATGTCACGCCTCGCGGCCAGAAGATTTTATTTCCTTTATTGCATTTCGGACTTTCTTATTTCTATTATTTTATTTCCTTTGTTATTTCCATTAGGTTAACTTATTTCCTAAACCTATTTAAGACCTCTTTCTAGGTCTTGAGTGGGCAGTCACGCCCCAGAGGCAGACACTTTTACATTACGCATGTTACTTTTCTATTAGGTTTTCATTCTCGTTTGAATGAAGAACTAACTTCCCTTTGTTCTACTAGACGATTGAAGCAATACAGTTGATGTGTTTGTGTGATTTCTATTCCTTGTTCTTATCCTTATAAGTGTTGGTTTGATTCTCTTGGTTATATTGAATATTGATTTCTTGTTGTTCTTCTTAGCCTGATCAACTAGGTTGAATACTTTTTATCAATTGCTAGGATTGCATATAGGGGTTCCGAGTGCGTATCTAGTAGCAAACACAATTGTGCGTATAGGGGTTCCGAGCGTACAATTGTGAGTGAGAGTCAGTTGCATGCGAGTATTAATACGTCTTTCTATTTGCATGTATCCTATATCCTTGTGTGCATTGCTATTGCTGCTTCAGTGGTAAAGTATACCGACAACTGTGAGAATCGGTGGTACTTTATCATTGGCATAGTAATAAGTCTATCGACAACTGTGAGAATCGGTAGTACTTAAGATCAGGGTGGGAACAACTATAAGGATAGTAAAAGAACTTGGATTAAATAGATTTATGTGATCAAATTATATCTCTGTATTGTGGATCTCGCTCTAGTAGGACTACTTTCCCCATTATATTTTCTCAACTCAACCAAACTTGTTTGCTTTACTTGCTTTGCTTTCTCGTGATAACTAAACCCCCCTTGCTTGTTACTTGTCATTCACAATTGCATACTGCATCAGATCTTCCCTGTGGGTTTGACCCTTGCTTGCTTACTATATATCTGTTTAGTAGGCCTGTTAGGACTTTTTACTTTGATAAGGCTAATCAACGACATTTGCTTGTGCACTTTTAGCACCGTCAGTGACTCCAGGCCGGTTATGGAGCAATACAATGAAGTGCTCCGTATCCTTGGGCAATTCGCCCAGCACAACATGAAGATGGATGAATCCATCTCGGTGTCAAGCATCATTGACAAGTTGCCACCCTCGTGGAAGGACTTTAACACATGTTGAAACACAAAAAGGAGGAGTTGTCTCTTGTACAACTTGGGAGCCATCTGCGCATAGAGGAATCTCTAAGGGCGCAAGAGGACGGTAAACCAAAGGAGACTCCCAGATCTTCCTCCGTGAATAAGATGGAGGAGGGTGGGATTGCTAAGAAGAACAACAAGAGGAAGAAGCAATCTTCCAAGAACACCAACGGTGGGTCTAACAAAAAGCCTAAGGGCACGTGTTGGATTTGTGGCAAACCGAGTCACTTCAAGCGTGATTGCCGGGCTGCTAAGGATAGGAATGGAGCGGGGCAAAACCGTTTGGGGCAAGGGTCTAAGGACCAAGGCCCAACCACTCATCAAGGTCGGTATTCAGATTTTGGTTCTAGTTCGGTTTTGAATTATGTACCATTAAAATCTGAGGCATTTTATGTATAGGATGATGAAGTGGCATGGTGGATTGACTCGGGTGCAACAAAGCATGTTTGCAAGGACCGTGGTTGGTTCAAGACCTACGAACCGGTCAAAGATGGGTCAGTTCTTTATATGGGCAACGAGTCAACTGCCCCTATTCTAGGCCACGGGAAAGTGTTGTTAGATTTTAGTTCTGGGAAGACCCTTGAACTCAAGGATGTTACATGTACCCGGAATTAGGAAAAACTTAGTCTCCGATAGTGTTTTAAATAAGTGTGGTTTTAAACAAGTCTTTGAATCCGATTAGTATATCTTATCGAAGTGTGGTGTATTTGTAGGATTTGGATATTTGTGTAATGGCATATTTATGTTCAACATTAATAAAGTATTTAATTCTATTTATATGGCATGTTCTAGTTCAAATGAATCTTCTCTATGGCATGCAAGATTAGGTCATGTGCATTATAAGCGAATGACAGATATGTCTAAGGAAGGTTTAATCCATGCATTTGACATGAATTTAGAAAAGTGTAGAACTTGCATGTTGACTAAAATAATTAGACAACCATTCAAAGGCATTGAAAGAAATTTTGCGGTGCTTGGACTTGTACATAGTGATCTATGTGATTTGCATGCTACTCCATCTTTAGGAAACAAGAAATATTTCATCACTTTCATTGATGATTATTCTCGGTTTTGTTATGTGTATTTAGTGCATGCTAAAGACGAGGCCCTAGATAAATTTAAGGTTTATAAAACCGAGGTTCAATTGCAACAAAATGACTTGATTAAGAAATTACGCACCGATAGAGGTGGAGAATATTATGATCCTGCGTATTTCCAATCCGTAGGCATTATACATGAGACTACGGCTCCCTACACGCCACAACAAAATGGTGTGTCAGAGAGAAAGAATAGAGTCCTAAAAGAGATGGTTAATTCCATGTTATCCTACTCGGGATTGAGTGACGGATTTTGGGGTGAAGCCATGCTAACAGCTTGCTATTTGTTAAATAGGGTTCCTAACAAAAGGAACAAGATTACCCCTTATGAACTTTGGTACAAAAAGAAATCAAGCTTGAATTATCTTCGAGTTTGGGGATGTAGGGCGGTCGTTAGACTACCCCAGCCCAAGATTAAAACCTTGGGGAAAAGAGGTATTGATTGCATCTTTATTGGGTATGTTGAGCATTCCAAGGCTTATAGGTTTTATGTGATAGAGCCTAATGATTATATTTCGGTCAACACCGTGATTGAGTCTAGAGATGCAATATTTGATGAGAATCGATTCTTGTCCATACCTAGACCAAAGGATTTGGTTCCTAGTACAAGTGGAACTAAAGAAGGAGAAGTGTTAGGAAACGGAACTCTGGAATTTAGGTTCCCCTGAGAGTTCTTTTCCTCAGTTTCTCTACTTTTGACGATGACAAATATTATGATACTAATGTTTTATCTCAAAGATGTGTTTTAAGGAACCACAAGAATATACCGAAGGCAAGAAAGCCAAACAAGACAAGGGAACCAAAGGAACAAGACAAATGAAGGAAACCAGAGGAACCCAGGTGTGCCCAGAACGCAGCATGCGACTTTGTGATTCCCGAGAAATCTAGGGACACACAACCTCAGACAAAAGTTGTTGAAAACGACTTGTCCGAAGCTTTCAAAAGCCTGCCATTGTCCAAGAGCAAAACAACAAACATTTACGGCCCTCTTCACAAAGAACATCAAAAAATTCTTTGTGAAGGGAAGGTTCCAAAAGGACAGTTCCTCCCACAATGGACCCAGAAGAGATCTCAAGGAAGTCTCCTGTTACGAGTGCAAGGAAAAGGGACACTACGCTAAGAATTGTCCCAACAAGGAAGACTCAAAGCAAGAAGAAAGACCTGAGAGAAAGAAGGCTCTCGTAGCCTCATGGGGAGAAGACTCAGATGAGGAACTGGATCTCAGTGGCTTCTCTGGAGGAAGATGTCTCATGGCAAAAGGAGACTCAAGCGACTCAGAAGACCTTGAGAAAGAAGAGAGACAACCCCAACTATGGTACATTGACAGTGGTTGCTCATGCCATATGACGGGAAGAAGAAATCAAATGACCTCTCTTCAACCTCTCCAAGGAGGGAACATATCCTTTGGAGACAAAAGCAAAGGGAAAATCTGTGAAATAGGAACTGTGAAACTCAACGATCACATTCAGGTAAACAAAGTTCACCTTGTTGACAATCTTGGTTTTGACCTAATAAGTGTGTCACAGTTGTGTGATCAAGGAGACAATGAAGTTAGATTCAGATCAAACGAATGTTCAGTCCTTGACTCCTCAGGACAAATCATCCTAAAAGGGAAAAGATTCAACAATGTCTACATAATTGATCCATCCTTTGTTCCCAAGGAGAAACTTTGTCTCTCAACTGTGAATGACCAAGCTGATTTGTGGCATCAACGCCTCGGTCATGCTAGCACCAAGCTGATTCAAAAGCTACACTCAAAGGAGCTAGTCAAAGGGCTGCCAAAGCTAAGTGGCACATCTAAGGAACTGTGCTCTGACTGTGTAAAAGGAAAACAGACTCGTAGTTCTTTCAAGACCAAAAACATGGTAAGCACCTCAAGGCCTCTTGAACTCATCCACATGGATCTTTGTGGACCTATGAGAGTTCAAAGCCTAGGAGGGAACATGTATATCTTTGTTATTGTCGATGACTTCTCCCGTTTTACTTGGACCATTTTCATTAAATCTAAAAGTGAAGTTATTGACCGATTTAAAGATCTGGTTCCCTTGTTAGAAAAATCTCTTGATTGTTCACTAAATGCTATTCGGTCTGACCATGGTACCGAATTCGAAAATGGAGAATTTCTAACCTTTTGCAGTGAGCATGGCATCGATCACAACTTCTCTGCACCATACACTCCTCAACAGAATGGAGTAGTAGAAAGGAAGAACATGACCTTGGAGGACATGGCTCGAACTATGCTGATCTCAAGTGGACTCTCCCAATCATTTTGGGCTGAGGCGATCAACACAGCGTGCTACATCATCAATAGAGCCATGCTTCGCCCAATCACAGAGAAGACACCCTATGAACTCCTAAGAGGAAGAGTTCCCAACATTTCACATCTGAGGGTGTTCAGATGCAAATGCTTTGTGCACAACAATGGGAAAGACAATCTTGGCAAGTTCGACCCAAGAAGTGATGAAGGAATCTTCATTGGTTATGCCTCAGGCAGTAAGGCATACAAGGTCGTCAACAAAAGGACTAAAAAGGTAGAAGAAAGTATTCATGTTATTTTTAATGAAAAATCACTTGGAAAGATTATGCAGAACACCACCAGTTCCTTTGAAGATCCATTTCCCAAGTCATCTCAAGAAGATCCAGATGAAAATGTCACTCCTCCTAGTTCCTGTCCTGCTGATCGGAACCCTCCAATGACTCCCCCACCAGTTCCCATGGATAATGAACAACAATCCATTTCTGGGAACCATGAGCATGACGACAACATCTGTGGAGACTTCAATGATTCATCTTCCCACATGATCTTCAATGGAGAAGGTGATCCTAACAAGGAAGCTAAATGCTCAACTCAGAATGTCTCCACATCAAATGCTCTGGTTCCCAACAGAGAAAGAAGAGTCGTCAAACCTCCAGTCAGGTATGAACATCTAACCATCTTTGCTTTTAATGCCTTTCTGTCTATTGTGGAACCAAAGAACATAGGTGAGGAACTGAAGGATGCGAACTGGATCCAAGCTATGCAAGAAGAGCTTCATCAGTTTGAAAGGAACAAAGTATGGCATCTAGTTCCCCGTCCCAAGGATAAACACATCATAGGAACTAGATGGGTCTTCAAAAACAAGCTGGATGATACAGGAGCTGTGATAAGGAACAAAGCAAGACTTGTTGCTCAAGGATACAATCAACAAGAAGGCATCGACTATGATGAAACCTATGCTCCAGTGGCAAGGATTGAGGCAATAAGATTGTTGATTGCCTTCGCTTCACACAAAGGATTCAAGTTGTTCCAAATGGATGTAAAAACAGCCTTCCTCAATGGAATTCTTCAAGAAGAAGTCTATGTCAAACAACCTCCTGGTTTCGAAGACGACGATCATCCAGATCATGTCTACTTTCTAGATAAGGCACTCTATGGCCTCAAGCAAGCTCCCAGAGCGTGGTATGATCGTCTTGCCCAGTTCCTACTCTCAAATGGCTACAGGCGTGGAGTCATTGATAAAACTCTCTTCATCCTAGAAGAAGAAGGTAACATCTTAGTGGTTCAAATCTATGTTGATGATATTATTTTTGGTTCCACTAACCTGTCCCTTGTAGACAAGTTCAAAGACTTGATGAGCAGTGAATTTGAAATGAGTTTAATTGGGGAACTCACATTCTTCCTCGGATTACAAATCACTCAAA
Organism: Rheum nobile; assembly: GCA_027886185.1. Lineage (NCBI taxonomy): Eukaryota > Viridiplantae > Streptophyta > Magnoliopsida > Caryophyllales > Polygonaceae > Rheum > Rheum nobile. The sequence continues at coordinate 961,884 of WOAB01000686.1, read as the reverse complement.
AAGAAGATGGTATTCAAATCCATCAACAAAAGTATGTCAGGGAACTACTGAAGAAGTTCAAAATGGATTCATGCAAGCCTCTCTCCACTCCCATATCCACCATTGCCCACCTGGATAAGGACAATTCGAGTCCTCTAGTGGAAGAGAAGCTCTATAGAGGTTCCAATCTTGTACAAGAGAAACCCACTTGGCCGCTGTGAAGAGAATACTTCGTTATCTCAAGGGAACTGACGATCTCTGCATTTGGTACCCCAAAGAATGTCCCTTTGAGCTGATGGGTTTCACTGATGCTGATTATGCTGGATACTTGGTGGATAGGAAGAGCACTTCTGGAATGGCACAGTTCCTAGGCCCTTGCCTTGTGTCATGGGGATCAAAGAAACAAGTTTCAGTCTCCCTCTCCACCACAGAATCCGAGTACATTGCGGCTGCCTCCTACTGTTCCCAACTTCTCTGGCTAAAGCAACAACTCGCGGATTTTGGTATGTCTTATGGCCCTCTCACTATTCTTTGTGATAACACTAGTGCCATAAACATCTCTAAGAATCATGTGCATCATACTAGGACCAAGCATATTGACATAAGACATCATTTTCTTAGAGATCATATTGAGAAGGGAAACATCATTATGAAATTTTGTAGAACTGAAGATCAGGTTGCAGATATATTCACCAAGGCATTGAATAGAGTTCCTTTCGAGAACCTTAGATTGGAACTAGGAATGATTCCTATTACTCAGTAGTGACCTTAGTTCAAAGAATTCTTTTCAGTTCCCCTGATTGACTAGTTTAAGATACTTAACTCGTTGAGTCTTGATGTCCTTGTGTTATATCTTTTGCTACAAACCCTTTTGTCATAATGGTTTCTAAAAAAGGCTTAGATAATTTGTTCTGGCTCGTTTCCTTTTGGTCCTCATTATTCTTTCAACTTCTCATTGTTCAAGTTTCTTTGATGGCCCAAAAGTCACAATATGATCATATTTCTTTCCCAACGATACAAACCGAAATGATGATTGTGTACTAAGACCCACCCTTGCCTCATTGCTCAAGTTAATTCTCTATGATCCATCTCTAAAACCCTCTCTGAGAATTATTGTGCAATGCGATAAAGAGCCTACCCTAATTCCTTTTATGGGAACATACCTTTTGCTTCCATTATGTTAACCCACATCAAAGGTTCCCATATGTTCCTCTAGCACGCTGAACACTTCGCCAGAAAGGAACCAGGATTAAACGTCTCTCCAACGGCTAGATTGGCACTTCCTAGAAGTTATTTATGGCAAACTGCAGAGGCTCAGAACAGTCTTATCAGATGGCAGACATCCCTCTTCTCTAAATGGATAAGTTTTGAAAATGGGTTAGCCGTTCCGAAAAGCTGCAAGAATATTCAATGCCCCAGATTTACCTTGATCTTCTCAACGGCTGGATTTGGTTCTACGGTCATCTCAGTCTTCACCGCCCTTAAAGAGTTGCACATTTGCTCCAAGCTGATCCCACAACTCATCATCTCTCTGATCCTCTGCCTCTCATTTCTCTCAAACACAGAAATCCTTAAGCTCCTCAAAAATGGCCGATCCAAACCCTAACCTTGTTCAAGACGAAGATGAGGCTGCCCTTGTCAAAGCCTTTCGAGAAAAGAAAGCAGCTTCATCCTCTAAACCCGTTTCTTCCATCTTTTCTCATAAATCCCAATCGGAAGAGAAACCTGTGGAGAAAATAGTGGAGGAACCTGAAGAGAAAGCCGAAGAGGAACCCAAGGAGCCAACAAAGCCCAAGGGTGAGGAGAAAGCCATGGCCATCTCTCTGGCTTCGGAATCGGCTACCAAAACCGTCTCCGAAGGGGGTTCTCATGACTCCTCGCCTGACAAGTCTCTCCAAGAGCTCCTCAGCCCTGAGCCCTCACTAGTAAGCCTCAAATCCAAAACCACTTCTAACCCTGGTCCCTCTGTCGCCACTAGAATGCAACAGAGAAAGAGGAGTTCCCAAGCCATAGTTCCCTATGAAACCAAATCCTCAAAAAGAGCCAAAATCACCACCCTCTCTGCCTCCTCCTCCCTGGGTCAGGTCTCCTCTTTCTTCTCTAAGAGGAAGATCCTTAAGCCTCTCATAATCGGCAAGGAGTTCTGGACCCAAGAACTGGAAGAAGAAGATGAGGAAATGTTTGGAGAAGCCCTGACTGAGTTCCATTCTCTACTGCAGTTTCAAGGATGGGACGAGATGCTGTTTGAACCCTTCTCTGCTTCTGATGAGGTTGTCCGCTTGTTTTACCAGTCTATGGAGTTTGTGCCTGCGAAGGAGAACTCTCCCTGTAACGACGCCATTCTTATATGGAAGGAAACCGGCTATCCTCTATCCGCCAACCTAATTGCGTCTGCTCTAGGGATCGAGTCAAGGTCTGGGTTTGGCATTCTGCCTCAAAAAAAGGGATGGTCCAAAGGAAAGGGCTACAAATTCAAGGGAGCAGTGGTCAAGAAAATCTATGATGGCGCCTCCCCCTCATCTTTGGAGACAAAGGATCTCTCCATCGCAAACAAGGTGTTACACTTCTGGATCACCCGCAATCTGGTTCCCAGACAGGAGCACCGGAACAATGTTCTCATCACAGATGCCATCTACATGGACAAGGTGCTCTCTGGTGTTCAATTGGATCTCTCTCGCATTGTCTTAGCCCACATGCAGTTCTACTCATCCCATGACTCCCATGCCTTACCCTTCCCTCATATCATCAAAAACATTATCTCCAACCTTCACCAGTACCCAGTTGATCTGCCTGAGACAGTCTACATCAAGTATCTTACCATGGCCATAGTTCGGAAGTTGAAGACAAAGGAGCAACAAGACCCCCCTTCTGAAGCTCAAGCTCAACCGCCTAAGGAAAAGGCCAGTTCCAAGGCCCCTTCTAGTTCTCAGCCACATCTCAACCCCTCTCCAGACTCCTCTACGATCCTTACTGCTCTGGATCGTATTGAAAAGGCTATCATGGTGGGCTCGACTGCTATCCCGGTCGCCCTCCATGATCAAGTAAGAGAGTTGGGGCATATACGCTCTGCTGTTGTGGCTCTGGTAGAAGTTCGTCAGAAGGATTGGCAAGGTGCAATCAGTGCCCATCAGGCCACGGGCCAAAATGTAGGAACTGTCGACAAAGATGCTGAAGAGGAGGCCGCTGCTCTGCCATAGGAATGCTTGTTCTGGTTCCCAGTGCTAAAACACCACAGCGTGCTAGTAGTTTCCCTTAGGATCCTACTCCCCTCTTCTATCCATTTGTCGTCTTTCCTAATGATTGCTTTTGTTGTTGTCTTTGCAGTTTGTTGTTTTTGTTGTTGGCTTATGTTGGTTGTATTGTGTCGTACCCGTCCTTGAACAATGATCAGTTTAAGCTTTAATGATTATCTTTTGGCTTCGTTTCTATGATTAATTTGCCTTTGCCTTAAGTTTCCATTATGCTTCTGTTATAAGTTTGATGCAATTGTATATTCTCTTGGATATCATGTTCTTAACTCGTACTTAATCTTTTCGATGATGTCAAAAGGGGGAAGAAAAGGATAGGAACCTTGAACTCTGGAGACTACTGAACTAATAGGAACTCTGAACTAGTTCTACTTTTAAGGGGGAATTTGAAATAAACTCGTTCACTTGCTTAGGGGGAATTTGCAACCATTGAATACTCTATCATTAATTTGTAATGTTGTAACTCCCTTAATCTCAACTGGTCTCATGAAATTCAAAGTCCTATTATATTGCCAGGTTCCTTGTATTTGTCATCATCAAAAAGGGGGAAATTGTTAGGAAACGGAACTCTGGAATTTAGGTTCCCCTGAGAGTTCATTTCCTCAGTTTCTCTACTTTTGACGATGACAAATATTATGATACTAATGTTTTATCTCAAAGATGTGTTTTAAGGAACCACAGGAATATACCGAAGGCAAGAAAGCCAAACAGGACAAGGGAACCAAAGGAACAAGACAAATGAAGGAAACCAGAGGAACCCAGGTGTGCCCAGAACGCAACATGCGACTTTGTGATTCCCGAGAAATCTGGGGACACACAACCTCGGACAAAAGTTGTTGAAAATGACTTGTCTGAAGCTTCCAAAAGCCTGCCATTGTCCAAGAGCAAAACAACAAGAAACCTAGAGACGCTGAACCTCGGATAGAAAAGGTGAAAGCGACAGGACATGGAACCTATCGCTTTCCAGAAGACAGTTCCCAAGTGCCCAGATTGTTGAACCTCGGAAGAAGGAAGCTGGAGAACGACTTGGCTAAAGAGGTTGACTAACCTAGAAGGATTCTGAGCTGCCTAGGTTGTTTGCACATGCCAAGAACAACGTGGACCAAGGAGAACCACTCATCCTAGGGCAAGCTCAATCTGTGGGAACCCAGAGAAGATTAAGCTGCGAAGAATCCTCTATAAAAGGAAGACTAACTCAAGAGTTATCTTCAAGCACAAAAATACGACTCACACTCATTAGCAAATATCTAGTGTGAACCTCCAAACAAGATCATTAAAGCAAACCGAGATCAAGAGGAACCAGTCAAGGAAGAAGAGCTGAGTGCTAAGTTCCTGTGACTGTAAGTGATAGTTCCTAGGTGCGAAAGTCTGTTTCTTGGATTGATTATTGATTGTGTTAAGTTATCTAGGTTTGTCTAACTGTGTGTAAGGCAAAGGAACTGTGTGTTCGTTCCTAGGATAAGCTGTAACCAAAAGAGATAAGAAATCAAGAAGTAGACTTTGAAATCCTTTTGAAAGAAAGGTAGTGGTTTTTATCTTGGATTGCTAGTTGGCAATCAAAGGTTTTCACTATAAGGAACTGATCATTTGTTTGATTGTTTATTTCCGCTGCGAAAGGAACTGAGAATTGATATTCTGAGTTCCTTAAGTTTTTATCTAACAATCACGATCCTACAAGAAGGTTCGACCGTACCTTCTAATGAGTCACCGGTGCTCCGTAGGAGCAAGCGAGGAAGGATTGAAAAGTCTTTCGGTCCAGATTTCCAAGTTTACTTGGTTGAGGGATCTAGAGATGAAGTTGAGTTCCAATACTCATATTGCTATCATATTGATGAGGACCCTAGGACTTTTGGTGAGGCAATGAGGTCTCAAGATGTTGCTTTCTGGAAAGAAGCAATTAATGATGAGATGGATTCCATCATGGGAAATAACACGTGGGTCTTATCGGATCTCCCATCGGGTTGCAAGCCTTTGGGCTGCAAGTGGATCTTCAAAAGGAAGATGAAAGTCGATGGTACAATTGACAAGTTTAAGGCTCGATTGGTTATCCAAGGCTTTAGAAAAAATGAAGGTATTGATTATTTCGATACCTATGCTCCGGTTGCTCGGATCTTCACCATTAGGTTGTTGATTGCCTTGGCGGTTATTAACGATCTTGTGATTCACCAAATGGATGTCAAAACGGCATTCTTGAATGGTGATTTGGAGGAGGAAGTGTACATGAAGCAACCTGAAGGGTTTGTTATGCCCGGTAATGAGCATAAGGTGTGTAAGTTGGTAAAGTCATTGTATGGGCTAAAGCAAGCACCTAAGCAGTGGCATCAAAAGTTTGATGATGTTGTCTTGTCGAGCAGATTCGAGTTAAATCAATCGGACAAGTGTGTATATAGCAAGTTTGATAAATCCGGTAATGGAGTAATCATTTGCTTATATGTTGATGACATGTTGATCTTTGGTACAGATCAGAAACAAGTGGACCTTACAAAGGCTTTTTTGTCATCAAGCTTTGCCATGAAAGACATGGGGGAGGCGGATGTGATCCTTGGCATTAGGATCAAACGAGAGAATAAGGGACTCTCTTTGTCACAATCTCATTACATTGAGAAAGTGCTTAAGAAGTTCAATTGTGAGACTTGTTCTCCGGTTAGCACTCCTATGGATTCGAGTGTGAAGCTTATGCCCAATTCGGCTAAAGTTGTATCATAACTCGAGTACTCACAAGTGATTGGATGCTTAATGTATGCCATGACGAGCATAAGGCCGGATATTGCTTATGCGGTAGGCAAGTTGAGTAGATACACTAGTAATCCTAGTACTCATCATTGGCAAGCAATAAGGCGGGTACTCAAGTACTTAAAGGGAACCATGAATTATGGTTTGTCCTATGTCGGATTTCCTTCAGTTTTAGAAGGATATTCGGATGCGAGTTGGATCACACATAGAAGATCATTCTTCTACTAGTGGTTGGGTATTCTTGCTTGGGGGAGGTGCCATTTCATGGGCTTCTAAGAAGCAAACTTGCATTACAAGTTCGACTATGGAGTCGGAATTCATAGCATTGGCCGCTGCCGGTAGAGAGGCGGAATGGCTAAGGAACTTAGTCTACGAAATTCCTTTGTGGTCGAAACCGGTGTCACCCATTTCTATCCTTTGTGATAGTCAAGCTACTTTGGCTAAGGCCTATAGCCAAGTGTATAATGGTAAGTCGCGACACCTAGGCGTTAGACATAGCGGGGTACGTGAGTTGATCACTCATGGGGTGATTACTATTGAGTTTGTTCGGTCTCAACAAAATTTGGCGGACCACTTGACAAAAGGGTTAGCCAGGGACTTGGTGATCAAGTCAGCCATCAGGATGGGTTTAAAGCCCGTTTAAAATCTCTAATGGTAGGACACCCAATTCCCCTCTGTTAGGAAGTGAACTTTTGGGAACTGGAACTCCAGTTCCCTACCTAGTTCCCTTCCTCAGTTTTCCTAGTTTTGACGATGACAAACACCTTTGCTATTAATATTTCCATTAGTGTGACAAACAGGGAACTAAGGATTTGGAAAGCACAAGATAGAACCATTGACGCCAGACTTGGGAACTGTCGGAAGGAACTGAGGCTTGCTGACGCTGAAATCACTTGGAACAATGTGTGAAATGCGGCGGCGAGCTGTTTAGGGCAGATCTTTAGTTAGAGAGAGAACTATAAGATCTTATCCTGTTTCCATATATTTTAGGAGCTTAAAGATTATCTTTATGGAAACAAAACATGTAAAAGTCGGTAAAGATTATATTTGGAAACAAATGTTATCTTTAACGATTTCTTTTGATTATTTTATTTGTTTGATTCGGTTATTGAAGATTTGCATCCTTCAGTAATTAAATCATATAAATAAAGTAATCGAAACTCTCTCATTCCTTACGCATTCACGAAGAGAAGAATTCCGAGTGCTGTGAAGAAGTTGTGCCGAGTTCTTTGAAGAAGAACTAAGTAAGTTGCTTGCTTGTTGTTACTTGGTTAGGTCAACATAGGTAGAGAGTCTTTAGTGTGTCTAAGACTTAATCTGTGTGTTCTATCCTATTGATTGTAACCGGAGTATTAATACAAGAAGTAGACTTGAAATCCTCTTCCAAAAGAGGTAGTGGGTTTTATCCTGGATAACTAGTTGGTTATCAAAGGTTCCCACTCTAAGGAACTTGTCTTGAATATGCTATTGTTTACTTATTCCGCTGCTTAGAAACTGGACTCCCAGTTCCCTCGATAACTAACAAGTACAATCCTATAATTGGTATCAGAGCAGACGCTCTAGATTTGTGTTAGTTTACAGATTTCAAGATGTCTAGTTCAAGCGAATTCAGCATGGGAATCTCCATCAACAAACCCCACATTCGTAAGAAGGGAGAAGAAGAATGGTGGGAGAAGTGCATGACCAACTACATCCAAACCATGGACTATCAGTGCTGGCGCGTGATAGAGAATGGTGATAGAGTCATTCCTAAGGACTTAACTGAAGACCAATGGAAGCCTGAGTACTACACCATCAAAGAGAAGAATGCTAAAGCGCGTCAACTCATTCTCAATGGGCTAACAAGGGAGGACATGGACAAGGTGATAGGAATTGCAACCGCTAAGGGAATCTGGACTGCCCTAAAGGAAATACATGAAGGAAGTGAGGAACTGAAGCAAAGCAGGAAATTTGCTCTAGAAGGAGAGTACCATACCTTCGAGATGCTGGAAACTGAGAACATCTCCCAGTATCACTCACGTTTCACAAGACTTGTCACTAAGCTCGTCAATGCTGGAGTTACTCTTGACGAATGGTCCAAATCCCTTGTCGTTATCAATGGACTCAACTCCAAGTTCAGCCTCATCAAAAGGGTGCTAAAGACCACTCTTGGTATTCAAGGTCTTCCCTTAACTCAAATCATAGGGAAACTGGAAATTGAAGAAAGGGAAGCACTCAAAGCAAGCTCCGCAAAAAGGGTGGAAAAGGGAATCGCCTTAAAAATCTCAAAGGCTTTTTCCAGCCTGGAAATGGAGGAAGAAAACTCCGATCTTGAAGAAGATGATGATGAGATGACAGTCTTAGTTACCAAACACATCAGGAAGCACTTTATCAAAGGCAATTTCAAAAAGAACTTCCAGAAAAAAGATCTTTCTGAAATCTCCTGCTATCAATGCAAGGAAAAAGGACACATAGCTAGGAACTGTCCTAAGAACGCTAATGAAGAAGACAAATCCATGCAGAAGAAGGCTCTGTTTTCTACCTTTGGAGACGACTCTGAAGGGGAACCGAAGACAAATCAAACTTCTGGAGGAAAATGCTTAATGGCCAAGGAGGACTCAACTGAATCAGATGACTCCGAGGTATCTTCTTCTGACCTTTCTAAATCTCTTCTTGAATGTGATAATAAACAGTTAATCAAGGTCATTAAGAAATTTGGAAAGGAAATTAGTTCCCTCCAAGAGAAAATAGAGGAATATGAAGATGAAATATCCGGTTTAACCACTGAAAACTCTGTCTGGGGCAAGAAACTTGATGAATCTGAGAAGTTACTTGCTAAATCACTTGCTAATCCCTTAAGAAAGTGTGAGTCTTGCAAAAATGTTAAAACTGAACTCATGCATGTTGATAACCCCCTAGTTCCCTCTACAGACTCTGAAAATAAGACCTCCTCTATGCTTAATGAAATCATGAACAAACTTGATCATCTCACTCACTCTATAAATGAGAAAATTGTAAATCTAACTGTTTTTGTTAAGCAACGTCATGGTCTTGGTTATTGTGGTAAAAACGATTCTGAGGAAACATGCTCTACTGAGAATGAGAAACTAAGAAGGGAACTGGCCGAGAAAAATGAGTTTCACAGTGGTGCGTTGCAAAACTCTCGTGACAAAGCACAGTTCCTAGAGGAGAAGGTAAAAGTGCTTGAACAAAAGCCCAAAGAGAACCAAACCTGGTTTAATGGTCAAAACGCTCACAAGATGTATGTTGCCCAAGCTCAGGGAACTAAAGGTAAGAAAGTTAACTTTGAGCAAAGAAAGCAAGAAAGACTATTCTGACCTGGTCATGGTAAGTATGGTCATGTTGTCTATAATCGTGTTTGCTAGCATTGTGGTAAAAATGGTCACTATATTCATGAGTGCATTCACAAGAAAAGACAAATGGAAGAGAATGCTAGGAAAAGGAACCAGAAAACTAATAATAAGAAAAGGATGCATACCATTAATGATTTGAATGATCCTTATTATTTTGTTCCTGCTTCTAACCCACAGACAAGATATCAACCTCATTCACCCAGAAAAGCTAAGCTTAGCTGGGTTCCAAAAGGTTGAGTTCCCTTGTGCAGGACGAAGTGCAACAACAAGACAAATGGTACATAGACAGTGGATGCTCGTGCCATATGACCGGACACAGAAGAAAAAATGTCGTCACTTCAGCAACACCAAGGAGTAACCATTTCCTTCGGAGATAAGAGAAAGGGAACAATCTGTGGAACTGGAAGTGTGAATCTCACTGATCACATTAAGGTAAGTAACGTTAACCTAGTTGAAAAGGGAATATTTTGCTAGAACATTGTAGGACTGAAGATCAAATTGCCGATATATTTACTAAAGCACTGAATCAAGAACCTTACGAGTCCTTTAGTTTACTCTTGGGAATGATTTCCCTAAACTAGTAGTTCCGGTTGCTTTTACCAGTTCCCTTGCTTTGACTAGATTTGATCATTTCTATGATTTCATTGACAATATTGATGATATTTGATCTTGTGATGGCCTCGCATGTCCTATAATAATTGTTCTAAAGCATGACAATTATCTTGCATAATTTCATGATTTTATGGTATAATTGAACCTTGATTACATCTCTTTGTTGGCCTCAAAATAGTCGATTTGATCTTATCTATCCATCATCATAAGCCGAAATGATAATTGACTATGAACCGTCCTAAGCCTGACTGCTTTGTTTAATTCCCTATGAGCCCTCCTTAGTCCAAATCTGGGAATTATCTTTGTGGTGTCAAAATTGCCAACCTCTTTTCTCTTGATCATGGGTACGAATTTTTCTTGAGTGTTGCTTGGTTCCCTACATAAATGTACCCACATCTATCTTGTTCTGTGTCACAAATTGAGGAAAGGAACTGGGAATTACTCTCAACGTCCAGAATTCAAATCTGCTGGAATTTCGCTATTTCTTGAAAAGAAAAAAAAGGTTGAAAGAAAGAAGCCATTTGTGCAGCCCGAAGAGAAGAAAATTGAGAAGGAGCAGAAGCCTGAGGAGTAGTTCTCCTGGTTCCCTACTCAGATGACACGGAGCCCTTAGTTCCCTTAGGATCCCACTTCCACATTATGATCCTTTTTGTGTCTCTCTGAGTGCTTTATTGTTATATGTTGTCTTTGCTTCTCTTATATTTAATGAAATATTCTGATGTCCTTGCGTTGTTAAGTCTTGCCTTCAACTTCTATTACGGTGCCATTTCTCTAGAGGACAAAACAAGTCATTGGTTCTCCCTAAATTTTATATGCTTATCATCTAACTGTTTCTTTTCGATGATGTCAAAAGGGGGAATGATCTTTGCAACCTGGAACTAATAGGATAAAAGGAACTCTGAACTGGTTGTCTCCTTAAGGGTGAACTAATGAACTAGATCTGGTGTTAAGGGGGAATATGTAATTCACTAATGATTATTCTACATCTAGTCTTGTTCTATTTTTCCTCATATATCATTCATGCCTATTTTTGATATGCCAGATTCTACATGTTTGTCATCATCAAAAAGGGGGAAATTGTTAGGAAGTGAACTTTTGGGAACTGGAACTCCAGTTCCCTACCTAGTTCCCTTCCTCAGTTTTCCTAGTTTTGACGATGACAAATACCTTTGCTATTAATATTTCCATTAGTGTGACAAACAGGGAACTAAGGATTTGGAAAGCACAAGATAGAACCATTGACGCCAGACTTGGGAACTGGCGGAAGGAACTGAGGCTTGCTGACGCTGGAATCACTTGGAACAATGTGTGAAATGCGGCGACGAGCTGTTTAGGGTAGATCTTTAGTTAGAGAGAGAACTATAAGATCTTATCCTGTTTCCATATATTTTAGGAGCTTAAAGATTATCTTTATGGAAACAAAACATGTAAAAGTCGGTAAAGATTATATTTGGAAACAAATGTTATCTTTAACGATTTCTTTTGATTATTTTATTTGTTTGATTCGGTTATTGAAGATTTGCATCCTTCAGTAATTAAATCATATAAATACAGTAATCGAAACTCTCTCATTCCTTACGCATTCACGAAGAGAAGAATTCTGAGTGCTGTGAAGAAGTTGTGCCGAGTTCTTTGAAGAAGAACTAAGTAAGTTGCTTTCTTGTTGTTACTTGGTTAGGTCGACATAGGTAGAGAGTATTTAGTGTGTCTAAGACTTAATCTGTGTGTTCTATCCTATTGATTGTAACCGAAGTATTAATACAAGAAGTAGACTTGAAATCCTCTTCCAAAAGTGGTAGTGGGTTTTATCCTGGATAACTAGTTGGTTATCAAAGGTTCCCACTCTAAGGAACTTGTCTTGAATCTGCTATTGTTTACTTATTCCGCTGCTTAGGAACTGGACTCCCAGTTCCCTCGATAACTAACAAGTACGATCCTACACCCTCTAATATGACGTTGGAGGCTGAATTTAATGTGGAAAGCCTACACTTAGAGTTTGGAGCACATGTTCATACTTCATCCCAAGGTATGTGCTTGGACCCGCAAGTAAAGTTAGGTTGAAGATTCTCTTCTTAATGGATCTTTTGAAAAAATACATTTGCAGGTGCATGATTAAAAGAATCCACCTATACGAGCGTGAAGTGGTGCCGCTTCAACTAGCCCGGGCTTGGCTTTGTATGCGTTTGTGAATGGATAAGGACACATGGCTAGAATAGTGTCAAGTTAGCACTTGAAGTAGTGTAGAAACTTGTGTGTGTTTGTATCTTTAAGTAGTCAAATGAGTTGATGGGTTCAATCCTTTGGACACCCTGATTCTCGATTATTTGGAATGTGTACTGCACTAATATGAAAACTCAATCCTAAGGACATTTTCATTTATGCATGAGTTTGTGTTTGATGTATGTATAGTGAATTAAGGATTACACTAAAATGGGGGAGGAATGTTGGTGATTTTAGTGTCATCGGCCATTTAGTGTAGTCGGGATTTGCTCAAGACTTAAGGAGTTCGTTCGGCGCATAACGAGGTTCGGGGGGTGCGGAGTGCACACTCGTGTGCATGGTTTCGGACTCGGAGTTATGAAACATGTCGGGATTCAAGAGGCGGACACCAAAAAGGTGTTTTCAGGGGTATGCACGATTTGTGACAAACCGTGCACATGGTCACAGACAGTGCTGGGGCAGAACATAAGACAGAATTGGCTTCTGTAAAGCCGCACGGTTTGTGACACGGTTTGTCACAAACCATGCGGTCCCCTAGAGTCACAATTCTGGCTTCTGTAAAGCCGCACGGTTTGTGGCACGGTTTGTCACAAACCGTGCGGCTTGCCGGGAAGGGAGTTTTGGCGGTTTTTGGCGGTTTTTTACCTAACTCAACCGCTCCTCAACCGCTAAAACTGATTTGTAACTTCCTAAACCGACTAAATAACTGCCCAGATTCCATTTTCTATATAAGGAAGGGTTTGGGGCAAGTCTTGGATATGCGAGAAAGAACTGATCTCTCTATATCGAACAATACCGAAATCTTCAAGTGTTCTCTATCGATTAAGCCTGAATCTTTAGAGGTGTGAGATTGTCTTATCCCGAGTCAAATTTCGTATAACCCGAGGCAAAATCTATAGGGTCAAAATATTGATTTTGGAAAGTGTCCAAACACGATTCAATCTATATCCAAGACATTGATCACCGAGATACCCTTCATATAACATGAATTGCCCTCAAAATCTCCAAAGCCTTCTCAAGGCTTTAGATGGAGCAGGAAAACTCAGACCTAGAAGATGAGGAGGACGAACTTACAACTCTCTTCACAAAGAACATCAAAAAATTCTTTGTGAAGGGAAGGTTCCAAAAAGGCAGTTCCTCTCACAATGGACCAAGGAGAGATCTCAAAGATGTCTCTTGCTATGAGTGCAAAAAAAAGGGGTACTACGCTAAGAGTTGTCCCAATAAAGAAGACTCCAAAGAAGATGAAAGACCTCAAAAGAAAAAGGCTCTTGTGGCCTCTTGGGGTGAAGACTCGGATGACGAACTAGATCTGAGTGGATTCTCTAGAGGAAGATGCCTCATGGCAAAAGGAGATCCAAGCGACTCAGAAGACCTTGAGGTAACTTCTGATGACTTCTTAAAAACTCTAGTTGATTGTGATAAGAAACAACTTCTAAAGATCATAAAAAATCTAGGAAAGGAATCAAGTGCCCTTCAACAAAAACTTGATGATTTTGAAGATGAGATTGCTTGTTTAACTGTTGAGAACTCTGTGTGGAGTAAGAAACTTGAAGAAACTGAGAAAGATCTAGCTGAAACCCACTCCAAACTCATTGAAATTAGGAATGTGCATGCTAGTCACCTTAAAATTTGCCAATCTTGTAGTGAGCCTAGTATAGAATCTATTAAAGTTCCTATGCATGATAATCTATCTAGAAATGCTTTGCTTCAATCCATAAGTGATAGGTTAGATGATCTCACTAAGTCTATAAAAGAAAAAACAGTCAATCAAACCGTCTTTGTGAAACAACGTCATGGAGTTGGATACATTAACAACAAGATCAATGATGATGCTGAAAATGAAAAGGTTAGACGTGAGCTTGTTGAGATGAATGAGAACCTCAGTACATCTCTTGCAACTTCTCGAGATAGGAATCAATTCCTATTAGAGAAGATCATGGTTTTTGAGAACAAGGCTGAGGTTGCCAAGCGTCTCAAAGAAAGTTATGAAAGTCCAAAAAGGGATCCTAAGGCCTTTGAGAGGGAACCTAAAGGAAAGGAGAAAGTATCTCCTAAAGACAAGTGGTTCATTAATTCCTTTGCTCACAAAAGGTACGTGGACATGGCTCATGGTAAGGTTAGAAATAATGTTGATTTCAATAAAAGAAAAAATGAAAAACCTTTTAGGCCAGGAAAGGGAAAATATGGACATGTTGTGTACAATCGTCTGTGTTTCTATTGTGGTATGAATGGTCATTACAACACTGAATGTCCTAAGAAAAGGAACTATGATAATGAGAAAAGTACATACTACCGTGAAAGGAACCAGTTCTCTTGTCATTCACAGACTCGCAATGATAAATCACATGCTAATCCCCCAGTAAAGCCAAGCTTCACTGGGTTCAGAAATCTTAGTTTCCTTGTGTGCAGAAAAAAAAGAGGTAACCTCAACTATGGTACATTGACAGTGGTTGCTTGTGCCATATGACCGGAAGAAGAAATCAAATGACCTCTCTTCAATCCTTCTAAGGAGGGAACATCTTCTTTGGAGACAAAAGCAAAGGGAAAATTTATGGAATAGGAACTGTGAATCTCAATGACCACATTAAGGTAAACAAAGTTCATCTTGTTGATAATCTTGGTTTTGATCTAATTAGTGTGTCACAACTGTGTGATCAAGGAGACAACGAAGTTAGATTCAAATCAAATGAATGCACTGTCCTTGACTCCTCGAGAAAAATCATCTTAAAAGGTAAAAGGTTCAACAATGTGTATGTTGTTGACCCATCCTTTGTTCCCAAGGAGAAACTCTGTCTCTCAACTGTGAATGATCAAACAGACTTGTGGCATCAACTTCTCGGTCATGCAAGCACTAAATTAATCCAAAAGCTACACTCAAAGGAGCTAGTTAGAGGCCTCCCAAAGATAAGTGGTATAATCTGCGGAACTATGCTCAGATTGTATAAGAGGGAAACAAGCTCGGAGTTCCTTCAAATCCAAGAATATGGTAACTTCCTCAAGGCCCCTTGAACTCATTCACATGGACCTCTGTGGACCCATGAGAGTTCAAAGCCTAGGAGGAAACAAGTATATCTTTGTTCTCGTCGATGACTTCTCTCGTTTTACTTGGACAATTTTCATAAAATCTAAGAGTGAAGTCATTGGACGATTTAAGGATCTGGTTCCCATGTTAGAAAAATCTCTCGATTGTTCCATCAATTCTATTCGTTCTGACCATCGTATTGAGTTTGAAAATGGAGAATTTCTAACCTTTTGCAGTGAGCATGACATTGATCACAACTTCTCTGCATCATACACTCCTCAACAAAATGGAGTAGTGGAAAGGAAAAATAGAACCTTAGAAGACATGGCTCGAACTATGCTCATCTCAAGTGGACTTTCTCAATCACTCTAGACTGAGGCGATCAATACAGCCTGCTACATCATCAATCGAGCTATGCTTCGTCCAATCACAGAGAAGACACCCTATGAACTTCTAAGAGGAAGAGTTCCCAACATTTCACATCTTAGGGTGTTCGGATGCAAATGCTTTGTGCATAACAATGGGAAAGACAATCTTGGCAAATTCGACCCAAGGAGTGATGAAGGGATCTTCATTGGATATGCCTCAAGCCGCAAGGCATACAAGGTCTTCAACAAAAGGACTAAAAAGGTAAAGGAAAGTGTTCATGTTATTTTTAATGAAAAATCACTTGGTAGAAATATGCAGGACACCACCAGCTCCTTTGAAGATCCATTTCCCAAGCCACCTCAAGAAGATCCAGATGAAGACATCACACCACCCAGTTCCTACCCTGCTGCACAAAATCCTCCACCAATTCCCATGGATAATCAACAACAATCCATTTCTGGGAACCATGAACATGAAGATAATACTTGTGGAGACATCAATGATTCATCCTGTCACATGTTCTTAAATGGAGAAGGTGATCCCAACACAGAAGTTGAAGCTGAATGTTCAAATCAAAATGCCTCCACATCAAATGCTCTAGCTCCCAATAGAGAAAGAAGATCCATCAAGCCTCCAGTCAGGTTCGAAGATCTAACCTTCTTTGCGTTCAATGCTTTCTTATCTATTGTGGAACCAAAGAACATAGGTGACGCACTGAAGGATGTAGATTGGATCCAAGCCATGCAAGAAGAACTTCATCAGTTTGAAAGGAACAAAGTATGGCATCTAGTTCCCCGCCCCAAGGATAAGCATATCATAGGAACTAGATAGGTCTTCAAGAACAAGCTCGATGATTCAGGAGCTGTAATAAGGAACAAAGCAAGGCTTGTTTCTCAAGGATACAATCAATAATAAGGAATCGACTATGATGAAACCTATGCTCCGGTGGCAAGGATTGAAGCAATAAGGTTATTGATTGCCTTCGCATCACACAAGGGGTTCAAGCTATTCCAAATGGATGTAAAGACCGCCTTCCTCAATGGCATTCTTCAAGAGGAAGTCTATGTCAAGCAACCACCCGGTTTTGAAGACATTGATCATCCAGACCATGTCTATTTCCTAGACAAAGCCTTGTATGGTCTCAAGCAAGCCCCTAGAGCTTGGTATGATCGTCTTGCCCAGTTCCTACTCTCCAATGGTTACAGGCTTGGAATCATTGACAAAACTCTCTTCATTCTAGAAGAAGAAGGTAACATCTTAGTGGTTCAAATTTATGTCGATGATATCATTTTTGGTTCCACTAACCTATCCCTTGTAGATAAGTTCAAAGACTTGATGAGCAATGAATTTGAAATGAGTCTAATAGGGGAACTCACCTTCTTTCTCGGATTGCAAATAACCCAAAAAAAAGATGGCATACAAATTCACCAACAAAAGTATGTCAGGGAACTGTTGAAAAAGTTCAAAATGGATTCATGCAAGCCTCTCTCAACTCCTATCTCTACAATCGCCCATTTGGACAAGGATCACTCAAGTCCTCTTGTGGAAGAAAAACTCTATAGAGGTATGATTGGTTCTCTCATGTATCTAACAGCTAGTCGTCCAGACATTGTGTTTGTTGTTTGCTTGTGTGCTAGGTTTCAATCATGTCCAAGAGAAACACACCTAGCTGCTGTGAAAAGGATATTCCGATATCACAAGGGAACTGACTCACTCTGCATTTGGTACCCCAAAGAGTGTCCCTTTAAGCTGATAGGCTTCACTGATGCTGATTATGCTGGATACCTGGTGGATAGGAAGAGTACTTCTGGAATGGCACAGTTCCTAGGCCCTTGCCTTGTGTCATGGGGCTCAAAGAAACAAATCTCAGTCTCTCTCTCTCCACCATAGAATCTGAGTACATTGCAGCTGCCTCTTGCTATTCCCAACTCTTATGGCTAAAGCAACAACTCGTGGATTTTGGTATGTCTTATGGTCCTCTCACTATTCTTTGCGATAATACCAGTGCTATAAACATCTCTAAGAATCATGTGCATCATACTAGGACCAAACATATAGATATAAGGCATCACTTCCTTAGAGATCATGTTGAGAAAGGGAATATCATTATGAAATTTTGTAGAACTGAAGATCAGGTTGCAAATATATTCACCAAAGCTTTGAATAGAGTTCCCTTCGAGAACCTCATATTAGAATTGAGAATGATTCCTATAAACTAGCAGTTCCTTTAGTTTAAAGTTTCTCTCCAGTTCCCTTGATTGACTAGTTTAGATCCTTTTACTTGTTCGGTCTCAGAATCTTTGTGCTATATCTCTTGCAATAGACCCTCATATCTATAATAGTTACTCAAAAGGCTTTGATAAATTTTTCTAGTTCTTCTCCTTGAATGTTCATTTTTCATTTTAACTCAATCATTGTCCAAGTTTCTTTGTTGGCCCAAAAGTCACAATCTGATCATATTCTAACCCAACAATACAAGCCAAAATGATGATTGTGTACTATGACCCTCCCCTGCCTCATTGCACAACCTAATTCCCTATTATCCATCTCTTAACCCTCTCTGGGAATTAGTGTGTGATGCGATAAATGGCCTTCCCCGATTTCTTTTATGGGAACATACTTTCATGCTCTATGTCTTAAATCCTTACATCAAAGGTACCCATATATCCCTCTAGTACAATGAAAAAATCGCCAGAAAGGAACTAGGTAAGGCAGCTCTCCAAACAGCTAGTAGAAACTCGTTCTTCCCAAGACAACATTTATTGCAAATCAACAGCGTCAGAGACGTCTGCTCAGCCCTGCTCTGTTGCCATTTTTGAACATCTGCTTTTTGAAATTATGACCATTGCAAAGCTGAAAAAGCTGCAAGAAAAGGAGTCGTTTCAAAATATCAGAGTTCCCAGCAATCTCTCTCCCCAACGGCTCCAAACGTTGCTCAAGGGTTATTTAGGGTCTCTTGTTTGAATGAGCCAAGCACTCTGCTTCTCTTGCTCTCCCTAGCTTTCTCATCCTCTCATTTTCTCTCATTCTATTGCTCACTTCTCTCTCTCAAAACACCAAACTCTTCAAATGGCCAACAAATACCTCAACCCTCACCTTGCTCAAGATGAGGAAGAAGCTGCTCTCCTCAGAGCCTTCTGAGAAAAGAAAGCCGCCTCATCCTCCAAATCCCTTGATATCACCCCCACAAAAAACCCCATACCTAAGCAAACAGAAGAGGTGAAAAAGGAACTCCATCATGTGTCCGAATCAGCTACTCGCACTATCTCTGAGGGCGGTTCCCATGATTCATCTCCAGACAAGGACACCCTGGAGGTTCACAGCTTTGATCCCTCGCCGGTTAGCCTCAAATCCAAACTTGTTCATACAGTTGCAACCAAGCTCAAGCTTCGCAAGCGGAGTTCCCAAGCCCTGGTTCCCTTCAACCCTGCCTCAGAAGAGCCAACCCCCTCCAAAAAGCTCAAATCATCAGCCCTTTCTTCTTTGTCCACCAAAGCTATAACCTCCACCTACACCCTGGGGAAAGTGTCTCCCTCTTTTGCTAAGAGGCAGATTCTGAAGCCCCTAATCATTGATGAGAAATTCTGGACCCAGCCCCTTGAAGAGGAGGATGTTGCTCAATTCAACGACGCCCTTAATGCATTTCACTCTCTGCTCCAGTTCCAAGGATGGGACCAGATCTTGGTGGAACCATTCTCCGTCTCAGATGAAGTGGTTCGAGTCTTCTACCAAAATATGACCTTTGTGCCAGCCAAGGCTGATTCTCCCTGCAACGATGCCATCGTTCAATGGAAGGGAACTATGTTTCCTTTGTCCCCAAGCATCATTGCATGTGCCTTAGGAATTGAGTACAAGCCTGGCTTTGGCATTCTGCATCAAAAGAAGACTTGGCCAAAAAGAAAAGGGTACAAAACCAAGTCTGAGGTGGTAAGCATGCTCTATGATGGCGACACTCCTAAGAATCTGCTGACCAAGGGGCTTTCTCTGTCCAACAAGCTGCTACATTTCTGGATCATTCGGAATCTGGTTCCCATGCAAGAGAACATATCCTCAGTTCTAATCACAGATGTCATCCTCATGGATAAGATCCTGTCTGGGGAACAAGTGGATCTCCCTAAGCTGGTGTTAGCCCATATGAAATTCTGTCAATCCCATGAGTCCCATGCTTTGCCCTTTCCTCACATCATAAAAAACCTTCTCTCCATGCTCGAACTGTATCCAGCCAACCTCAAGGAAACCACCTACAACAAGTTCCTCACCATGGCCACTGTGAAGAAGCTCAAAACCAAAGATCACCCGGTTGCTCCCTCTGAAGCACAAGCGGAATTGCCTAAGGAAAAGGCAAGTTCCCAAGCCACTCCAAGCTCTTTACCTCCGCTCTACCCTGTCCAAGACTCCTCTGTGATCCTAGCTTCACTGGATCGTATTGAAAAAGCTATCACGGATGGAACCACTGCTATTTCTCTTGCCATCTGTGATCAAGTGACAGAACTGGGAAAGACCATGCATGCTGTATCTGGTCTAGTGAGCGTGATTCAGCAAACTTTGGAGGTTGCAAATGCAGGCGATCAGGCAGCCGAGATGGCTACAGGCCACGCTGAGGGAACTGAGGAAAAGAAGGATGCTGAAGAGGAGGCCATTGCGATGCCATAGGAATGTCTCTCCTAGTTCCCATTGTTGTAACACCACAGTGTGCTAGTAGTTCCCTAGGATCCTACTTCCCTCTCCTATCCTTCTTTTATCTCTTTTAAGTTGTTTGTGATCTTTTGTTTTTCTTTCCACTATGCATCATGGACAATGTATTGGCTTTAATGTTTAATGAACTTTTCTGGGTATGTTTCTAATGCATCATTTGCCTTTGCCTTAAATTTCTATTATGGTGACTGTCATGGGTTTAAAGCAATTGTTTATTTCACATTGATATCCTACACTTGATAAGTTAATTGATCTTTTCGATGATGTCAAAAGGGGGAAGAATGGATAGGAACCTTGAACTCTTGGAACTACAGGACTTATAGGAAATATGAAACCGTTCTATTTCTGAGGGGGAACTCGAATAACTTAGTTCATTTGCTTAGGGGGAATCTGCAACTATTGAATGTTCTCTCATTATTTCATAAAGTTGTAAATCTCTTACCTCAAATGTTCTCATGCATTTCATGGCCTTATTATGTTGTCAGATTCCTTATATTTGTCATCATCAAAAAGGGGGAAATTGTTAGGAAACGGAACTCAGGAACTTCAGTTCCCATGAGAGTTCCTTTTCTCAGTTTCTCTACTTTTGAAGATGACAAATACTTTGATACTAATGTTTTATCTCAAAGATGTGTTTAAAGGAACCACATGATAGTTGTTGAAACCATGGAAGTCAAACAAGACAAAGAAACCAAACAAGCAAGCCAAAGGAACCCATAAGTGCCCAGAAGTGCAACACGTGACTCTGTTTTTCCCGATAAAGCTGGGAACACTGAACCTCAAACAAAAGATGGTGAAAGCGACATGAGAACAGCTTCTAAAGCCTGCCACCATCCAAAGGAAAGTTCCAAGCTGTCCAGATTGATGAACCTCGGACAAAGGATGGTGAAAGCGACATGTCAAAAAGCCTATCACCATCCAGAGGAAAGTTCCAAAGTGTCTAGGTTGCTGAACCTCGAACAAAAGGCATTGGACAATGACATGACAGATTCGTCATAAGCCTTTGACCAACAAATGTGGATTCTGAGTTGCCTAGGTTGTTGGTACATGTCTAAGTCAGCGTGAATCAAGGATCACCACACAACCTAGGTCAAGCTTGCTCTGTGGGAACCGAGAGAAGACTCAACCTCGAGAATACACTATATAAGGAAGACAAGCTTCAGTGTTATTTTCAAGCACTACAACAAGAATCACACTTCATAGCAAACATCAAAGTGTGAACTCTCAACAAGATCATCAACTCAAACCAAGATCAAGAGGAACCAGTCAAGGAACCTGAGAGTTGTGTGCTAGTTCATGTGATTGTAAGTGAGTTAGTTCCTTAGTGCTTAGGATTGTTTCTTGGATTGATTATACTTTGTGTTAAGTTTATCTAGGATTATCTAACTGTGTGTAAGGCAAAGAAACTGTGTGTTTGTTCCTAGAGTAACCTGTATCCGAAGTGATAAGAAATCAAGAAGTAGACCTTGAAATCCTTTCGAAAGAAAGGTAGTGGTTTTTATCCTAGATTGTTAGTTGGCAATCGAAGGTTTCCACTATAAGGAACTTGTTCATTTACATTTGATTGTTTATTTCCACTGCGAAGGAAACTGGAAATCTGTATTCTTAGTTCCCTTGTTCTTAATCTAACAATCACGATCCTATAGTTGTATCAAAAGCTAAAATGACAATTATTGCTTAACGGAGGGAGTACTCCGTAATTACTAAGATATGCCTAATTTTATATTGATTTATATGTGTTTTTAATTATTAAAAATATATTGATTTTTTTAACAAATAAAATAAACGAAAAAGATATCTAATTAGTTCCAATATATATGGAATTAAGATAAGTATGATAATATAAAGAATTTATGCTAAGAATCAATTAACAAAGATCAATGTGATTTTGCACATACATAATATTTTGAATCAGGTGTTATACCTAGAAATAAATGAATTAAAAGAAAATGTCAATAAAATAGGACTGATTAAATAAAAAAATTAAAGATAATATTGAAAAAATATTTAATATATTCTATCTAATATGGAATTCAAGATCAATTATGAATAATCTATATGTTGAAAAAGAAATCAAGATCATATCTAAAATATTTTATATAATAATACACAAAAGGAGTTTTATATAAAAATAAGAAAAAGTGTTAGATGCAAAAATTATTAACGTGAGAATGTACGTGCGATTGGACATGTGCACAAGTTTGTGCTTGTCTGTGTATAATGTTTTTATTGTACGTACGCTACTTTGTTAAGTAAAACACATGCACTTACAAACAACAAGATAATGCACTTTTATAGTGTGCACAAGTTTGTATCTAAGAACAAAAACAACCATCTCGCTCTTTCCTATGTCAGTGCATGAGTTTGTATAACTGAAAACTCATGCACATACATACAATCAGAGTGAGCAACTGACTGTATTGATCCCGAGTGAGACCAGTCACCACATGATTAGAAGAAGCATTGTTAGAAGATGTAGAATTTGCCTGGGTGTATGTGCATGTGGATAGCCATGGATCTTGAAGCATCTCTCAATGGAGTGTCCATGACGCTTACATTGAGTGCAAAAGTAAGTGTGGTGACCCTTAACACCAATAGAAGTGTTAGAATTAGAAGATATCGGAGGCTTAGTAGTAGAAGAAGATTGACTTGACACACTCATAGAAGAAGAATCAAGAAGCAAATGATCAGAGGCATGAATGTCACGTTGACATTCTTCCTGTAGAAGAATCAAATGCATTTGATGAATGGAAGGAGGAGGCTCCATCATGAGGATACTACCTCGAACAATAGAATAGGAGTCATTGAGTCCCATAAGAAATTAGAGGAGACCCCAATCATCCTCATACAAATGAACAACCTCTGCAAGGCCGCACGAACATGCATGACATTTTTTCACAAAATCTTGCTCATCCCATAGACTTTTGACGCGATTAAAATAACCAACAATATTATCAGATCCTTGAGCAATGTTAGAGAGTTGATTGCCAATAGAATACTTATGTGCTCGATTAACTTGAGAAAACGAGCATGAAAATCCAACCAGATTTGGCGAGCATCACCAGGCAAGAGAAAAGTACATGAAATTTCTGGAATCATCGAATTGAAAAGCGAGGCGGTAATCATATGATTAACATATTCCCGGTGGCAAAAATGTGGAGCAGATCAATGAGGTTTTGGAAAATCGCCTTCGACAAACCTTAATTTGTTCTTTGTGGAGAGGGCGATTACCATGGATTGACGCCAAGCAAAGAAACAAGTGCCATCAAATAGCTTGTTAATGAGAATTAAACCAGGTCGTTCAAAAGGATGAAGAAACAAAGGATAATTATGATCTGAATTTTGCCAAGGATTAGGGATCGATGGTGGAAAATATATCATCGGCAGGATTAGGGTTAGGACGATGAATAGGTGGAGTACGATTCGCCATTGGAATCGAAAAGAAAGGATTAGCTCGATCAATCAACAATCAAGATCGAGATGTGGATCGGAACAGGTGATACCATGTTAGAATTCTCATGAACAGAGGAGATAGAGAATAACAGAATTTTGATTACTCAATTCATTGAATCAGTTAGTTACAAGAGTTGAATATTTAGAGCCAGCTGTCTTAGTCACTTGCTTACAATAATATTGAGTTTGGAAATGATGGTTGCTTTAGGGGCAACAAACTAGTACGTGGAGGAATTAATTATAGTAGATTAAACATGAATTAAGGTGGAAATTAAGTACCTGGAGGATTGATAAGTTAATTAATTACAAAGACTACAAATTAGCACTGTCAGCTGTTACCCATATTCGTTATTTCCTCTTTGGTCTGAGCCATAAAATTCTCTTAGGTCTCATATATCTTGGTCTTGAGTGAGATTGCTAATTTGAGTGTAAAAAATTGATAATGCCCACATACATAGAACTTTAAGGTTTTGTAATACCCCTCATTTTCAGTAAGGGTATTTGGATAATTTTACCAACCCTCGTACTGTAGTCGAATTAATTTCGGAGAAGTTTAGATATTCTGTAATTTGTTTGATCTCTGTATATTTTCCTTCATGGAATAAAATACATTCGACGTATTTTCGGGGCTTAGAATATTCGTTTGGGTACGAATATATTTAACCCGGGGTTTTTAAACCCATGCCCATACTTTTCCCGGGCAAAAGAAGAAGAAATAGCCTCAACCGCGACTGCGGTACCGCTACCGCCATCGCGGTAAAAGGCGGAAAGAAGTCATCATTAAAAGTTGTCAAGTGGCCTCAACCGCGACCGCGGTAAGGACACCGCAACCCACCGCGACCGCCCGCGACCGCGGTAAATGTCAAGCGCGACAACTTTTCTGCTTCTCTGGACTTCAATCGTCGCGTTGCCGTTGCCGCCCATGGACGTCCCATTTGGTCGGGGCGACTCACCTGCTTGCTTGGCATATAAGGAGAGGTTCTGGGTGGCTTATGGAGCACATCAGATCCAATCTCCCTCTCAAATCTCTCAAATTTCTCTCGCCGGAAAACTCAAACTCTCGCCGAAAAAGCTTCGTTCATCGCCGGAGCTCCCTTTGGTGGTGGTGGTGCTTGTAAGGTGGTCCTTTGGAGGTGCAAGGAGCCCAGAAGTCGACTCTCATCCAAACTGAGCCTCGACGCGTCGCCCCCGGTGAGATTTCTCTCTCGCAAGTCGTCGGAGTTCCTCGACCGCGACGCGGTCATGAACACCGCGATCGCGGCCATGACACTGTCGCCAACGCTTGCTGCCGCCATCACCATGGCTCGCGGGCACTTGTCCCTGACGAACGCGACCGCGGCGGAGCCACCGCGATCGCGGGTGCCTGGGCACTTCGCGATTGTGGCCTTGGGCTTCACGGTCTCGATCGAGGCTTCCGTTCCTTCAATTTCGTTCGTCTTTCTTTAGATTCGTATATTTTATTGTCGAATATAACTTAGGGTTTCATTATGGGTCGATCCGTAGGAATCTGTAATCCGAGTTCTATCCCCGTTTCGGACCTAGAAACCCATCGTCGTTGAGCTTCGTCTAATCTAAGGCAAGTGGCGGTTCACTCTTGCTTAATCATTCCATGTTCTATTAATTATCAATTGCTTTTAATTGTTAATTAAATTGGAGTGAACTGTTGTCTTCGTTTGGGAACAGATTTTATAAATAACGTGATTAAAATATGACATTTTAATAGGTTGTATATATTGCTAGAAACAACGCTATTATATTTGTTAATTACCGTAATGGTTTCGTTGTGGATTTAAATGTGAACTTAAATGCTAGAATAGCACGAGTATTCGTAGGAACGTTATTCCTTGCGAGGAGTAGTCATTTTTTTATAATTCTCTTCAGGTTATGACCCATTGCTTCTTATCCATCTGTAAGGATCTGAAGTGTTAAGCACCTTGCTAGTGCGATTTGGGTGGACGTAATGTCACCCTGTGTATTAAACTTTTGTAGTTACTCGAGATAATATTAAAAGCCTTAAGAGTAAATATGTGTTTTGTCACTAAATAAGATAAGTGCGGTTAGGCACGTAGTTAATAAACCTGCAGGCGATTAGTACAACTTGGAAACTCACCTGGACTTCGGTCAGAGTAAAGTTCTCTTTCCAATCTGGATTCGCTTTGAGCGGTGAGGTTGGTCGTGAACTGAAATGCCAAGTCGTTTTTAAACGCTTGTATATAAGCTATAACGTTCCCAAACATTCGTCATACTTTCCCATAAGACTCAATTCCTTTGGAGTCTTCTCTTCAGTGCATATCCAAATATTAATCATTCCGTGAAAGTTCCATGAAAGTTCCGCGCCGTCTCATGCCGGCGGTCGCCGCCTTCGAGCCGGCGGTCGCCATGATCCTTGCGACGGTCGCCGTCGCGAACGAAAACAGAAATACGAGAGGAGAAAACTCACCCTCGACGATCGATTTGGCTCGTCTTTCGCCTTGCTTGGTTTCTAGGCTTCTAAGGGCCTCCCAAGCTTCCGCTTGGCCACCGAGAACGACACCGAACGCGCTCCTTACTCCATTGAGAAATGCAGTCTTCACATCCATTTGAAAGAGCTTAAAGTCTTTGTGAGAAGCATAAGCAATAAGCAACCTAATCGCCTCCAATCTTGCTACCGGAGCAAAGGTCTCATCATAATCAATCCCTTCTTGTTGATTGTAACCTTGAGCCACCAAGCGAGCCTTGTTTCTTGTCACCGATCCTGAATCATCCAGCTTGTTCCGAAATACCCACTTAGTTTCTATGATATGCATGCTCTTTGGACAAGGAACTAATATCCACACTTTATTCCTTTCGAATTGATGAAGTTCCCCTTGCATTGCTTGAATCCAGTCAGCGTCTTATAGTGCCTCAAAGATGTTCTTGGGTTCTATAAGAGACAAAAATGCATTGAAAGCACAATAAGTCATACCTCAAATCCATACCTGACTGGAGGCTTGATAGTTCTTTTGTCTCTGTTTGGAATGATAAGATCTATTCCAGTAGCATCAATATCTTCAAATTCAGCAGCATTGGAAGATGGTATGATTGTCTCGACCTCAGGAATTAGGCATCCTCAACATCTTGAAGAATGGAGGGAACTGGGGTACTCACAGAGGTTTCAATAGAGATTGGTTCAACCATAATTGAAGGAACTACAAGAGGAGCAGGATCAGAAAGGATGGGGTAGGAGTTATGCTTGAAGGAAACTTCATCATCTGAGTCTTCATTTTCTCTTTGGAAAGGATCATCCGAGGGAACTGAGGAATCCTGCACAGACTTTAAAGACAATTTTTCATTGAAAATAACATGGATACTTTCCTCTACCTTTTTAGTCTGTTTGTTGAAGACTTTGTAGGCTTTGCTACTCGAAGCATATCCAATGAATATCCTTTCATCACTTCTGGGATCAAACTTACCCAGATTATCCTTACCATTATTGTGAACAAAACACTTGCACCTGAAGACTCTTAGGTGAGAGATGTTGGGAACTTTGCCTCTTAGTAACTCATAAGGCGTCTTCTCAAGTAAAGGGTGCAACATTGCCCGATTCAGAATGTAGCAAGCAGCATTCACAACTTTAGCCCAAAAAGATTGAGGAGACCACTCGAGATGAGCATAGTGCAAGCCATGTCTTCCAAAGTCATGTTCTTCCTCTCGACAACTCTATTATGTTGTGGAGTGTAAGGGGCAGAGAAGTTGTGATCAATTCCATGTTCCCTGCAAAATGTTAGTAGATCTCTATTCTCGAACTCAGTTCCATGATCGGAACAAATAGCATGCACAGATACATTCGGAGATTTTCAAGTAAGGGAACTAGATTCTTAAACCTATCAAAGGATTCACTTTTAGATCTTATGAAAATTGTCCAAGTGAATCTGGAGAAATCATCAACAAGTACAAAGACATACCTACTTCCACCAATACTTTGAACTCGCATGGGACCACATAGATCCATGTGTATGAGTTCTAGAGGCTTAGAGGAACTTACCATAGATTTAGCTTTAAAGGAACTGTGAACCTATTTCCCTTGAACACAGTCAGAACATAGATCCGACATTTCAGCATTGACTTTGGGAAGGCCACGAACGAGTTCCTTTTGATGTAGCTTGTGAATTAACTTGATGCTTGCATGACCAAGTCGCTGATGCCATAGATTCGTCTGATCTTGAATGGACAAAAGACACAGATTTTCTTTGGAAACAAAATTTGGATCAATCACATAGAAATTATTGAATCTTTTTCCCTTTAAGATCACTTGACCTTGATTGCTATCCACTAGGCATTCCTTAGAGGTAAAGCAAACCTCATTGCCTCCTTGATCACACAGCTGTGACACACTTATTAGATCAAAACCCAAAATTTCAACAAGATGAACATTACTTACCTTGATGTGATCTGTGAGATTCACATTTCCAACTCCACAGATTGCTCATTTTCTCTTATCCCCGAAAGAAATATTTCCTCTGCGGTGTTGTTGAAGTGAGGACGTTTTGCTTTTGTTTCCGGTCATATGGCACGAGCAACCACTATCTAAGTACCATTTGTCATGTCGCCTCACTTTGTCCTGCACAAGGGAACTTAAGCTTTTTGAACCCAGCCAAGCTTAGCTTTTCTGGGTAAATTAGTTTGATAGTTCCTATCTTGATGAGGAGCATGAGCATAATAATAAGGATCATTCAAATCAACAATAGTATGCATTTTCTTCTTATTATTCATCTCCAAGTTCCTCTTTTTAGGGCAATCATTAATATAGTGTCCATTTATACCACAATGCCAACAACACAGTTATAAACAACATGATCATATTTGCCACGACCTGGCCTAAATGGTTTCTCATACTTTCTATGCTCAAAGTCAATTCCCTTACCTTTATTTCCCTGAGCTTGATTGACATACATTTTATGAGCATTTTGTCCCTCAAACCAGGTTTGCTTACCTTTAGGCTTCTTCTTAAGAACATTTACCTTCTCTTTCAGGAACTGATTTTTATTGCGAGAGGTTTGAAGAGCTAGATTCAGTGTTTCATTTTTTGTCAACCAGTTCCTTTCTCAGTTTTTCATTCTCAGCAGAACATGAGTCCTCAGAATCTTCCTTACCAAGATAACCAATACCATATCTTGACTTAACAAACACAGTTTGATTCACAATTTTCTCATTGATAGAATCAGTGAGATCATCAAGTTTACTCATTATATCAAGAAGCATAGTAGAGGTATTCTTTTCAGAGTCGATAAGAAAAACAACAGAAATATCAGCATGCATGGGTTCCTTTTCTCGAGTAGTATATGAATCACATTTCCTAGAGGAACTAGCAAGCAATTTTTCAGATTCATCAAGTTTCTTGCTCCAAACAGAGTTCTCGGTAGATAAACATGAAATTTCTTCTTCATATTAATCTAATCTTTCCTGAAGGGAACTGTTCTCTTTACCAAGTTTCTTAATGATCTTAATCAATTGCTTTTTATCACAATTAAGAAGAAATATAATAAAGTCAGAAGAGGATACCTCAGAGTCGTCTGATTCCGTTGAGTCCTCTTTATCCATTAAGCATCTTCCTCCGGAGAATCCACTCAGATCCAGTTCCTCATCTGAGTCATCTCCCCAAGCAGCAACTAAAGCCTTCTTTTTCATAGGCTTGTCATCTTCATTAGAACCATTTGGATAGTTCTTAGCGAGATGTCCTCTTTTCTTGTATTGATAACAAGCATAATCCCTGAGATCTCTTTTCTAGAAAATATTTTTTGGACTTTTCCTTGACTAAGTGCTTTTTGATGTGCTTTGTGACAAGAGCGGTCATCTCATCTTTCTCTTCTTCGAGAGCAGAGTCATTGGTTGTGATATGGCTTTCCATGCAATTTTCCCACCATTCTTCTTATCCTTTCTTTAGAATGTGAGACTTGTTGGTTGAGATTCCCATAGTGAATTCATTTGAGCTAGACATCTTGAAATCTGCAAACTAACACAAATCTAGAGCGCCTGCTCTGATACCAATTGTAGGATCATAGATGTTAGTAATCAAAGGGAACTGACCTTCAGGGAATTTCAGTTCCTTAGCAGCGGAATATAACAGATTCAAGACAAGTTCCTTAGAGTGAGAACCTTTGATAACCAACTAGTTATCCAGGATAAAACCCACTACCTTTCTCTCGAAAGGATTTCAAAGTCTACTTCTTTTATTAATGCTTCGATTACAATCAACTAGAATAGAACACACGAATTAAAGACTTAAGACACACTTAAGACTCTCTACCTAGTTCGACTTAATAAAGCAACACAAAAGCAAGAGACTTACAACCGTTCTTTTCACAAGAACTAGCACCGATTTCTCTTCACTCTACAACTCTTCAAAAGTGCGTTAGAAATGAGAGGTTTTGACTATCTTATTTATGCAGTCATCCTTGTAGAATAATATCTACAGCTGGCTGAATTACACAAATAAAAAATAAAAATAAATCATGAAAGATAAGATTTGGTAACAAATCTTATCCTAACCAATTTTTTTCATCTTTTGTTTCCATAGATAAGACTCAATTATGCTCCTAATTACACGGGACATATCACACTAAAATCTGCTCTCTCCAATTAGAGGATCTGCCCTAGCACGCTCTGGAACAACCGCCGTTGTTGATAACTCCTTCAATAACTCTACATCATTGCCATGAATTCCCATGCCAGTTCCCAAAACTGGCTCTTTGGTCCTTGTTCTTCATTTCCTGAACCTGAGTTCCCTGTTTAACTAAACATGTGGAAATAATAGTAACAAAGTGTTTATCATCGTCAAAAGTGGAAAAATTGAGGAAGGAAACTTTCAAGGAAACCAGAGTTCCTGAAAATTCACTTTCCAACAACCACCCACATCCAAATTAACCACCTAATTCCTTTACTCAATCGTCCTCCAGAAGTGAAATTCATGTCAAATGGAAGAAACTTGAGAAGATCTATGGCCTTCTCATCAACCTTCTACCCATTCTTGGTTTAGAAAAGGGGCTTCCTCCAACAAGAAGATATTCGATCTTGCCAGAAAAAGCACAAAACTTCATCAACTTTCTGAATCTCTACTTGAATCTGCCCCTTCTTCACCTCCAGAAGCAAATCGACCACCCCACCTGGTATGGACGACGCCTGCCTTCTGTTATCCTCTCTATGCGGGTTAAGATGATAAGGCTCCCCATCTCTCTTTCATCCTCCCTCCGGCTATTAAGAGCTAGGACCTCGCCGATACCATCTTCAATGACAGAACCTCCTCTCAAAATTAAAACTATTGTCGCCTCTCTCTTCTGCTTTCCCGTGAAGATGGCTGATTCAAAGCTTCTCCCTCACCCCCTGGGTCTGTTAGACCCTCCAAAGGTGATTACTGGTCTGCAAATCTCCAAGATACATCGATGTCTTCAAGCCCCTAAGAAGCTTCCTCGTCACCATTCTAGGTGTGAAATTCCAGTTTTTAATCTCAATCCTAATATTATCAACCGGTTTACCTCTAACTATTTATTATGCTCTGCTTATCCTGTTATTTGCATACCCTCTCTTAAACCTTATCACTGCATAATCCCATACTTTGAGATTATGAACATTTTGGTTAATTCCATTAGTGTCTATGGTATTGATCTTGCTTGCTCATTACACTTTCTGCTGTCTCTTTCATGCAAGAATATCAAAGGGAAAAAATCTTCCTCTAAGCTTACTCTCTTTATGGCTTCACAAGTCTACTTAGTTTATAAAATCATGGAAGAAAACCCTCACTTTAGGGCTTCTCGAGCCCTCTCTTGTGTGTCCATAACTGTGCTAAGCACTCATAATGGTATTACTCTGCTCCTCAACAATTGCTTTCTTATCTGTTGTCTGAATCTTCTTATTGCTAAGAATGATATACACCTTAATACCACCATAACCAAACTAAATATGATGAGTTTTTTCAACTCATGGCAACACTTATGGCTGTTTCTGGGTTCCTCCCTATTTGTGTGCTTTGAACACTTACCTCTTAATGGCTATACTATGTTGGTGAACCATCATAGGGAGTATTCTCAAATTAACCCTATAAACTGTTATCAGTTTCTATTATTTGCTTATCTGTCTTGCAAAAGTCCAGTGCTATGTGTGGAAAGTCTTTATGTTGTTATGAACTCTATCATGAAATTTTTGTTGACTCCTATTATAATTGATTCTAAGGCTTCACAAGCCTGGCCAGATTATACTATCATTGAGGTTAACCCTCACATCAAGGTTGCACAAACCGTGTTATGAAGTGACATCTTATGGTGTATCTTTACTCTTGCTAAGCCTGCAGGGTTATCCTTGACTATTGTAATCAGTAACTTCTTGTGCTCAAATAGCCTCTTTGCATTGCAGTATTATTCTTACAACTTTAAGACTCACAAGTACACAGAGTGGTGCTTCTCTGCTTTGCAGGATCCTCATTTCCTCTGCTCTCTCCCTAGTATCTCTACTTCTGAAATTACCTCTTACTCCTCTTCCACTCGCTCTCTAGAATTAGAGAATTTGGTCTGTGATTTTTTCACACCCTTTATTGTTTACAACCTTCACAAAACTTCATGCCTTGATTTTACTTATCTTTTACCTGGTACTAATATACAAATGACCTACTTACTCTTTATGTGAAGGTACCCAACTCAATACGACTCGTCTTCTGGCCTTACCTTAATGAAATGGCGAACTTGGATCAACAATAAACCATCGCAGAGCTACTTATGGCTCCTCCCTTTCCCAAATTATGTGTTTACACTCTTGGAGAACAATTATCTTGTTATTAGGAATAAAAGGGTCACCCCCTACAATGAATTAGCAAGGGATCAAACCCCTAAACCTTGTATTCACCCTATTATACTAAAGATGCACTATTGCGTTCATCACTTATTACTTGATAACAATAAAAATTGTAACAACCATCTTACGTTAAAACCCTGGTCTTGTAATACTTATTATCTTCCTAACTTCAAATTGAAATCTACTACTCGGCATGGTCAAAATAGCTTCCGGGACTATTTTCACAAAAAAAGTACAAACCCACATTGGCCTTACAAAGCCGGCAACCAGCAACTGACTCTCACCAATATATCTTGCCACCACTATCGTGGTACAAATCCAGTCATTCAGAATCCCTCAAATATAGCACTCTCTTGCCTTATGTGCAGCATCCAAGGCTTATCCATCAACCCACAATCAAAAGCGAAAGACTTATCCATCAACTCATAATTAAAAGTAGAAATATCAATACTCGAGTTTACCCTTTATGATCCCAACCTTGATAAAATTACCAAATCTCCTTGGCTCAAAAATAGTGCTTCTTATTCTACTAAAATTGAACCCCTAACTATGGTACTATATCATTACCCCAATAAAATAGCAAGACCAACTTACTTGCAAAACAATCCCAAAGTGTTTAAATGAAGATAAGCCTTTGGAATTATAGAGGCATTGGTCGAAAAAACCTCTGGACTGATATCGAGTCCTTTTGTATTATTGAAAAAATACAAATGATGGCTCTAGTTGAAACTAGAACAAACCAAGAACCACCACAACTTCTTTAAAACCAAGCTGGTTTTGATAATTTCCACTTCTCACCAGTAGTTGGATTTTCTGGTGGTGTATGCGTCATGTGGAAATCTTACCAATTATATAACAAAATATGTGAACTCTCTCATATTGACCCTCACTTTATTGCGATTAAATACAAAATACTGGACAAAGCAATTTGTATCATGATGATTTTCATTTATGCTCCTCCAAGAGAAAAAGATAAAGATCATTTCTAGTTTAGACTAGCAAATTTCGTCTCACAGACAAATCTTCCTTGTATCCTCATTGGAGATCTCAACGAAATACAAAACAACATGGAAAAGATCGGTGGTGCCCATCTCCCACCATCGAAATTCCTTAGATTAACGAACTTTAAAAATGAATGTGACCTCATTGATATTCCAACCCAAGGTGGGGACTTCACCTAGAGGAAAAACATAACGGAGATTGACAATCAATATTCAAAACTAGACAGAACCCTGGTTCATGACCAAAATTTACAATGGTTTCCAGGAATCTTTACTAAAAATCATGCATTTACAACTTTGGACCACTGCCCTATATCTGTTATATTAGAAAACCAATCTCATATCAAAGCTCAACCCTTTAGATTTGAGAAAATATGGACATATCGAAAATATTTTGAAAATATTATGAGACGGGCATGGCGTATCAACACGAGGGGTTCTCACATGTTTAACCTCACCAAAAAGACCTACGCACTGAAAGCAAGTGCTAAACATTGGAATAAAATAACATTTGGAAATATCTTTAAACAACTTAAAGAAGTGCAGGAATTATTAACCTCTATACAAAAAGAAATAATTACCAACCCAGCACAAAACCTCTTAACTAAACAAAACAGATTAATATTGAAAAAGGAAAACCCCCTTTCTTTCCATAAAAATATTGGAGTCAACGTGCTAAAACAAGATACATTAAATCAATTGATACCAACTCTAATTACTTCCACCGCATTGCTACAGGCAGACGGAGTCGGAAGATAATTACTAAAACAACACACATTAAATCAATTGATACCAACTCTAATTACTTCCACCGCATTGCTATAGGAAGACGGAGTCAGAAGATAATTAGAGAATTCCGTACTAATGACGGCACCATTATAATCGGGTTAGAAAACATTCGTAACGAAATCAGAATAGATTTTGAAAGAAGATTCAAGAAAAACAACATAGACAACTGTTGGATCGTTAGAGTTACGTCTGAGGGAACAAAGGCTTTGTTCCCACAGAAGGCACAGTGGAATAATATAGCAAGAAAGATAATGAACGAACTCACGATGTATAGTGGAAACCCAAATTAGCAAAACTAGCCAATCAGAGAAAAACCACTACCTTCAAGCTTCCGCTTGAGAGGATTTTGAAGCGTCTACTTGTCTTATTGATTTCTTATTCGATTACACTTGTATCCTGGACTCCAACCTCTAGACTACCCAGCTAGACTTGAAGCCTCTTCTACAACGATGAATCCGAACTCAACCTTCAAAGACTCACAACCGCTTCACTCTCTTTCTTTTCTTTTCTTTTCGTCGTTCCTAGTCGTACATAGAAATGAATCCACACTCCTCTTAAATACAACTCGGCTAAACCCTAATTGTAACAAGATAAGATTTCTCCAAATAAGGTAACAAGAAGATATGATTTGGTTGAAGGAATAATATCCCAACCGTCTACATTAATTAAGGAAGGAGTTCCTTTAATTAATATAACCGGAAGAGATATAATTCTTCTCTCTCCAATTATCTTATCTTAGGAAGGATTTCCTAAGATAAAACAATCGGGCTTCTTCTCTTTCCATCGGGCTTCTTCTCTTTCCATATCTTCTCAAATCGGCTTAATCCTTGCAGCCGAAGTCTTCAATCCTTGACCGTGTAACACCCCCAAAACTTAACCCTTTTGGAAATGTATTACCGCCAGTGACCCCAGTGTTCCTTACCGAGATCACCCAAGGCTTTACCGTTTAAATACAAATCATGAAATACAATGATACAAAATGATAACCTTATTCATATAAAACACGAGTCCCGGGATTACATCCCAATCCCGAATAGGACAAACACAGAGTTTAAATAAATTACAACGGAAATCTTAAACAAGGTACATCGGAAGACTTTTAAAAGATATTAAAAAGGGTTGTGATCGTAATGATCACCTGCCCAAGGATCTCAACCTGATTAAAATAAATTATTAAAAACGTCGGAAAACCACCGTCGACTCCATAGTCCTTCTAGTCTTCTCATCTACACTCTATTTGATGTGCCGAATCGAACGGATGACACCAGCCCACATGCGGAGAACAAAGTTCGTGGGTTAGTCTACTTGAATAGACTAGCAAGGGTAAAAAGCAGAGTGTTTCGAGTGATCGAAACCGTTTACTATCATTGTCCCTCGAATAATAACCGAAGGGACGATACATAACCCATCACTTTCACGGAATAACAATAAGAGGTATGCATGAGAGAAGATTCTGGAAGATTTCATCTTCACAGAAATCGACTCGAAAAGAGACTCCAAGAGATTGAGTCTTTAAGGAAATATGACAAATCTGGAATATTTAACAGAATCAAACAACAATGATTTAAAAGTTGACTGAGATGCTTCAGTTCACGACCAACCTCATCGCATACAGCGAATCCAGATCGGAAAGAGAACGTACTACATTCAAGTCGAGACGAGCTTTCCTAGCTGCACTATTACTTAGCTGCACTACTCGCCCAAGGTTTATTAATCATGTGCACTCGAGCACATATCTTATTTAATTACAAAACACACATTACTGAAACACATTAATGTTATTATGAGCGACAACAAGGCTTAAATCACAGGGTGACAATTACGTCAACCCAAATTAAAACACACACAACCCACACGCGGGACTTAACATTATTATGCCGAGCAACAACGGCGTTATTAACACACCGGGTGACCTCACGTTCACCCTGATTGCACTACAGTGGTTACACTTTAATTATGTGCTTAACTGCACTTATCTTATTAAATTACAACACCCACACACACAGTGTTGGGGCTTTTAATATTATTCTGAGAACACGGAAGTTATGATGACACCGGGTGATCTTACGTTCACCCTGATTGCACTGCCACAGCGCTTATAGTTTAATTTACAGGATGACAGTTACGTCCACCCCAATGCACTAGCTAAGTGCTTAAAACACAGGACTGCAATTAAGCTCATCCAACGGCGCTTGTAAGGCGCTTAAAACACTTCAGATCCTTACATGTGGATAAGAAGCATAGGTCATGACCCTTAAATTATTCGGCAATAACCCCGAGGAATATTATGATTTAAAGAAACGACAAATCCTTATTTGGATTAGCGTTCCCATGAATATTAAATTATAAAGAAATGACTAATCCTTACTTGGATTAGCGTTCCTACGCACATTAAGTTATAAAGAAACGACTAATCCTTACTTGGATTAACGTTCCTACGAACACTCGTGTTAACTAAACAGTCTAACATAGTAATTAATCACATTAAAGCCATCCAGGCAAACGACTTAAACATAGAGATAATAGAAACAACTAATCCTTACTTGGATTAGTTTTCCTATTAACCCACATAAATGCCCGGAAGGCGATCACAGATAATAGCGTCGTTCTAGCAGATATACAACCTATTATATGATTTTCCAAAACAGTTTATAAAACCATTTCCAGATAAACACAGTAATCATTCCAAATTAATTACTCAGATAAACAGTTGATAATTAATGTAAATATGGAACGATGAGCAAGAGCGAACCGCCACTTGCCTTAGTCCGCAGATCTGGAACAAGCAGAGACAACGGGATTCCGGGCTCGACACAGGTATAGCTCCGACAGCACAACGACCTTCGAGTCGACCCATAAGGAAACCCTAAGTTAGATCCGACATAAACTAGTACGTATCTATGGAAAGACGAAAGAACCTGAAAGAAACGACGCCACGACGACAACCAACCAAGCCAAAGCCACAAAGGCCTTCTGGGCACTGGCGGCGGTCGCCGTTCTTGGCGGCGGTCGCCACATTCATCACGGCGGTCGCCGTGAAGAACACGGTCGACAGAGACGAGAGAAATCTCACCAAAACAAAGCGCGTTTCGACCCCTTTCCGCCTTGCTTGGTTTCTGACCTCCAAAGGCAACCAAGAGGCTTCAAAAGGGCTGCTGGAAACACCACCAAACGACACCGATGAGGGCTTCAGAAATTCCGGCAAAGGGCACAACTCCGGCGAGAGAGAGATTCTGAGATGGAGCTTCTGATTCTGTGATTAATCTGATCCCAGACCTCTCCTTTTATAGCCACAAACCGAGGGAGCACAATGATGGCTAGGAAGGCGACGTGGAGGGCTACAACGGCGATCGTCAGACGACTCCGGCGACCATCGGGCAAAAACCTCCAGACAACAACTACGGCGGGCGCCATAATAACTGTGGCGGGCGCCGTCATCAATGCGGCGGGCACGCGGCGGTCGCCGTCGCTAAGCCTGTCACGGCCAGCTAGAAGCTGACACACTGACTCCTCGGACCCAACCACGGCGGTCGCCGTTTCTGAACGGCGGTCGCCGTTTCTCCCTTTTCCCGCCCATTCAGCTTTGAACGGACCTGACGTTAAACCGGGATAAAAATTATCGTACGCGAACGACAATTAAAATCTAAGGCACCTTGTCTGTATATTATTTCACTGAGAAAAATATTACAGATATAGAGCACATTACAGAATGTCTCAAACTCTCTATATTAAATCCGACGTACACAACAGGTACTCGGAAAAATTCCAAAATTCCCAAAATAACCTTACAAAAATACGGGGTATCACATCACCTCCCCCTTAAAATACGTTTCGACCCCGAAACTTGCATTAAGCCAATGAGGATACTACCTCAACACCAATCTTACCACCTGGATCCAACATCCTTAATCACTTCATCCTTGAAATGGATCACACGAGATATTATTCTTAATTCCTTAGGATATCATTCTGAAATTGATTCATCCGCCTTAATGCTCATGGCACAAACTCACGCATGAGAGATAGCTCCTGATCTCTCCGAACAAAACTCTACAAGTTCATTCCCTTTCCTTAAGAAATCTCGGAAGAACTCAGCGTATGAGATAACGCTTACCACAGTACTCCTTAGATGCGTAGACAATTCTCCTTACTGAATCTTTAATGCATCGGGATCATCAACATATCCCATCCTTAACTACAACCTTTCCTCTCAACATGACCGTTTCACAACTTAATCTTCCTCAAAGAGTTGCACCTAGCCTTGTAGATGACATACTCTATGTATGAAGAAGAATCTTAGGAGTGGATTTAGATTTAAACAGCAGAGTCGACCTTGGGATTAACCACAAGGGACGAACATCTAAGTTATCCACAAAACTCCACCACCATAAGTCCGACAGTCCTTATCCTTACTTGGCATAAGCTGTTCCCGACACTTACATGGTTTCGTATGAACAACTAATTCGCAATGATAACACATTCTGAAATTTTCCAAAACACGGAAACACTTCATTAACATCCAAACATTACATTAATTGACAAAAGTCGATCAGGCAGATCTTAGAACCACGGAGATTACCGACACACGTCGTTACTCCTTAATCTTAAAGGAAGACTTAACACAAATACAACTTAATGGATCAGGGTTCTTCTCCGTTGGCTTGACTCATTACAAAGAGTCATTTCCCTTGGCCTGAAGACCCCATAGGCGCTTTGCCTTTATTACGAGCCATAGACTGCTCAGGAGTGGATACCACTGGCCTTGGGTTTTGTCCACCTCCAACATTTGACGCCTGATAAGACTGCATTGGTCCTTGACCCTTCAGTCTGCAGTACGTTTTTATGTGGCCTTCCCTTCCACAATTATGACACATCCTCTTGTCCGTTTGGCAATAAAAGCTTTTATGCCCCACTTCACCACAATTGTGGCACTGAATTGCTCTGCCGCTCCAACCTGAGTCTCTGGCAGAGTCTGATTGAGTTGTCTCGGTCTTAGCACGACCAGACCTTTCAAACTTGGTAGGCGATGCCGGTCGTTTGAATGAACCAACCTGGCGATCCTGTTGCCCACCCTTTCCCTTAACTTGTTTCTCCCTCTTAAGGGCAGACTCTTCCAATGTGACTTCCGTCTTGTAGGCTGCATCCACATATTGCTCTAACGTAGTACAGCCATGACGTAACATTAGAGGCTTGATCTCTGGATTCATCCATCCATGGAAGTACCAGATCTTTTGCTCTTCGGTTGACACCACAGGTCCAGCGTACTGCATCAAGTGATTGAACTTAGCGAGATCACCCAAGGCTAGTGGCCAGCCGGTGGCGGTGGTGGGGGTTCTTGGGCGAGGGAGGCCGGAGGTGAGGGAGGCGCCGCTGTCGGAGGTGAGGGCGTCGTTAGGTGTCGGCACCGGTGTTGGAGGTAAGGCCGCCGGTGAAGCTCCAGTGGGGGCTTGGGTGTCCATGGAGGAGGAGGAGGAAAAGGATGAGGAGGCAGATAGTTTAGCCCGACAGACGAGTGGTGGCGCGAGACGTCGGTTGACACCATCGAGTGTACCTACGGACATTACACCCGCACCAGGCATCCGTCAGGTAAGTAATGCATTTTGTGATTAAATTTTATTCGTTAGATTTGAAAGATTTACTTAAATTGTATTCGTTATTCAATTAGATTCCTAAGTTATGAATATTTTAGAACTGAAAGAATATTTGTTAGATTTAGATAATATGTATTTTTTAGAACTGAAAGAATATTATCATTTTAGAATTGATCCAAATTTATATGCATATAAAATTTAGATAAATTAGATATAAATTTTGGATAAATTAGATATTTTTGATAAATTTAGATAAATTAGAATTGAGCAATAAATATTGTTGGGCTCGTCGTTATCCAAGAAGATCAAACGGGAAAGATGGGCCCAGATCCAAGCAAAATCAGAAGCCAAGGGAAACCAGAAAGAGGCGTCGTACATCCCTCAGACATGTAGGATCCGACCAATTCCGGATATCTTGCCCAGGGCATTAAATGCTCGATCGATGGCAACGGCCATGGCATTAAACACAAATATAAAGCCGGTAATCAAGAGCATATCCCTAAGATCTCGCTCGAATTCAATGGGATATATTGCAAAGATGAAAGTAACGGACATAAGGAGCAATTGCCATATATAGACCATGACAAGGCATGGAAGAGACACACGACTACGCCCTGCATTCCTTCACTTGCTCTGAAAGGAACTTAAGAATACACCCACTCTATCTCATTCTCATCGGAACATCGCTCAGTCACCACCGGTCGAGTCATAAAATCGTCGGTCGTACAGAATCCGATCTTTTGTCCTCCAAGGATAAGTTGCACTCCGATCTGATTCAATCGCCAATAGATCAATACAATTACTTTGCTATTTCGTATCTATTCTTTATTTGTTGATTGTCTGCTTGGTTTGGATTGATTTCTTTTACCCGATCGTCTCGTTACCCCGTCTAAGGCAATTTAGATCGTTCGATCTTTTCGCCCCAAAACAATTTGGCGCCCACTGTGGGGCAACTTGCCGATCACCATCTCGAAACCTTCCAACCATGACTATCAACCCACCTACTGATACCGAGGAGCCACGCCTCGAGGATAACGCTCAAGCTCAAGGAAACACAACCGAAAATCCTACTCCGACCCAATTCTAAGAGCTTGCCCAAAAAATGACTTCCCTACAAGTTGAACTTGCCCAGCAATGCCAAAAGACCGAAGCCTTAGCTACCTTATCCACCCAATCCGAGGCCGAGATTGCACAACTAACCCATGAAAATGAGTCTCTTAAGTCGCAGGTACAATCAATGGCTTTTGGATCCAGGCGGATGCCCGTCCATAGCAACATCCAGACGCGTCTCAACATGGATGGTGTCGAACTGACTCCTCCAAGCATACGACGTCCCGGACACACCGAGGGTACATCTCGAACTCCTTTGGTTAATCCATTTTTGACTAACAATGTTACTTTTTCCACACTGATCGGGTCAGTAGGGACCCGAATCGACGAACCATAGGCTACCAATCCTCCCGACATCCTAGCTCTCGTCCAACAGACGCTTAGTCAACATATGAAGACGCTCGACGATCGTATCGCTAGGATTCCCGGAGTCCCATAGCCGATCGAGAAGGTAGCATCAAGCGGATTCGAAAAATCTCCGTTCGTCAAAGAGATCGCTAGGGTCGAGATCCCAAAGAAATTCCATCTCCCCACAATGGCGACGTTCGACGGCACCAATGACCCAGATGATCACATTTCTCTCTACAAACAAAAATTAATGACTGTGTTCGTTCCAAGGGAGAGCCGTGAGGCTGTCATGTGCAAAAGCTTTGGCACGACTCTCGCGGGTCCCGCACTAACCTGGTTTATGCGTTTGCCTCAGGGAGTGATCGCATCATTTGCAGACTTGGACAATTCCTTCAAGATCCAATTCGTTAGTAGTTGGAGGCTCGAAAGACAATCGAGTGACCTCTATCGAATCACCCAAAGGTATAACGAACCTCTCCGAAGCTATCTTAACAGGTACAATAAGGAAAAAGTCATGATCCCCCATTACGACGTCACCACCTCCATCGAAGCCTTCCGACAAGGTTTGATCAAAGATAGCAACCTCTACAACGAGATCACCAAATACCCTTGCATAAGCTTCGAAGATGTCCAGGCCAAAACCATGACCGAGGTATGTTTGGAAGAAGATCGTGAGTCACGAAAAGCCTCCCATGGACCTGACCAATCCGATCGCAAATCCTCCTCCGACAACCATTGGGACAGACGCCATCACCCCTATCCTTGTAATCGAAATGAGCCAAACCAGGTAAATTCTTTCCAAGACAGGTCTCAAGACTGGAGGGATGGTCCAACGTTGCCTCCCAGGGTCCAATCTTACAACTTCAACGTTTCCGTGATGGAGCTCATTAAGAGTTTCAACAAATATGGAAAAGAGGTAAGATGGCCCCGAAAGAGCGACCGACCAGACGTCAAAAAGGACATGAGCCGATGGTGCGAGTTCCACGGTGACCACGGTCACTCGACGGATGAGTGCATCGCCTTGCGTAAAGAGGTCGCTAGGTTGCTCGCGCAGGGGCTCCTACATGACATAATCTCGGAACGAGCCAAGGCCACCATGGAACGACGAGATCAGGTAAAACAAGACAAACCTCCGTCTCTAGTCCATACAAAAATTGTCAATACTATTTCAGGTGGTTCGGACATATGTGGAAACACGTACTCCGCGGCCAAACGACATGCAAAGGAAAGCAAAGGTAGTGGACCCGAAACGCCAGAGTTCAGACCAAACAAGGTCTCTGATCTCCCGACGGTCACGTTCGACGAATCTGATGCCGACGGATCGGAAAGCCATCACGATGGTCTGGTAATATCTTTATCTATCGGAAACTGTTTGATACGTAGAGTACTAATCAATACAGGAAGTTTGACCAATATCTTGACCTTCGATGCCCTCAAAGGGATGGGTCTGGGTAAGGAAGACCTGATCCAAAAATCGACTCCACTAGTTGGATTCAGTGGCAAAGTTAAACACACTATCGGCGAAATCGTTCTCACAACGTACGCTAGAGGAGTCAACCAACAGGTGAAATTTCTACTCCTAGATTGCCCATCTCCCTATAATTGCATTCTTGACAGGCCATGGATACACGCTATGAAGGCGATACCTTTGACGTACCATCAAATCATCAAGTTCCCTACCAAATGGGGAGTCCAAGAAATCAAGGGAGACCAGAGGGCGGCCAAGGAATGCTACGTCGCCTCCATGAAAAGCGTCATCGAGCATAAGATTGCATAGCAATCACAGAGCAGTGAAGGACCTAATCGATACGTCGAACCAGAAATGGAAAAACTCGACGAGATCGTACTAGATCCTTCAAAGTCAAACCAAATGGTAAGGGTCGGGTCGGACCTGGACGACTCAACCAGACAATGAATTCTTGATTTTCTCAGATCCAATACTGATTGTTTTGCGTGGTCACATGAAGACATGATCGGTATATCTCCGAACATTATTACTCATAAGTTGAATGTAGATCCATCTCCTCCCCCCCCCCCCCGGTAAAGCAAAAGCGTAGAAAATTCTCCCCAGAGCGAAACAAGATCGTCGACGACGAAGTCAAGAGCTTGTTGGAAACAGGAAAAATAAGGGAATTCAACTACCTCGAGTGGCTGGCCAATGTGGTTGTAGTCCAAAAGAAGAATGACAAATGGAGAGTCTGCATCGACTTCACCGATCTCAACAAGGCATGCCCTAAAGATTCATTCCCGCTTCCTCACATCGATGCCATGATCGACGCGACGGCAAGACACGAAATGTTAACCTTCATGGACGCATTCAGTGGCTACAACCAAATCCTTATGGAACCCTGAGGATCAAGAGAAAACGGCATTCATCACAAGCCAAGGTATCTATCGTTACAAAGTAATGCCTTTCGGACTAAAAAATACAGGGGCTACTTATCAACGGTTGGTCAACAAGATGTTTAAAGACCAAATCGGGGACACGAGAGAAGTCTACATAGATGACATGCTAGTCAAATCAAAAAAGAAGGAAGATCATATCGACCACCTCCGCGACAGCTTCGAGGTACAAAAAATATACAACATGAAATTGAATCCTATGAAGTGTTCCTTCGAGGTGTCGTCAGGAAAGTTCTTGGGGTACATGGTGACGCAAAGAGGAATAGAAGCCATCCCAGAATAGGTCAAGGATCTCATCAACCTTTGATCCCCTGATGCGTCAAGGACGTGCAAAAACTGACAGGTCGGATAGCAGCTCTAAACAGATTCATCTCAAAGTTGTCCGACAAGTGCAAACCCTTTCACGATGTACTCAAGAAGAAAAATCCTTTCAATGGACGAAAGAACACGAAGCTGCATTTCAAAACCTGAAGAAATACCTTGCCAGTCCCATGTTGCTAACTAAACCTAAAGACGACGAGCCGCTATTGCTATATCTAGAAGTGTCGGAATCCGCCGTGAGTGCAATACTGGTCAGAGAAGAGGATGGAAAGAAATCGTCGATATACTATGTCAGTCGAACATTACTACCGGCCGAAACAAGGA
The DNA here is from genome assembly GCA_027886185.1 of Rheum nobile. NCBI lineage: Eukaryota > Viridiplantae > Streptophyta > Magnoliopsida > Caryophyllales > Polygonaceae > Rheum > Rheum nobile. The sequence goes on along the minus strand of WOAB01000686.1, from coordinate 917,511 downwards.
ACTCATCGCTAGAGAAACTTGTACTATCACTGGTAATGGCATCGAATAAACTCAAACCATATTTTGAATCCCATACAATAATTGTCCGCACTAATCATCCCATGAGAGCAATCATGAGGAAACCTGAGTTCATAGGATGAACGACCAAGTGGGCTATACACCTCAGCGGCTATGACATCGAGTACGAGCCCAGAATAGCGATCAAGTCGCAAGCCCTGGCTGACTTTGTGGCGGACTTCAGTCCGACCCTAGAGCAAGAGGCCACTAAGGATGCAGCACAATTGCTCGTGATAGAAGAAACAGGTAAATGGGAGCTCTACACAGATGGCGCGTCGAATGCAGAGGATCGGGGCTAGGGGTCGTGCTGAAATCGCCACAAGGGGACAAGATAGCCCATGCCGTGAGATGCGAATGGGACGCGACCAACAACGAAGCTGAATACGAGGCACTTATATTTGGGCTCATCCTGGCCCGTGACCTAGGAGTCCAGGAGATCGAGGTCATTTGCGACTCCCTCTTAGTCGTAAATCAAATACAAAGGTTGTACAATGAAAAGGACGTCAGGATGATAGCCTACCTGGAAGTGGCTAAGAAGCTGATAGACCAATTCCAAACGTTCAACATCAGACAAGTACCCAGAGATCTTAACTCTCAATCCGACGCACTAGCCATTCTGGGGGCCGTCCAGGATCCAAAGGAATTTCCATACATCCCATTGGCACACGTCATGACGCCAGCCGTCCCAGAAGCATCCAATGAGTCGGCCACACCACTGGAGGAACTCGTCACGATGGAGATAGGCGACTGACCAGAAGAAGACATCGTCAATGCTCATGACGACTCGACACTACCTTACATCAAATGTCTAAGAAACGGCATCCTACCCAACGACAAAACAGAAGCAAAAAGGCTTAAGGTACAAGCACTTTCTTTCGATGTCATAAATAAAATCTTGTACAAGAGATCTGTCACATGGATACTCCTACGATGCCTTAAGACTCCGAAAGTCGGATGTATCTTACAGTCATTACATGAAGGAGAATATGGAAACCACACCGGCGAAAGAAGTCTCTCAGGAAAAGCCTTGCAAAATGGATACTACTGGCCCACAATGAACAGGGACGCAATGGAGTACACCAAGAAGTGCGATGCCTGTCAACGACATGCACCCGTTCCTCATCAACCCTCGGAGCTTCTCCATCCGACTTTGGCGTCGTGGCCCTTTATGAGATGGGGGATGGACATCGTCGGGAAACTCCCACCTGTGTCGGGTTAACGAGCCTTCTTCCTTGCCATGACAGACTACTTCTCTAAATGGATCGAAGTTGAAGCCTACCGAGAGGTAAAAGATCAACACGTCATTTCATTTATAAAATGCAATATCTTGTGCACATTTGGCGTCCCATCAGAAATCGTATGCGACAATGGCTCCCAGTTCATCAGTCATAAGACTCGAGCCTTTAGCGACCAATGGAACATCAAGTTGGTCACCTCCACCCCTCGGTATCCACAATCCAACGGACAAGCCAAGTCCAGCAACAAAATCATCATCAACAACCTCAAGAAATGCCTCATAGGGGCTAAAGGCAAATGGGCAGACGAACTCCCATTCATCCTCTGGTCCGACAGGACCACTCCAAAGAACGCGACCGGATAGTCGCCATTCTCACTCGTCTATGGAAGCGAAGCAGTCATCCCCGTCGAGCTATTGGTTCCAACTGCTCGTTACAGCCTTCAGACAAACGAGCAGAACGACGTCGAACTAGCACACAACTTGGATACAACGGATGAGACTAGACAAAGAGCCAGAATTAGAATGGTCAAGTTCCAATAGCATGTCGCAAGAAGTTACAACAAGAACGTTCGAGCCAAAGTCTTTAAAGTTGGGGATTGGGTCCTCAGGAAAACATTCCAGAACACCAAGAATCCGACTGATGGAAAGCTTGCACCTCAGTGGGAAGGACCCTACCTAATCATGGAAGTAGTCGGACAAGGAGCATACCAATTAGAAGACAAAGATGGACAACCAATCCCAAGAAGTTGGAACGCGACACATCTAAAGTTAGACCACTTCTAAATTAGCATGGTAAGTGATGCGTTCCGAGGTTGGGGAGCCTCGGGATGACTCGTCTTTGCGCGGATCTAGATCGAGATGTTCACCTGGACATCACGGATAGGTACGAGCCACCAAGTAGATGGCTCGCGGGTCTCTTGTGCTTGCTTGAGGTGACGGCGGGGCGAGACTGCTCGAAGCGACGAGCTACGGAAGGTGCAGTAGCGTCTGCGGCAGAAGAAGGGAGATGCGAGGGATGTGTTTGACGTTCGAACCCGAAGAAGGAGGAATAACTTTCTAACTTGACCCGGGTTTATTAAACTTGAACGTTATTGAAACGATTACAATGGAGGCCTATTTAAAGGCAAAGGGATCGGCCTAACCCTAATGGGCTTGGACCTCGCAATAGACTAATGGGATAGCCCACTATGCAATAGTGAGCATACGCCCGAAATAGAAATGACTGAAATGGAAATGCTAAAACGGGAAACATACTAAAACTAGAAATAATACAAAGTAGGCTAAATACGACTAAGTCTTGAACCAAGGAGGACGCCATGGTCTTGGGCGCCTTGGGCTTGTCGGAGCCCGGCTTGGGTGAGGGCTGGGACGCATCATTCTCCTCCCCTTAGATTCGAAGCGTCCTCACTTCAAGCTTGGTGGGGCCAGGGGGAGTCGGCGCTTGGCGGTCAGAGGAAAAACGACGTCGGGCTTGGATCCGGCTCTTGGAACCTCCATGATGACCAAGTATGACTCGGGTCCAGGAGCGGGCACGGCGTCGGGTGTAGGAATGGGCACAATAGCGGGCTTGCTGAAAATCGGCGTTGTAGGCACGGCAGTGGGCACATCAGCGGGCTCGCTCAGGCACGGACTCGCGGCAATGGGCACGCCAGTGGGCGCGCTAAGATTCGGCGGCGTCGTGACAGCGGGCATGGCAATGGGCACACTGATGATCGGCAACGTCGCGAAAGTGGGTATGCCAGCGGGTGCGGTTGCTGCTGGGCACGTAGGACCCGAACTCGCAGCATCGGGCACGACAATGGGCTGTGGTGATGCGACCAACTCGGCTCGAAGTCGAGCCACCTGCCGCTTTAGGAACCGGATCTCTCGTTGCTCAGCCGAGAGCTCAAAGACGGGGGCATCTTGGCTCAGGTCGACGTCGTGGGTGCGGTATCGGGTCCGGTCGTGGGTGCGGTATCGGGTCCGATTGTAGCCGTTGTCGTGGGTCCGGTAGCAAGCGTAGTCGACGTCGGCGTGGTCGAAGGCGCGGTGGACATTGTAGGCGTCGTCGTGGATCCGGTGTCGCGGCTGGTATGTGTGTGGTCGCGGGCGCGGTGGCGGGGGTCCATGGAGGCGAGGCGGCGGGATCCAACCCGGGGGCGCGTCGTATGGGTCAACGCCACCGAACCAAGGGTCGTTGATGTCCCACTCGTCGGGTTCGAAGTAGTAGGCCATGGAGCGGGTTCGACTAGGGCTCGGGCATGGGTCCGGGTATGGGTGGTTAAGGCAAGGAAGGGGGTAGATCTTAAATTTGAATTTTGAAATTCAAATTTAAGATTGGCTAGATATGGTAGGATTTGGGAATCTTGGATTGGAGAGATAATTGGCGGATTTGGTGGGATTTGATTGGATTTTGGATAAGGAAAGATATGATTGATTTTGAATTTGAAATTCAAAAACAAGATCAATCAAGATATGGCAAGTTCGGATTTTGGGAAATTTGGGAAGATTTTGTTGGATCTCGGATTGGGACAATGGCAGCGGAGTGGGTTAGGGTTTGGAGTGGCCGCGGCGGAACTAGGGTTTCTGCAGTGCAGCCTTCGTATTTTGCCCTTTTGGAGGGGCAAACGAACTCGGATTTGGACGAATTTTATATGGCTGAACTCGTCTTTCAAAGCTCTACAGGATTCTGAAAAAAAATCTCAGAAAAGAGAAAAAATTTCTGGGCGGAATCTGGGCAGAAGTCGACGGTGTTTCTGGCGTTGGTGTAGACGTCGTCGGTGGCTCGATCAACTGGCGCTCTGATACCAGTTGATGCGTTCCGAGGGTGGGGAGCCTTGGGACGACTCGTCTTTGCATGGATCTAGATCGAGATATTCACTTGGACGTCGCGGATAGGTATGAGCCACCAAGTAGATGGCTTGCGGGTCTCTTGTGCTCGCTTGAGGCGAGGGCGGGGCGAGACTGCTCGAAGCGACGAGCTACGGAAGGTGCAGTAGCGTCTGCGGCGGAAGAAGGGAGATGCGAGGGATGTGTTTGACGTTCGAACCCGAAGAAGGAGGAATAACTCAACTCTAACTTGACCCGGGTTTATTAAACTTGAACGTGATTGAAACGATTACAATGGAGGCCTATTTAAAGGCAAAGGGCTCGGACTAACCCTAATGGGCTTGGGCCTCGCAATAGACTAATGGGCTAGCCCACTATGCAATAGTGAGCACACTCCCGAAATAGAAATAACTGAAATGGAAATGCTAAAACGGGAAACATACTAAAACTGGAAATAATACAAAGTAGGCTAAATACGACTAAGTCTTGAACCAAGGAGGACGCCATGGTCTTGGGCACCTTGGGCTTGTCGGAGCCCGGCTTGGGTGAGGGCTGGGACACATCAATAAGACAATAACGTCTCTCCACATATCATACATTACTTGTTGTCGCAAGCATACCTCTATTTCTTAAAACTGAACATTTACACCAAGTAAGGATATTTTCCTTGCAAACATAAGTACAAGATGACATCAACATACACATTGGATCCAGTCACAAACAAAAGCGCTTACACTACATTTACACGATCGATCGGAACACGGAGAGATGAACAAACAGGCACGTCGGCACACTGCTTGCCTTACACAATACATAAGGTTAGTACACCTTATTACATTTACGCAATAGAAACATATTGCTTTTTCCTCCTCGGCTCAAAGTCATGACTAAACATAAACACGTACATTTGCAGGCCTCCTTTTTCACATACATACGGCAAGCCCTACTCGACAGAGCACACGGGAAAACCCGACATAAAAAACAAAGGCATCATCGACAAATTTCTCTAGAATAGTCTTACGATACGTACGAACACACAAATGTACGATCCTTTGTAAAAAACAGATTGCATCAAATAAAAGTCTAAGCATTTTTACAAATATGCGACCCGCGATGGTGGACGGGTCGCCAAAACACATTGTTCGCCTACACACATGTAGGACTTCAGATCATCCACTAAAAACATTATGCGACCAGCGATGGTGGACGGGTCGCCAAAACAAAGAATATCTTACCCACACACAAGTTGGATCACAAGTCAGACTACGAGAAAAACAAATCAAGGATCGGGGTCGGTAACATTACCTTTAGCAGGGGCCGGGTCAGGAGAAGGCTGGGGCTCGATCGGCTCGGTGTCGCCAGAGTGGGCCTCATCTTCGCCAGCACTTTCATCCAAAGATTCCTCTCCGATACCAGCCAAGTGGAAAAGCTCTGAACCCGGATTCCCCTTCGGAAACAGGGTCTCCATGGTCTCCTTCTCCGCCTTCAAGTCCCAGGTCCCCTGCTTGCCTTCTTCGAACTCCTCCATCATCTCGACACGCGACTTCAATGCGTAAAAAGAGCCTACGTTGCCTGCGATCTGACCAGCCTCGATCCGAGCTTGCTTCACCTTCTCCTCGACACCCGATTGGCTCTCACTAAGCTCTCTCCGACACGCATCTAATTCATCTTGGAAATTCTTCAACTCCCTGACAAAGCGGCACTCAGCCTCCCTACAACGGTTCTCGGTTCCCACCAGCTTGGTCTTCAAAGTCGCGAGGTCGGACTCTGACCTAGCATCCCTATCCTCGGCCTTAGCGACCATCACTTTGACACCAGAATATGCCCCCAAGAGGTACTGAAAGGTCTAAAAAGAAAACGAAGCCAGTTAGAGTTTTATCCAATTGTGAGAAAGAAAAACAAGAAAGACACGTCAAGGCGAATTACCTTCCACGCAGAGCATCCTGCTTCGCCAATACAGTCCAAGGGAGAGACATCGTCGACTTCAGACTTCAAAGTCGGGTCCTGGGCATGGAAAAGGTCGGCAATTGATTGACCGACCGCATCGATATTCTTGACTCCCCGAGCAGCCGTCCCCTTCTTCTTCGGAGTCTCCACCGCCTTCACGTCGCCGAAAGAAGTATTCGCCTTTCTTTTCAAGCCGACTTTGGCTGGGAGCGATGACTCCGCCGTCGTTGATTTACTTGACGACGCTCTGGTCGCCGCCATCTTCTGCTCTATCAAACCCTTTCCGGACACTCCCTTTAAATGGGCACTCGACCGACCAGCCGGAGATGCTGACACGACAGACATGAATCACAAGCAGACGCTAAAATAAAAAAGGTATACAAGCGTCAAAACTCGAAACTCACACTTGACCCGAGACGATGAGACAGTCGACATGACGTCCTGAGTAGTAGGAGAGGTCGATAACAAGTTGACGTTTGCAAACTTTCGCTCTGACACATGAAAGCTAAGGATGATCTTCGACATGCCCTTCAACTGAGCATCAACATCCAACTCTTCCGCCTCAGGAACTACAAAAAAGAAAAGTTAAGCAAGGGGTTAAGACACATAAACACAGGCAAAGAGAGGTCGAACACATACTCTCGACTCGCCACTCCGACAACAAGAACAAACAGTCATCCCCCTTCTCTAGAGACAAACGCTCGACAAAGAAGAACTTTGACCCCCATCCATGGTCGTTCACGTCTAGATTGAACACCAGAGGCTTCCGACCCGGATGGAAACGCAGCTAAACGCGGGAAGAACTCTTTGACCCTAGCGGATAATTGTACCACAAGGCATCAAAATTAAAGCCAGCCCCAGATTGGACATTCAACAAGTCCAAAACCCTGAAGATTCGCCACGCATGCGGCATAACTTGATACAGCGCAAGCGCCAGAGTCACTAAGAAGTCCCTGACAAGGGGAGAGAAAGGAAACTTATGACCAATCATGAACGAGTACGCATAGAAACAAACCCATCCCTCATAGCGAGCGTCAGCCCTCTCGTCCGGATGCGGCAGCCTCGCAACCGTCTCAGGAGGAAAGCCTCCGACTTGGAGGATCTGCTCCAACTCTGTCTCCGACAACGTCCCCGTCAGAGCGTCTGCCTCCTTCGGAATGAAAAGGGGGAGAGGGCCTCGTTCTTGCTCGAGTTCGAGCAAGTAGCAGACGACTCGGAAGACCCGTTAGAGACCATTTCTAAAATAGAGAGAGGAGGAAATCAAAGAGCAATTTTTGAAAAACCTAAAGAGACCTACTAGATGAAGAAGCGAAGGAAGAAGATGGAGTCAAATCGTCAGAAGGCTGGTTCGAATTTATGGAGGGAGACGGTAGGTTGCAGAAACGTCCCATCCTGATGCACGATTACTGCCACGTAGCCCTCGTCTGACGTGCCAAAATCGGAAGGTGGAGATCGTGTGAGGAAAAGTTGTTTGAACTCCACCCTTTAGCAGCCTTGAGCCCAAAACAACTTGGGGCTATTGTTGGGCCCGTCGTTATCCAAGAAGATCAAACGAGAAAGCTAGGCCCAGATCCAAGCAAAATCGAAAGCCAAGGGAAACCAGAAAGAGGCGTCGGACATCCCTCAGACATGTAGGATCCGACCAATTTCGGAGATCTCGCCCAGGGCATTAAATGCTCGATCGATGGCAACAGCCATGACATTAAACACAGATATAAAGCCGGTAATCAAGAGCATATCCCTAAGATCTCGCTCGAATTCAATGGGATATATTGCAAAGATGAAAGTAACGGACAGAAGGAGCAATTGCCATATATAGACCACGATAAGGCATGGAAGAGACACACGACTACGCCCTGCATTCGTTCACTTGCTCTGAAAGGAACTTAAGAATACACCCATTCTAGCTCATTCTCATCGGAACATCGCTCAGTCACCACCGGTCGAGTCACAGAATCGTCGGTCGTACAGAATCCGATCTTTTGTCCTCCAAGGATAAGTTGCACTTCGATCTGTTTCAATCGTCAATAGATCAATAAAATTACTTTGCTATTTCGTATCTATTCTTTATTTGTTGATTGTCTGCTTGCTTTGGATTGATTTCTTTTACCCGATCGACTCGTTATCCCATCTAAGGCGATTTAGGTCGTCCGATCTTTTTGCCCCAAAACAAATATGAAATTTAGATAAATTAGATATGAAATTAGATTATTTAGAAATTGAAATAAAAATAAAATTTAGATAATTTAGATATCAAATTATATAAAATATAAATAATTTAGATAAAATTCATATGAAATTTAGATTATCTAAATTTCATATAAAATTTAGATTATCTAAATTTCATATAAAATTTAGAGAAATAGATTAATGAAATTAGATAATCAAATAACGTTTATAATAAATTACGAATCAAAAATTTTAGGCATTACGGGACGCCTTGGGAGGATCTGAGGGGATGACACATCCGGCTCCGGTAGCCGATCGACGCAGTGTGCCTAGAAGGCTCATCTCAGCGATAGTGCTTTGTCGCGCGGCGCAGATTAGGGCGGACTTATTAGGTGCAGAGTCGTCGGTTCCAGCTTCTGGTCCGACCGAGGATGCGAGGATGGAGGACACATACGTCACATCTGGTGACGATATGCCAGTTGTTGAGGCGGCCCGTCAGGTGTCAGACGAGGACCTGCTGGCAGAGTACAGGGTTTCCTTTGACACGATTTTGCCGGATGAGACCGACCCTCCACCCCCTTGTTTTGTCCCATCCCACGTTCCCTCCCCGGTCCGGACTGGTCCTGCTGCCCCCTCCCCCATTCCTTCCCCTGCACTGGCTCCAGCGCTCCAGCTCCAGCTCTTGGCCCAGTTCTAGGGCAGTCTTCTTGGATGCTTGGAGGGCCGCGCATCCTTATCCTCCTTCCCAACTACACCACACATATCGCAAGGATGATTTTGACTTGACTCCTTTGGACCCTCCTTCCCCTCGTGCCCTCACCCTTCCTAGACAACAGTGACGACGCATGAGAGCTAGAGGACAGGACGCTCCAGAGGTTGTGCCAGAGAAGGCTCCAGATGTTGTCCAGGCTCCCCGTATTTCGGGTCATCAGATGTGCCAGCAGACTCAGGATTTGGTACGTTTGTTGTACATTATCCCAGACTCAGGATTTGGTACGTTTGTTGTACATTATCCCATACTTGTCTTGTATAAAAAAAATTGTTAATTTCATAGCTAATATTAGTTATCGAACATGCAGACCCGTAAGGTTTTGAGGGTTCACTTCCACGTCGGCATGGCCACTGAGCTAGAGGAGTTCATCAGACCCGAGTGACAGGGCTAAAGTCGTATACCCAATCAAAGAAATCCTAATATACCTACTAAACAGAGTATAGCAAGCAAGTCAGGGTCGAACCCAAGGGAGTCAGGTTATTTATTCTTGTAATTCGCAAATCACCAACTAGGAACAAGGGGGGGGGGGGGGTTGTGTGAGTTTCTTAGTAACCAAGTAAGTAAAATAAAAGGACAAGTAAACGAGTTTGCAAGTAAAGGTTGTGAATATGGTAGGGAAAAGTGCCACACCTACCAAAGATCCACACAACAAGAGATATGGTTGATCACTGAATTCTATTAGTCTCAAGTTCTTAACTTTTCTATAGTTGTTCTTATCCCAATCTTAGGTAACTATTAGTTCTACCAGCCCTAATAGTACTTATTACTAAATCAAATCCAAAAACCTTCAAGACTCAATAAAGCAATAGCATTCAACCAAGGATTCAACAAGATACATGCAATAGAAACAACCCGTTACTATAACATGCAATTAACTCTCTCTCACGATGAACACTCACAACCCGCTTATGTAAATCGTGTTTGCTACTAGATATGCAACCCGAACCCGGAATCACAAGTCCTAGCTATTAGGAAGATATCAATAAACCTAGGTAGCTACTCTAGATAAATCAACATAAACCAATAAACATGCAAGCACAAGAGAATTAATCCAACTAGATAGGAAAACGAACAAGAGTAGAAAACTCACAACCAATCAATTGAAGGCTTCAAAACGTCAAGTGCAACAATGGAAGCTTAGTTCTTTATAGGGTTTGTGAGAGAAAAACGATAAAAAGTGGCAACTAGGGTTAACTAAACAAAGTCTTCAAAAGACTCTTAAATACTAGGGCAATTAATTCAGAAATAAAGAAAAGAAAATAACAAACTTGGAAACAAAGTCTCGGAAATAAAATAAAACGGGAAATAAAAACTCGGAAAATCTTCAGCGCGTGCACCACCGCGGGGTGCGGTGGTACTCCAGAATCACGGCCTCTTTTCTGTAAGGTTCTCCGCGGGGTGCGGTCATCCCACCGCGGGATGCGGTGACGGTGTCTTCTTCAGCTTCTGTGACACTTTAGTAAAAATGTCATAACTTTTGATTCCCAACTCGGATTGCGCTCATATTTTGAGGACTTGCAGTAGACTTCAAGATATAACTCCTCGAATTGGAATCACTCCATTTGGACATCTGAGTAAATAGAACGAACGATTTGAATTCAGCACACCGTTCTTCCACACTTCAATGCACTTCAAACCTTTGTAAATGCCATGATTTCTTCACTTCTAGTCTCTAACTCTCAACTCTACAATTGTTCTCTAAATCCATCCAAATGGCACCCTAAACACCAGTAAAACTCCTAGATGTGCACTATAAAATAGTGCCGATCAAATCCCCCATGCTTAAACCTTGCTCGTCCTCGAGTAAGCCAAAGTCAACCTACTCTTCCAATCAATCCCCAAGGCTTCAGGAAGCATAGAAAAATCAACCCCTCTAAGAATCACACCTAACAATAAACTCCAGGCACCAACACAATAAGCACAGCACAACATACAACTCCTCAAATCAACACCCCACACAATCAAGCTAAAAGGAAAGCAGAGTACTTCCCCTAAGCTTATCTCAAACACCATAGAGTGAATAAAAATCTAATCCTAATCTCCCATCTATCTTCTTATACCTCCTAGAGTGACCTACCTGAAGCCTCCTTATATCACATGTTCTTATGTCACCACGCCAGGAAAAATGATGATCCCTAAAAATCACTCTTCTTCTTTTCACTCATTTTTCCAAGGCGCCCTTTCGGGTTTTCACCAAGCCATTCATTTCATTTTTCAATAGATGGGCTCACATATGCTCACATCACTCTTGACCAATTATTACCCCAGCCTAATGCTGGTCCAAGCCACCTGCTTATTACCTAAGCTGCCCTTTCGGGTTTTCGACTTATCCCAGGATTTTTATGTATGCCTTTTTTTTCAAATTTTTGGCTTTTTCTCTTTTTATTCATTTTTGTCCTCAACAACGTAGCAAGTATAAAACCCTCCCCCATGCTTAAACATTGCATTGTCCTCAATGTAATGAAAGACAAAAAGAATAGAGCACAGGGAAGGTAAAGATGACTCACAAACGTCGCCAAGCTTGCTTGGACACTTCCGTTGTTGCTGGTGGTCTTCTCAGTGTATGCCCAGGTCTCCAGTGTTGAGCGGGTGTCTTCATCAACTATATAGTCTTCGTCTATCGTGCAACCAAAAGGGAACCACTTGGGTGAATAGTGGTATAGCAAAGATGTCGGGGCTGCACGGCCTTCTATGAACACATGGTGGAGCCCAGATGTAATAATGGTGTGGGCTCTAGTGTTCCTCCTCCTCAGTTGTCAATTGTAGGGACATCATCGTTGCCAAATAATGTGTAGGGCTAATGTCTCCTCCTTTGACAACATGATGCACACCATCTCCATGGGAAACTCTGGACAGCTGCCTCCGGTAGAACTTTTTTTTTTTCAATTTTTTTTCAATCCGTTTAAGGTTTTTTCGGATTTTTTTTTATCCCCGTTTAAGGATTTTTTGGGGGATTTTATTGAGTGTAGGGAAAAAGAAGACTTACAATGTGTGGGGAAACACCTTCTTCAATTCGCATAGGTCTCCTCCCTGCAGGTTAGTCGGAAACAAAGAAAAACAAAAAAGCAAAACACACCAAAACAAAAGCAAAGAAGGAAAAGCAAAGAAAGAAAAACATACATCGGGTTGCCTCCCGGACAGCGCCTTAGTTATTGTCATGGCTTGACTTGGTATTCTCCAACTTAACTTGGGTTGCTCAAAGCAATTGAACTCTTGGGGTCTATATCAGGGGGATGCCTCTTTATGTGCTCCATGTTGAGTCTTTTCCCCATGCTTGTGCACTTGCTGATGGTTGGACCGCTGTTCATATTCATGAATGCACTTGCCATCTTCAGAAATGGTTTACCCAACATCCCAGGGGTTGTATGCTTATTTTGCCCCGTATCCAGCTTATAGAAATTTGTCTTTGGAATCACGGTTCCCTTCTTATGTTTCCCTTTTGGTTTTTTTTTGATCTTGCGCAGCGCCCTTAAAACTTCTGTGCAGTGAGGGGTACTGTTTGCCAGTTTGAACAAAGGAGTGTTTGCCTCACAGGTTCTGAAGGTTTCAAATGGATCCTTGTCGTTCTCCACATTTCTGGTGTCCTTCAGAGCCTCGGGACAGGGTGCAGGAAGTTTCAATAAACTGAGCGGAGAAAAATTGGGGTGCACATATGCGTCATATGCAGCTGCGAGAGGGTCTTGGGCACTTGGGTCTTTTCCGCGGTCGCGGCCCTCTTTACCGCGGTCACGGCATTCTTCCAGTTCCAAAAAATAATCGTCTTCAGAGAGCACAACTTGGTTCAAAACATCATCTGGAATGCCCATCTCCTCAGTGGGTGGACCGAGGTCGCAGTTTTCTTCTGCAGACATCCCGATGTACTCTACATCTGTCTTGCTGATTTGCTCTTCCCTTTCAGCTAAGGGAGCGACATGCTGTTGCTCAGTACTCTAGGGGGTCATTGAAAAGACATCATCTCTCTAGTGTACTACTGGGTGAAATAGTTGTTTTGCCGACATCGTGGTCTCTATTCTGCTAATTTCTTGAGTCAAGTGCTCCATTTGATTCCCCAAATTCTGGAACCTGGAATCCATCTCTTGTTCATGTTGGATCATGCTTGGCGTAAGAGATTGAAGTACATCCTTAGTCGACATGTGGAAACTTGGATCGAACACTGGTAGTCTATGCTCATAGGTCGGATTGTACTGCCGTGGAGTACCCTGCTGGTAGAACGATTGTGGCTCCAGGTAGAACTCTTGGTAGTCATGATCATATGGAGGGTATTGTTGGTACCCATAACTCGAATTGGGGTGGTCTCTCCACCCTGGAGTGTATGCGTAGGAGTATGGGTCATATCGCGGCTCTCCCCATAACTCCATTTCTGTATCAAAGAAAAAGAAAAATAAATCAGTAGCACGAGTGTGGACCGTAAGATAGGTCCACACGAAAGTTGGTAACAAACAAAAACACAAAAACAGAAATTTTGACTCCCCGGCAACGGCGCCAAATTTGACAGGACTAAAGTCGTATACCCAATCAAAGAAATCCTAATATACCTACTAAACAGAGTATAGCAAGCAAGTCAGGGTCGAACCCAAGAGAGTCAGGTTATTTATTCTTGTAACTCGCAAATCACCAACTAGGAACAAGGGGGGGGGGTTGTGTGAGTTTCTTAGTAACCAAGTAAGTAAAACAAAAGGACAAGTAAACGAGTTTGCAAGTAAAGGTTGTGAATATGGTAGGGAAAAGCGCCACACCTGACAAAGATCCACACAACAAGAGATATGGTTGATCACTGAATTCTATTAGTCTCAAGTTCTTAACTTTCCTATAGTTGTTCTTATCCCGATCTTAGGTAACTATTAGTTCTATCAGCCCTAATAGTACTTATTACTAAATCAAATCCAAAAACCTTCAAGACTCAATAAAGCAATAGCATTCAACCAAGGATTCAACAAGATACATGCAATAGAAACAACCCGTTACTATAACATGCAATTAACTCTCTCTCACGATGAACACTCACAACCCACTTATGTAAATCGTGTTTGCTACTAGATATGCAACCCGAACCCGGAATCACAAGTCCTAGCTATTAGGAAGATATCAATAAACCTAGGTAGCTACTCTAGATAAATCAACATAAACCAATAAACATGCAAGCACAAGAGAATTAATCCAACTAGATAGGAAAACGAACAAGAGTAGAAAACTCACAACCAATCAATTGAAGGCTTCAAAACGTCAAGTGCAACAATGGAAGCTTAGTTCTTCATAGGGTTTGTGAGAGAAAAACGATGAAAAGTGGCAACTAGGGTTAACTAAACAAAGTATTCAAAAGACTCTTAAATACTAGGGCAATTAATTCAGAAATAAAGAAAAGAAAATAACAAACTTGGAAACAAAGTCTCGGAAATAAAATAAAACGGGAAATAAAAACTCGGAAAATCTTCAGCGCGTGCGCCACCGCGGGGTGCGGTAACACCCACCGCGGGGTGCGGTGGTACTCCAGAATCACGGCCTCTTCTCTGTAAGGTTCGCCGCGGGGTACGGTCATCCCACCGCGGGGTGCGGTGACGGTGTCTTCTTCAGCTTCTGCGACACTTTAGTAAAAACGCCATAACTTTTGATTCCAAACTCGGATTGCGCTCATATTTTGAGGACTTGCAGTAGACTTCAAGATCTAACTCCTCGAATTGTAATAATTCCATTTGGACATCTGAGTAAACAGAACGAACCATTGGAATTCAGCACACCGTTCTTCCACTCTTCAATGCACTTCAAACCTTTGTAAATGCCATGATTTCTTCACTTCTAGTCTCTAACTCTCAACTATACAATTGTGCTATAAATCCATACAAATGGCACCCTAAACACCAGTAAAACTCCTAGATATGCACTATAAAATAGTGTCGATCACCGAGCCAGAGTCATGGTTTTGGCTATCGAAGCGTAGTGGCCTCACACATCTCCGTGTTGATGCGTGAGGATCGGTATGAAGCCTTCGGTGCGAGGAAGTCCACAAGAGCCAAAGGAGTTAGGCGAGACAACACCAACCCGGCAAGGGGAATCGTCTGTATTCAGATGGATGGTTCTCTCTGTTCCGGGCTCCGAATTGATCGATTCCAAATCCCAGTGGTAGATCCGGAAGTCTAGATGAAAGCCTCAAAATTTGAGAGTGAACCGATCTAGGAATCAGAAGATATAGCGAATATACTGAGGTGTCGCAGATGGTTTCCGCAAGGAACTTGGCTCCGACGAGAGGAAGTTTGAGGGCAGATTGGAAGCACGTCTTGGGCTGGTTCTTTGTATGATCTTGGGGTGATTCAAGGGTGGTTTTGAGGGCAAGATTTGAGGCGGAGAGATAGGGTAAAAGTCGAAGGGATATGGACTTACAAGGGTTGGATATGACGCACCGCACCTTGTAAGAACTAGTGAAGAACTCGCCTTGGATATGACGCACCAAAGGAGGCCTTGCACGAAGGTTGATATGACTCACAACCTGTGTTTTAAAGCTATCTAAGTGATGAAATTAAACCCTAAAAGGCTGCAGAAACTCCATTGAAAAAGAGAGTGAAAAAGACAAGGTTTTGGTTCAAGTTTTGCATCCCGAAAACAAGGGCCGGCTATCCCCTTATAAACCCAACCCCTAATGCTCGAGTTTAACCATCACATAGACAATAAATAAGGTAGAAATTTTCATAAAGACCCACACAAAATCGGCATTGAATGCCTCTTCAAAACAAGCCCCACATGGCTTAAGGAATCCTTGCGCCTTGGTCCGGTTGTTGCACCAAAGCACACATGGCCTTCTCTTCCACTAGGCTCGGAGATCCCAAGGTCATCAAACCAGCTTGGAGTCCCTCTTGCAAGGCTCGAGCCCGAGCCCGAGTGATTCGACCCGGAAAGACCCGAGCGCCGGCCTCCCTTGCGCCAACATTAGGTGTGCGGCACTTTCTTGCTTCAACTCCTGATTCAAAGGCATTCTTGTGCTCCATATCTCCTAGAGGACCATTGGAGTCATCCTCCAAAATATGGCTCGGAGAATGGTGAGAATTGTCGGGCCAACTTTTATGCCCTAGCTCGGATGCCCTAGACGCGGCGGTGGCGGAGCTTGACTCTTCTTGGCTTGAGTGGCTTGAGTCTTGTTGGTGGCTTGAGGTGTCTAGATCTTGATGGGACATAGTCACATCATCCTCCCTTCCTTAAAAAGGATTCATCCTCGAATCCAAGTGCACTTCAGGAAATAGCTTTAGAGCACACAAAACTGCACAAAGAAAAACAAGGAAGTGAGAGACCAAGACATCTTTAGGGGAAGCAAGGTACATGTAATCAAGCATGATTAGTTCCATTGAGTATCCATGGATGAATTTCCATGCACAAGTATTTCCCAGCTTCAGCCTAAAGATGTGCTTAAGTATAGAACATGAGATGCACACGACATACTTTGTAACAAATGCAAAGCATAGGACCATTTTTTTATCATGCAACAAGAATTGCGAATGAGAACAATGATGCACACATGAATGCCTAGTTCTACATGCAAAAACTGAATTAAACAACTTCAATGTCCTATATTCATGCTCATGACGAACTAGATGCATCCAATAAGTCATGAATTGGGCAAGAGAACTATGATGGATGCGAGAATTTCTAGTTCTACCAACAAAATCAACTCCATGAACTTGACATTCTATAACCCTTGAAAAATATTCAATTTGATGCAAGGCAAAAAGAATAGATAAAGTAGGGCCAAGAGATACTCCCCTAGAGTTAGTCTTGAATAGAACATTCTTCTCTTCTTGGCCACAAACAGAATTTTCAAGAGGCTTCTCATCCCTAGTCTCGACCTCTTCTTAGAGTAGGAACGGCAAACATAAAGGAACCATATATGTTGCATCCATCCATGGAGTACCCAAAGAGTTGAGTGAACTACGAGCAATGATGGGTGGATGTGTTCCTTTTGTAGATATAAGAGATGATTCATCAACTTCCTCCTCCTTTTCTTTTGGCTTTAGCTCATCTTCAATGGGCATAGAAGGCTGACATGATTCGGTTATAAGTGGAGGTTCTTCCTTCAACTCCCCATCACCAAAGGATGATTTCACAACTTGCAAGGGTTCAACACAAATATGCCAAAAACCCGAAATATGCCAATCGGAAAGGGTCTCGCACAGTTTGTGTTATGTATATATTTTTTAAGGATTATTCCCGAAATATGCCAAAAACCCGAAATATGTCAAACTAGGCCCAATAGGACCAAAAATGTCTAATGGTACAAACTAGGCCCAATAGTAAAAAAAAAATCATATTGGGCCCAAATTAGGCCCAATAGGACCAAAAATGCATAATGGGCCCAAACTAGGCCCAATAGTACAAAAAAATATAGTGGGCCCAAACTAGGCCTAATAGTACAAAAAAACATATTGGGCCCAAACTAGGTCCAATAGTACAAAAAAAGCATATTAGGCCCAATAGGACCAAAAATGCATAATGGGTCCAATTGTACAAAAAAAACATATTGGGCTCAAACTAGGCCCAATAGCACAAAAAAAGAATATTGGTTCCAAACTAGGCGCAATTGGACAAAAATGCATAATGGACCCAAACTAGACCTAATAGTACAAAAAAGCATATTGGGCCCAAACTAGGCCTAATAGGACCAAAAAATGCATAATAGGCCCATTAATTTTATAATACGAGTGATAACTTGTGAAAAAATTATAATAATATAGTATTTTAACCTATAAGTATGACTTCTTCATATTTCATGTTGTATCATTAGTATGAAGTTCATGTTATAACTTCATAACACTTAGTGGTATTACATTATAACTTTATAAAACTTTGTCATATCCCATCAATTTATAATATGAGTGATAACTTCTTAAAAAATTGTAATAATATAGTATCGACTTCTTCATACTTCATGCTATATCGTTAGTATGAAGTTCATGTTATAACTTCATAACACTTAGTGTTATCACATTATAACTTCATAAAACTTTGTCATATCCCTTTAATTTATAATACGAGTGATAACTTCTTAAAAGATTGTAATAATATAGTATTATAACCTATAAGTACGACTTCTTCATACTTCATGCAATATCGTTAGTATGAAGTTTATGTTACTATATAGTGCAAGTACTGCTTGCTTAAGAATTCAGTACAATACATTAATATAAACCATGTTTGATGAATACTTTCTAAGTATAAAGTATAAAAATCATAAAATAACAATTAACATTATCATATAATTAGTTATATTAAGCAAAGCCTTAAAGTTCATGTTATAACTTCGTAACACTTAGTCTTATCACCTTACTATATAAGGCATTACTTAACTATATGATAAGATAATGTTAGTAGTTATTTTATGAATTTATACTTTATACTTACAAAGTATATAAAAAAAATAAAATAGCAATTAACATTATCATATAGTTAGTTATGATTTTTATGCCTTAAATCACAAAACAAATATGACAACACATTGTGTTATCCCTTAACGCATACATTACACATTGGGCTCCTAAGAGGCCCAGACAGTGCTGGGCCAAAATACAAGCCCAGCCATTGGTGCGTTAAGACTAAACGCACCAATGGTCATATTTACAACGACCAATATTCGACCATTATAAAATCCGACCGTTGTTTGTGCGTTAAGACTAAACGCACCAATGGTCGAATGTTATAACGGTCGAATTTCCCTCCTATATATGCCCATGTCAATTTCCGTTCTCTTCCACATCCAAACACAACAATCACATCACCTCTTAAGAAGCTAATTATTAACGGTCATTTTTGGCATTCACGAGCTCCAGATCCGCCGTGCACAGAATTATTAAACTTTTCGGTAACATTTGTCATCTTTTTTTTGTCATTATTTTTTTGCTTTAGTTTTTGCAAGAATTTATATCTTCTGATACAATAATTTGTATTCCATATCAGAGGATGGCTTCATCATCCAACAGTGCATTGCCTCCGGTTACAATGTGCGAATGCAATTTCCCGGTCGTGTTGTACACTTGCGACAAGCCCAATCACTATAAAAGAAGGTACCTCACATGCAAGGATTACGTCTTAACGAAGCGGTATGAAGATATGAGAGGGTGTCATACCTTTAAGTGGCTCGATCCACCGTATGATGACAATGCTGCCAAGATTATAAGAGAATTGGTGAAGGAAAGAAATGAGCTTCAGAAACTGTGCAAGACCCTTTCCGATTCAAACTGGAAGTTAAAGAGAAATTGCTTTTATCGGGGTATTGATATAACGAAATAAGTTATAACCATGTTTTTTATTAGATATGTCTTCAATTGTATGAATAATGTTATTATTACAGCATTGAGTTGGAGGCATTGCCTTGTGACCATTATCCCGTTCACTGCCTCATGAATTCTAAAGGAGGGCAAGTCTTCGATGAAAGTCGAACCCGTCTAACTTTCTGATTTGCCTCTTTTGTCGCAACAACACATAAATACTTGGAATCCATAAACTTAAGTTGAATATCATAAGGAGCTTCTTATATGATATTCAACCGCTCCTTATGATATTCAACCTGAGTTTGTGGATTCCAAATATTTCTGTGCTGCTGCGACAAAAGGGACAAATCAAAAAGTTCGATGGGTTTGATTTTCATCGAAGGCTTGCCCTCATTTAGGATTCTTTAGTCGGTCAACATGATAATATGCACAACGCAATGACACCAACTCAATCTTGTAGTTATTTGGATGTTGTTTGATTATGTAAGTTTCCAAATGTATAAATTCCAATGTTATGATTGCATAAATTTAATGTCTTTTTTATTACGTATGGATTACTCTGAAACCCACCAAAACAAAAATAATGAGCAAATAACCAAAAGAGACTCACATCAAATTTTATGTTGTATTACAATTCACTATGTGGATCTAATACGCCACATAATCTGGATTCTTGCCGGCTGCAATGCGGCATTTCCTAAACTCTTGCAATTTCGAAACATACAATGTTTCCCACCAGCGGATGTTCGGATCACAATGTCTTCGTCACGCATCCGTAATGGGTGGTAATGGAGAGTCGTTAATGAGCGTCACCTATAGGAATACAAAAAAACAACCCAATTAGCATACACAATATTGCAAATGAAACATCTAAGTACAAGTAGAGATACGAAACATTACCGGTATCCAGTGGTTGTGATCCCCTACGTGTGCTATCCCCACAAAATTTATGGGAGGTGCGAAGCTTGGTCTAGACGCCCGTATTGGTAAGCACAATGAAGGGTGCTCAAATATGACGACGATAGCAACGTTATACACTGTGGCAAACACTAAACCCATGAATGGCATGTCAAGCCAATAATCCGGGCCACAAGGGGTATTAACATAGTTAATTTGAACCATTAGATCGTATCATGACCCTGGTCTTGCATAAGCTTGTATCGGCTCCCACATTTGTCGGTTGACACGTAACTCCTTTGCCATCGCACTACGGATCAAGGGATATTGACCATGACTCATCCCCATAAGCACAACCAAAGACCGATAGCCATAATGTCCGTCTGAACGTACATCCATAGCACCGTTAATGTGCCCAAACTAGAAGTAATCGATATTCCGAACCCCAAAGTCCACCCCAAAATGAATCATGGGTTCTTCAGGCCATTCCGACTCACGAACTCCCACATGGTCATCCTCAAATTGTGATTCTTCTGGTTGCGGTTGGGATTGCATGTCCTCGGCGTCCGGCACCACGAAACTTGCTTGCTTTCTGGGACGGCCTGGCCCTTTCACCTTCTCCTTTGCCTTTCCCTATGCCTTCGTCTTCTCAGACTTCAGTAAGTCTTCTATTACGTGCTCATGCAAGCTCTTTTCCCTACTCGGCGACCCATTTGCCTTGTTCTTCGCACCACTTGGCCTTCCATTTCTACAGATGTCCGTCGGCTCCATAAATGTACTATGTTCCGGATGCTCCAAGGCCATGTACAACTCACTCAGTTGCCATAACGTGGCTTGGTTCAAAGTACGGCTTTGCACTCTCGACCACATCTCACGCAATCTCAACTCCAGAATGGAAATAGATACACTGTCATTAGCAAGCGCACATGTTGTTGGATCCTCTTCCCAATGCAAGTCCTTCCAGAAGTCGTGAATGTCGTCTGGAGTGAGTGTTGTCCTCGTAATGATGGATTTTTCAATATCGTGGACGCACGGCAACCCAAGGCAGTCTCTCACCCAATGATCATCGCATACTTTTGAATACGCATACTTTTGAATACGCATACTTTTGAATACTCATCCTTCACTAGCTCATCATACATGGCCAATAAAAAATCAAAACACCTATCTCACACTCTGCAAAACAGCCTTGAAAAGACCATTCGGGCAAGCTTCGGAAACCCTGGATCGTTGAACTCCATTGGTCGTGTAGACAGTGACTTGTTCATGGTCACTTTAATCGTGTCTATTTGAAGAATGATTGCATGGTGGATCCTCACGATCACTCTATTAAAGCCGCATTTGCTAGACCCTACAATATCTTTCAACACACGATGCATCCCCTCAACCCTATCAAAACAATAACATTTTTCCTTAGTACAACATTCATACCCAATAGTAAACTCTTTCAACTACACAATGTTCAAAAGATACTTGTTTGAAGTTCGTGTGAAGAAGTGAAGGGTGTCATCCGTCCAGGTTCTTACTATACTTTCCTTGTAAGGAGTCAGCCATTCTTTTTCGACGTATCCAACAAGGCCGATCTTCCATGACTTCCTCAATGCTCTGAGCCTCTCCTCGCACCTTTCCTTCGTGGTCGAGCAAAATAGTCCCCAACACTGGTTTGTAAACATATCCACCTTGGCACTATCTTTTATAACCTTGTCCGCATGTGCCTTGATGTTGTTTCTAATACGGACCCAACACAAGAGCTGCCTAATCGGGGAGTCTTTGAATACTACCTTAATAGCTTTGATGATAGCCTTTTCACAATCGGTCATTATAGCCTTGGGCATAACTCCTAACTGCTAAAACAAGTTTCGAAGGGCACTCACTATCCACTGGTAATGGAAAAACTTCTCCGTTCGGGTGAATGTGTATGCAATGTTGAACGTCTTAATGGCTAACATTCATAATAACTACTTCATACAAAATTAATTATATTCGATATTTATCGTATCCCTTTCATTTACGAATGCGAATGTCAGTCGAAATTAATTGCTATATTTCATTATTAACTAATTCATACAAAACTAAGATATGATTCATTACTCAAACGAAAATTAATTCAACACTAACCGTGAATAAATCGTCGCTCGAATCACAATTGTCTCCTTCGTCTTCGGAACCCGACATCCAAGAGTCGTTTGCTTCTTCATCTTCTCGTGCTTTACCCAATCGCATTCCTTACTTTCATGATTAGAATAGTTCATGTTGAATGTTGTGATTTGGTGTGCAAGAGAAATGAAATGAAAGTGTGTGTGTATACATAGGCTGAAATGGGGGCTTAAAAAACGGACCCTTTGGTGCGTTTTGGCTTAACGCACCCAACGGTCGTATTTTTCAAACTCCAACGGCTATGAACAAGGTTGTTCATAGCCGTTGGAGCTTGGGTGGCTAATCTTGTGCGTTATGGCTTAACATAAAGGAACAATTTCATAAACTAAGCCATAACGCACCAGATCTAGACACTTTTCACTATTTATGCCAGTTTTATCCCCTTTATATTAGGGCTGAGCACGGGCCTAAACATGACCCGACCCGAATTCGAAAAGCCCGAAACCTGAACCCCTAAAAAAATGGGATCGAGATCGCTTCGCATGTTGTATGATAATGATATGTTGTACCTGGTCTTTATTTTTATTAAAATATATTAAAATACGTATAATTTAATACAAAATAATATATTTTAATATATTATATGAATAGATCCAAAAAGAGCTAATAGAAAATGGGTTTCCCCTAAAAAAGTAGAGGAGAAACTAGGGGTGTTCATGGGTGGACCGGACCGGAAATGATCGGACCGGAAAATTCTGGTCCGGTCTTCGGTCCACCATTTCCCCAAAATCGGTTTCCGGTCTGGTCCGGTCCAAACCCGGAAAAAATCCGGTCCGGACCGGAAGACCGGAATTTTAAAAAAATAAATTTTTTTGTAATTTATATGTTTTATATATTTTTTTTAGAGATTTATATGTATTTTTTTGTAGATATTTTTTAAAATTTAATAAGTTAGGAGTATATATATTTTATAAATATTTTTTAGATATTTTTTTATAGATTTTAAATAAGAATTTAATTTTTTTATTTTTTAAAATTAAATCCGGTCTTCGGTCCACATATGCCTAAAAATCCGGTACGGTCTGGACGGGATGAACACCCCTAGTAGAAACAGCAGTTCAATCGAAACCTTGCCGGGCGTTGTCCCTCAGAGAATGTGTTTCTCATCTCTCGCTCGTCGCACTCAGATCGGAAATTTACCATCTCCGTTCCTATCTTCAGCGGTCTCAAACATCAGTCGTCTCGACTGCCTCCGTCTCTCTAAGCTGACGCTCCTCTTTTAAAGAATCGATTTCGGTATGCATATTGTTTTAGCAGTTCAATCATGGAATTAGGTCTCTACAGTTTATCGATCATATGTGGAAAAAGTTTGGGTCTATTTTATAGTTTTCATGTCGTTGTCGTTTTTATTGTTGTCGATTGATTGATGGTTGTTTTGTATTTCTGCAATCAGCCATGGCAACCTCCGAGACCGGAACAAGCTCAACCAGTTTAGACAAACTCTTCGAAGAAATCGACGAAGAACGCATGAGAAGTTTGGAGCAGGAGCTGAAAATCATCAAACGACTGGAAAGGGCTCAGTCCAAAGGGAAATTCCTGACCGAGGAGGAACAAGATCTCCTGCGCATCAAGCCTTTCTTGTGCTCCCTTCTTAACGATTTACCGGATCTATTTGGCCTTCCCAGGAGTGGGCTGCTCGTTGAGTCGAGCACCAGTGCTACCAAGCTTGGTAATCATGATCTCTGTTTAGGGTCATCTCAGGTGCGCTTTTTGTTGATTGTTCCACCCCTTTTTTCTTAAATTTACACGCGTATTTATCTTAGCCCTGTACTATATATACTATAACTATGCTTAAGGTGGTAATTAAATCATGATTATATGACCTTGCTGCTCGTGTGATTGGGTTATGAATACTGAATACTAACAATACGTAGGAGGGGATTGACTTGGATCTCAAATTCAGAATACCTGTTTGGGTTAGAATTGTGATGGATAGTCAAAACTAAACTGGACATAGGCGTATTAAGTAATTTAATCCAACTGGGGATTCACTTGCTACTGATTCTAGCTCTTTATCTACTTGTGAAATTTGATTTTGCACCAGGTTGGATCATTGGAAAAGGGGAGGTACCTCTGCATTTCATACGGTTTTATGATATGTTGTTTGGATCTCAAGAGAAAGAGAGATGAGTCCAAGGAGTATTGTTCTCTCATACAGCCCCTTCCTGATATATCTACTCTCAGATTGTTGGAGGAGGGTATTCCCGTTTCAATGGGTTTGTTCAAACTGCATTCGAATGCATACATGTTGGGTGGACAGGAGTTCCCACGTTTGAACAACCCTCCCTACATTTGGGATACCAATCCTTTTAGCTTCCTGTATGTGAGGTGTGGTATGAAGGGATCAGCTCTTGAAACCTGCCACTTGTCTCTACTCGGTAGTGAGCTCTCCTTAACCGAATGTAATCTTATTGGGCCACTGAACAAACCCAAAGTATGGCCCATAGTTGAGAAATTTGGCGACAAAATACATGTGATCGAGTCTATTCCCGAGACATTTTCTACCCTTAATCCCAATACGATCCCTACCCATGAAGTTCTCGACCTCAATGACCTTGACCGTGGCTGGATGGAACTCGAAGAGGTGGGTATCCACATAGCGAACCACATTGTGGTTGGTGACCGGCTTTATGCAACTCGTTATATGTACTTGGGTTTCGGGGTCTTTGACTCGCAAACATTCAAATGGGAATGTCACATGGATGGAGACTATGATGATTGTGACAGCCTGCTTTCCGTAAAGCACGTGACCCAAATATTTCTGCATGGATTTGGGAGTTGCACGGGACTATGTCTGCGTGGAGAGACGAGAGAACCTTTGTACGTGGTCATTGCACTGGGGGAGCATGATTGGGTTGACATGATTGCGGTAGCTTACCTTGTCAGCTCAAGGGGACAGGTTCTTTGCTTTCAGCGGTTGCCTCACTTCTTTGACAAGTTTAATCAGCCCTTTCAAGGGAATAAACAAGGAACTGTGATTAAAGTTGCCGAGGATAAAGAGACCATGTGCGCCATATTTGAAGGAATAACTGACACTCGGGACGAGTTCATATGCATCACTACTTTTCATGTGAAGTTATTTGATGCTGCCAGAGTGCTCGATCGAGATCTCATGTCACGAATGATGGATGAAGACAACAATTTGGGTAAGTTTCCGCCTCCTATAGTGAAGAATTTTGTCAAGGTTGAAGTGGAGGATTTACATGTCTACCAAAGGCAAGCTGATCCACAGGAGTTCGATGGTCGTGACTGGCAGCCCGGATATAAGGCGTGTTTTCTCTAGTCATATTCCTATGTTAATATAAGCAAACATTGCAGGCTTCCTTCTCTTTCCTTGTGTATGTATGCACCTTTATGTTTATGTTTTGGGGAGACTCTTCACTCTAGTAAGAGTACATCCACCTATCATGATATAGAACTACCATAATCCATTTCTTAAACGCAACTTATAGTTCTGGGCTAAAAGGAACAAAAGATGTAGAGAAAATTGCAAAACCACCTGCTCATGTAAAACCATAACAAACTAAACTAAACAGTACAAAAAAGCATAATCTTCCCATAACAACAAGTAAAACACCAACGCCGCCTGATTCCTTCTCCCTAACTCTCGGTCTGCTCCGGCCCTCAACCTTCTAATTGTACTTCTCACCGATGTTGCACTAGCAGTGTTGTTAAGGACAATCAAATAGGACAAAGCCCCTTAAATAACCTACCTTTCTATGGAAAAAATTCCGGCCTTAGAGAGAAGTGCTCTAACTTCTCTCTAAAAATCCTCATACCCCAAGTTCACCAAAATAAACCCTAAAAACACCCAATTGGAAAATCTCCACTCAACCAAATAGGAGACCTCCTTCGTAAACAACAATCGGTAACAATCAATGGATTAATATCCACCCAACCGAAGGGTTAATACTCTTCAACAACACCAAGGGGTTAATCCCGAACCAACATCCAAGCTGCAAATCTCTAATAACACCAAGGGGTAAACCCCCATCTTCAATATCTGGGTATATCCCAAATCTAGAACAATCAATGAAAAACTCCCAAAATCAAAGGGAAAACCCCCGTTTGAAACCCTAAACGCCTCCATCTGGCACCCAATCTCTTCACCAACAACACAACCGATACTTGACACCCCATGGCCTCCCGCCGTTGGTGCTCTATGCTCCGTCCACCATGGTTGTTGTGGCCATTTCCAACACTCGAAATCACCGCCTCAGGCTAAACTCCCAGACCAACCAAACCTTCCTCCGAATCCACCCCTTCTCCACCCTCCTCTGCGAACTTCGATCGTCCCAGGCCCAGCATCGCGTGGCAGCGTGAGCCTAGATCCAACTCATCTCCCATGGGAGATGGAAAATGGAAAACAACAAGGAAATAAAAAGAAGGAAAAACATTTAATTTCGGCCTCCATTGAAGGCGGAGTAGATCTCCTTCTCCAACTAGTTGTTCTTCGGGGTGGTGGTGGGCTCCGCGCTGGGAATCGGCTTGGTGTTCTTCGTCCAGAAGAACGTTGGCTGGGTCACCGGCTGGGCTCCGTCGTCGGGAACCTCCCGGATTGGCCTCTTCTGGCCCTGTCTCATCCTCACCCTCTTCACCTTCTCCGTTGTGTTCTACACGCTGATATTCGTGGCGGCGGCGGTGAGGAAGCGGCTTCATAAAGCCTTGTTGTTGTGTTCGGCCCTTCGCTTGCCAGACCATCAGCAACCTAAGAGCCAAAATTAAGGCACGAAGCCTAGTTCAAGGCCCAAAGCCATGGTAAAACAAACATAAACAAATAATGGCCTAATAGCCAAGTTAAAGGCCCAAAAGCCTAGTTAAAAGGCCCAAAGCCAAATCTACAATTAACTCTATTGCTATTATTCCATAGGTCACCCCCAAGGAATTAAGAATAATTTTTTCACCAAACTACTTCTTGAATTATCATTCAACTAAAAGTGTTAAACAATACTCTTCAAAAACAGAATCTCAAGAGATCTTCTCTCTTTCTGAACAATATTGTTGCTGACAAGATCTAACAATTCAGTAGTCGAGCTTGTTGTGCAAGCTTTGACGGCATAAACCCATTAATATCAAAACACTACTAAATATATGGAAGAGATTAAATAAATTAGAAGCAGTTAAATTTGCAGCTAATTTAATCTCTGAAAGACAGAACAACAGTAACACTGTAGAACAAAATTGACCTCCTTGTTACCCATCACTTTTTGTTTGCTGTCGCTTATGACCAAACAAGAAGCAAATTGAAAACCTTGTTCTTTAACCAACTCATATACGTCATGTCACACATGTTTCTAGAAGCATTCTTTTCGTGTGGAGCTGGTCTTGGGCATATGGATCGAGTTTGTGTTCTGGATGAGGTTGTGGTTGTGTGTCTCCTGTTGGCCTTCGAGACAGGGCTTTTCCCAGGAGTTTCTTCGCACTTCCCCAGGAGCTTTGCCTCCTGCTAGTCTGCTTTCCGACTACACGGCGCTGCGTTAGTTTCTACTCACCTGCGTTTGTGTCTTTCTCACTCCTTCCCTGAATCTTGTATGCTTTCCATTTCGAATTGTTTTGTTTCTTTTTTCTTTTTTTCTTTTTGTCCTTGTTTTGTTTGTCACACCGGTTTGCCCGGCTATCGAGTTTCTCGGTCTCTCGATCTATTAGGTATGTCTGGTACTTCGAATCCTTTCCTCATCAAAAAAAAAATAAAAAAAAATAAAAAAATTGGACAAAGCCCCTGGGAAATCTCAAACGGAACAGACGGAAAAGAAAACAAAAATCAATTTAAGGATACATAATTACTCCAATTGAGCAACGGGATTTAATTCAAAACTATTGATCTCACCAGCATGTTTTCATTAATCTCATGTTCTCATTTCTTTGGGAATTGTCAATTTCATTAAAGTTGTAGAGCGAAATCTTCACGGGTTTGTCAATCACGTGGGGCCTACGAGAAACATTGTAACAGTTGAAGGGAATATATTAAGCATAGTTCACAAATGCAAGCTAGCATTAGTATCGCCTATGTGAATTGTTTTTCTTAGAACCCCCTTTATGGGCTTAAACTAGAGGCTTTTGGAAAATTATTTAATAAAATATTCCATTAATCCCAAAAGCCCCTCTAAATCTCATTGTGAAAAACTTTATAAATTTTATGTATGAATTAAGAGTAGTTATATATTTTATGTATGAATTTAGGATAGTTATATATTTTATGTATGAATTTAGGGTAGTTATACTAACTAAAATTATTTATACATAAAATATATTTTATGTATGACATTGTGTAATGTTTTTTCTTCGTCCATCGTTGTTGTTTGTAATATATATGTTTGTCGTTAATTTCCTCCAAGCCTTAATATTTGTTTTATTAATTTTCAATTAAAACTATAATTAAACACTTGAATTAAAATATATTTTATATATTTTATACATATATAAACTAGAAATCAGATTCCCGTGCTACGCACGGGGCAATTTATTACTTTTGTTGAGGGCGTATTGAGCTAGTGCTTGGGAGTGCAGTGAAGCACTGTCGTTAGGGGTATGTAGAATGACCTAAGCTAATGTCTTGTTGAGTTTATGGTGGGGATTTACCTGGTTTTGCATCCGAATGTTTAAAGTTTGATTGTACGTGTAATAGTATGATGTTTGATTATATGTATTTGGTTTGAGAGCCTAAAAGGTGTTGTCTTGTGACAAACTTTGCTTGTATTAAAAGTTTCATGGTGGGGACAACGGGAGAAGTTGTATGCCTGATACCTAATATTGGAATGATATGCAACAATGCACTCTGTTGAATGAGCACGTCGCTCAACGTGAGAGCTTGCAAATGAAGCAACTGAGGAGTCTACGATGCCCTAAACCTGCGACAATAGAAGCTCGTCTGGTTAAGCCAGTGGCTTTATTCTTCTAAAGCTATTTAAATGTTTGAGCACAAAAAGATTCTCAAAGCGCATGTTTGAATAAAACATTGCATTCACGTACCTCATGTTTGCCGGATTGGTTGATATGCGTTCCATGCTATCCAATGGTGACAAATGTGTTGTAGCATACGGTGCTAGACCTGGGACATGAGTAAATAAATCTGAGCCAGCTATGGTGAAAGCGTTATATTATGATGGATATAGTGCGCACCAAGTATGTGTTGTGTAACATTATAATCCTATGTGATGATCATTTCCGCCAGGTTTATAGATTTTATTGGGTCCGGACATATTTTACGTAGTGGGATATAATACTTACATTTATTTCGGTGGCCAAGTGATTGAATGCCTCTTTGAAAACTATATTTCGTGTGTAGTTAGCTGGATCTTTCCCCGTTGGTAGTAACAGGACACTGAGTCCTTGTGGGTGTGTAACTTGAGAAACTGCCACATAGAGCTGACCGTGACAGAAAACTGGCCTTGGTAAATACAACCCCACATGCTTGAGTGATTGCCCCTGACTTTTATTGATAGTCATAGCATAGCAAGCTTTTAGTGGGAATTGACGACGTTTCATGACGAATGGCCATTTAGATTGGGTGGCGTTTAGTGTTATCCTAGAAATTAGGACTTTATTTCCTACGCACGTGCCAGTAATAATCTCAGCCTCAACCACCCACTCCCCTAAATGCGTAATGATGAGACGGGTGCCATTGCACAGTCCTTGTGAAGGGTTTACATTTCTTAGAAGCATCACCGGCAACCCTTCCTTCAATTCAAGTGCGTGTGGTGGGATTCCTGTAATTTAGTGTCCATGTTATTTTCATTAGTTGATGAGTTTACAACCTATTAGGCATAGTGTATGGAAATGTAAGCGAACTATACCAGGGCAATCTTGGTTGTTCAAGAATTCGGGTGGGTACAAATGCTCTTGTTCAGCCACATCGGTAGATGTCTTGCAAATTTCATCACCGCTTTTGTATGTCCTCATTTGGTCATGCAGACAGTTGAACATGTAGCGGTTTATCTGATATGCATCTTCATTTAAAGGGGTTAGGATAGCTCTGTCTTGGAGGTATGACGGGTTGGTTTCGTTTGCCATGAAATATGGAAAGACTCTGGCAATTAGTTGCTCAATCAGATTTGTCCCTAGTCTGATTATGAACTCTTGTGGGATCTCAGTCCATGTTTCTTCCTCTTCATTGTCTAGCGCGATTGCTTCAGCATTTCCATCTCCGATTTTTTGAATCCATTTGTTGAATTGTTGTTTCTGGATGTCAATCTCCCCATTGGCCTGCTGGTCATTCACCCTCACGCTCTTTGTTAACGTGAGAACTTGACAATGGCTCCAAATAGGTGAGTTGTTGATGCAAGCCTGAACGATGTCTTGTCGTTTCCCTTTGGTAATTACTGATAATATTTGCCTGAAATCTCCTCCCAGTAGTATTGTTATACCGCCAAACAGCTTGTGTTTGTTTTTGCCATGTTTGATGCTTTGGATGTCTTGCAATGTTCTATTCAATGCCTCGAATGCATTTCTATGAGTCATTGGAGCCTCATCCCAAATAATCAGCTTGACTTCATGCATCAGGTGTGCTAATTGAGTGTTTTGTTTAATACCACATGTGCTATTATCAAGCAACTTGATTGGGATTAGAAACCTGTTGTGGGCTGTCCGGCCGCCGAGTAATAGAAGGGAAGCAATACATGTGCGAAACCAAATTGTTAGATGTGAGCGTAATGGAATGTGCGATGTATCTTTTTGTGTGTATGAAGGCAGTAGTTGAGTACGTACCTGACGATGCTACGGCAAGAACAGTGTTCCCTTGTGATCTTATGCGGGCCATTACTGTCTTATAGAGATAAGTTTTCCCTATTCCGCTTGCCCTATAATTGAAGAAGAACTCTCCGGTTTGCTTATTCACTGCATTCATTACCTTGTCGTAGATTGCTCGTTGGTCCGCATTCAGTGAATCGAACATGGCCGCGTGCAACTCTCCCATTTTCTTTGCATTGTAGGAGAGTTCCTCCCTTATAAGGCGATTGTCCATTGCTGTGAGAAGTTGTTTATCTGGCATCGGTATTCCCGGGTAGTCAGCCAATGTTTTCCCATTTTTGGCAAGGAGCTCTTCAATGTCAAGCAAGCAGTAGTTTTTTAGCTGGTTTTCATTGAGCTCTAAGGTCGGGAATTTGAAGTTGCTTCTTTTCCGGTATAGTATGTCTTCTGATAACACAACCCAACTGTTGTCCCACAGTTTCCCCGGATCGGTCACTTCACAAAAAGTCAGGATCATGACAAACAAATCTCGCAGTTGTACCCATGTTGCCCACACTTGTGCTTCTTTGATTGCGTCGGTCCATTCATTGTCTTCCTTGAGCATTCCACGGGCATAGCACGCTTGCCTGAAGGTGTCATATTGTTTTCCATTCACTATCTGGATTTCTTCAAAGGTCCGAGGTCCTGCAACAACATTCAGTAGCATGCGTAGGTAATACCTTTTCGCCGGAGGCGGGATGGGCATACACAATTCTCCCAATCGGTTTGAGATTTTGCCTTGGCCCCCACACCTTCTTTGACGCATCCCATGTGTAATGTCTGGGTATTTCTGCATACTTCAATTTCTGTGCGTCATCATCTCTACAGTTGAGGGTAAACCACTCTGTAAACATCATAGATTGCACTCCTTCTCGGTGTATCACAGGTGGCAGGTTTTGAGCATCCGACATTGTTATTGAGTTTTGCTCTGGGAGATGGAATGTCAGTCGTATTACAGCAGGCCAACTGTAATAAATGTCAAACCCATATATACGCCAAGCTGCCTCACAGGCAGATAAGTAGCGGCAATCTAAGTATTGCTTGATCTCATTTACGTCGGGGATTTTGGTAGCGTCACTTTCGTGTGCTTGTGAATCTTTCTGCAGGAAGACGGCAGTCGCCTTGTCTGGACCCTTGGTTATGTACTTGAACAGGTACTTGATGGCGCTTGTTCTATTCCCCTGTGTGTATCACAAGAGGCCAAATGCAGGGTAAGTGAAACACATATGCGACGTATACGACGGATGGCATGAAGAGCGGCATGTAAATTGTACCTTTCGTTCATGAGGTGGAACTCCAGTAGTTGAGCACCTGTAGGAGTGGTTCTCACGGTCCCAATATTAATAGGGCAACCTACAACATCTAGCAGAAAGGAGGAATATTAGCGGGTAGGTAATTAACATTGTATTACTGAACCTAATGACATTACATTCAGAAGGCATGGAATAAGTCAATGTCTACGTATAGAATGGAACATAATTGAGTGGTAAAAAAATTAACCGAACCGGGACGACCCTTTGTGATTGAGACACAGTTTGAAAATATTTCACTTTTGTATGCGCACCACAGTGCAAATATGAAATGCGGTATGGACGTATTTGTTTTGGATGAAAATTAAAAACTCTAAATCAGTTTGAATGTCTTCTAGAGAACTCTCCTGGGTCAACTTGGTAAAAAGTCGGCAACGGACATAAACGAATGTTCAAGTTTAAATTTGGCCAAGCGTTGCTCAATAATTTATTTTAGGCCCACGATTTCATTTACGTATGATATATTGGTATGGGTTATAGGTTGGGCTAAGATAATATTTGTAAGGGCCGGATTTGGCAGGCTCCATATATCAGAAATACAATAATTTGGGTTTTTCCCAGAAAATAGAAAGTGAGTGTTACTGCTCATGTTAATTCATTTTTTCCCTTGAGCGGATATCTATCTGATACTCAATCTCCCTCCTTCACTTCCCCTTGCTCTCCTTTTTGCATGCCTCTCAGATCTGCGCTCCACTTCAGCCGATTTCCACAGGCCCATGGAGCTCGGTAAAGCCCTAAATCAACCAGGAAACGGCGTACTTTCGCTCAGATTCTCAAGGCGGTACAGTTGTGCAACCACTCTTCCATGGGCGTGCAGCGTCCAGCCACATCAGCCCATCCTCCGCTGGTCGTCCTCCAAACTCCGGCCGTCGGTCATATCCCCTGCCATAGCCACCTCCGGTAGAGCTCCGTTGAAGCTCCATGAGTCTCCTTCAAGCTTCTTAGGCTTCCAATTTGTGTGGTATAGAATTTTCCCCAATTTCATAAACCCTAGCTTTATCAATTTGGAGTTAATTTGTCAATTGAGGAATTATAGGTGCAATTGATTCTTAATTAGGTGTTAATGGATTATTTGGATGCATTAGGTTGATTTAAACGAAATCTCTTTGTATCGAGGAGGTCTTGTTGGTGAACTCTACTTTTTGTCTCATGATCTTCTTCTTCGTTCCGCTAACTAACTCTAAGGTAACGAACAGCCTAGCCAGATCTCGGATAATCACAGCTCCTGTTTTGTGGGCAGGGGCATAAAGAGGAACCCTAAACAATTTGAGTTGTGGTTTTTTGGATTTCCGGAGCTCATTTGATCGATCGGCAAAAAAGATGGTGGTTGTAGCAGCAGCTCGCAATTACATCAATCGCATGCTGCAAGACATTTCAGGAATGAAGGCCCTCATCCTCGATTCCCAAACGGTAAATTTCCTTGTTTCTTTCCTTAATTTGTTTCCGATTTGAATTTTATCTGCCTATTTGCGGATGCGAATTTGCATTGACTATTGGTTATCTGGTCGGCGGATTCACGATTACGCATAAATGGATTTGAATGATGATGCTACCAAAAAGAAAAAAAATTGTTCTGGGAAAGGGGGATTGAGTTTCGAAGAAATTAACTGATATATCGATAGGATGCATTTCAGTGTGCTAGGTTATATGCATTAAAATGATGTGCTTTGATTTTGGTTTGAAGTCCGTTTATAGATTTCTAAGATGTGATTAGCTGATGCTTTTTGTGTGCTCATTAGATACAGATAAAGTTTAAGGTACAATTGGAAATATTGGGTGACACTATCCCTGAATTTCGCAATGTGCCACATTTGCTAGTCTATTTGTTAATTATTATTTGAAGCAAAGGTGGTTGGACTGATGTGCATCATCTGCTGAAAAAGAACTTCTAGGCTGATATTGCCAGAGTTTTCAATTTAGTGATGTGAATCATGAGCAGGTGCAATTAGTGTAGGGCATTTTCACTCTCAGTTTGCTGTTGTTTTGGACGTGATATTGTTTTGTTTATCATGCCTAACCATCTGCTGATATCTGCATACAATGTTTTGGTATAGTTAAGGATAATATGAAGCAGAGTATAATTGAAGCATGACTGACCTATAAGGAATTTGGAACCGTTGAGCCCAATATCTTGAACCGGGACCAGCTGGAGCGGATATCTGTCAAATCCTATCGGGGGGCAGTCAATATGACTAACAATGGTGTTGCCCTCTAGATGGATCACAAACAGGTCACCGTTGCGGAGACAATAAGCAGGTTTCGGCTGCGCAACGGTAAACCGCCTAATGGAGTACACCTCTCCGACCACAAGCTTCCCGGTGAAGCAATGGTTGATGTTGGCCCTCACTACGCAGTGAATAGCGCCTCCCTGAGACAGACGACAAATAAGGTTAGATGCTAAATCATGTTAAAAAGTGGGGGTGGCCGTAGGGGAAACTTTTTATTACCGTATGGTCGGCTAGGATATAGTCGGTGCTTATATAATGTTTTTGCAAGGTGATGGCATCCCACTTGCGGATCGCCATTGCCTTCACGGTGCAGTCCATGCCTAGGGACAGATCAGAAAAGGGGGTGTACGACGCCGCTAGGAAATCATCGATGGCCTTTAACAGCCCCTTCTGTGGTGGGTTCTTGGAGGAGCTCGAGCTATTCTTGTTTTTCGAGGAGGAAGATGAAGCCATTTTTTGTTGTATATGGGGCAATGGAGTTGAAAACCTGGCTCTAATGCAACGTTATCCACATTTATAGGGAGGTGGATGCCAGCCTGAGAATTGTAACGTGGGCAATTAATTTGGGCCCGTTACATTTGCTTTAAAACAGCTAATGGGCTGTAACGGCCCATGTAATTTGTAGTCAAAATTTACTTGCAAGCTTTGTTTTGAAACAGTAACGGGGCAGTTATTTGTACTTCTCAATTTGTTAACGCATGAAACGTATTATAATTCAATTAGAATTCAATTCAGTGCTTTGGTTTGAAATCAATTGCTCCCAATTAATTTAATGCCTGAATTTCACTATCCCGAAACCTAATAGAAATCAACTAGTGTAATATCCGTGCCTTGCACGGGATTTGTCTATATTTTTTTATATTTGTTATTTTTAAAAAAAAATTATCGATGAGTCATTGGTTTAATATCTTTGATTAGTTATTTAAATAAACATGACTAATTGGAAAAAATATTCAAGATATACCAAAAACTAAATTATATGAAGAGAGACAACACTCTCTATAATTTTATTAATAATAAAATTTGGCTAAGTAGTCTTTCAAATAGCCACACCACTTACATCAATACTACTAAAACCATCAAACATAATAAAAATTATCATATAATACATGAAAATGAAACGAAAAACATTAAATGTGGAATGATGTTAAAAATTGCTACAAATTATTAAAATGCAAACAGGTAGTACCCATGCTTTGCACGGGATCTGTTTACTTTTTCTTATATTTGTAAAAATATTATAGTTTAGTATATGTTTCATTTATTGGGAAAAAATGTCAAAGATTTGAATGCAATTTATTAACTTGATCAATTTGAATTTGTCCGTTGTCATTTCTCTTTAATAGCAACTAATCTCAACGTTCTGTTATGTCGGGTTAATTCGTCCATAACAAAATCACCGTGATAATCTAAGATAAAAATAAAGTTAAATAAATAAATCTACATATTAATCATTTATTTTAATATTATAAAAATACATAAGCATGTGTAATTACTTAATATAAGTATTCCAAATACAATTCAATTTTAATTATTTATTTTAGTATTATAAAAATATAATACAAATTTGTAAATACTAAATAGACTTATGGGCCCAAATCATATTTGTATAAACTTTAAATTTTTAATGCAAATTTGAATTGGTTTAATGGGCTTTTAGGCCCAGGTAGAATAAATCTAAAAGTAAAATAGATGGCCAACTAAAAAACCCCGATTTATGTAAAAAGTTATTATTTGTAGTAAAATTAATTTATCCCTTGTCATTTATCTCTAATACCACCAAATCTCAACATTATATTATTTTGGTTTAATTTGTCCACAACGCAGTCACTGAAAATTTTGAGATATATATTCTAAATAAAATAAATAAGTATACAAACTTAACATTTGATTTAATAATATAATTATATATAAACAAATGTAAATAACTTAGAAAATATACATAACAATAATTTAATTTAATATTATTAATAAATAATACATATTTTTATATACAAAATGGACTAATAGGCCCACGTTTTAATTGTATAGGCAGGCCCGTAGATGGGCAAGTTTATAAAGACCGTTCGAACAGGGCCCCCGAAATTTTAGGCCCAATAATATTTTGGCCCAATAGTATAGATATTTTTCCTTTTTTTTATTTCTTTTCAAAGCTTTGGAATTGTAAATACTCCGTCTTCAATTCTTCCTCTTCCCGGTGTTGAGCTCTTCGTTACAAGAATCCTCCATCAATGTAGTCTTCCTATTTCCCAAATCTCTTTAACTGATGGTTTACAACGGTAAGAAAATTCTCCCTATAAAAAGCCCCATAAAACCATCTTCTCCATCCACCATCTCTTCAAGGTCCAAATATCTCCATTTCAATTGCTTTTGCAGTGTGCCAGTAGGGGTCGCCGACTCGCCTCTCGCCGCCTCGCCGGAGTCGCTGGTCGATTAACTTTGGTCGCCGCCTCTCCCGCTCGCTGAAAGCCTCTCCGACCCTCCCGATAGTTCTCCGGTCGATTCGGGCGCCGCCTCTCCCGCTCGCTCTTCGGTCGATCTTCGGGTGTCGCTCGCTCTCCGGACCGCCTCTCCGACCCTCCCGCTCGTTCTCCGCTCCGCTCACTCTCCGCCTCTCCCGCTTGCTCAAAGCCTCAAAAGGCAGAATTTTGGATCTAGGTATGTGGTCTTCCTTTTTGCTATTTGGTAGTCTGATTACTCTAGGAGTTGCCCATTGGGAATTTGTCAATTTGATTAATTAGTGATTTGGGTTAATTGGGAGTTGCCGACTGCCTCACTGTTAAGGTTAATTGGGAGTTGCTGGGAGTTGCCGACTGCCTCTTGAAAGTGGAAGAAGAAGCTTTTTCAACATCCGGAAAACCGAGCACAAATTAGAACATCTAATTTGCACTGAAGGTACTTCTATTGTTTGATTTATGTGCAAATTAGATGT
This sequence comes from Rheum nobile, assembly GCA_027886185.1. Taxonomy (NCBI): domain Eukaryota; kingdom Viridiplantae; phylum Streptophyta; class Magnoliopsida; order Caryophyllales; family Polygonaceae; genus Rheum; species Rheum nobile. The sequence continues at coordinate 880,026 of WOAB01000686.1, read as the reverse complement.
TCTTGATTTGAACTGGAAATTTAAAACAATGAGGCAGTCGGCAACCGTGGAAAACGGCAATTGTTTGATTTATGTGCAAATTAGATGTTCTTGATTTATGTGCAAATTCCAGTTCAAATCAAGAACATCTAATTTCCGGATGTTGAAAATTTACATTCATGAAGTAGTTTTTAAGAAGATATGATCTCTTGAAAGTGGAAATTTAAAACAATGGTGTTCTTAGGTTCTGGTTTGTTGTGATATTTTTTGTTTCAACATTGTTTCTCATAATATGTCTATATCTAGATACAATACTAGATGAAATTATAAATATACATATCTAGATACAATATTAGAATACATCCCTTGAAGCCCTTTACGTAAAAGCAGTTGATCTTATGGGCCGAATTATCATTACTGTAAAATTAACTGCTTTTACGTAAAGGGCTTCAAGGCCCGTGTTATTGTTTTCGAACGAAACAAAATTGGGCTAGCTTTGTGTTTCTTTGCGTTTTGGACTTATCATCGATTTGGGATAATGGGCTGGATCAAATGTGCAAGGGTTTAATCCACTAAAACCGAACAATACCGAAGCTCATTTCGGAAACCCTATCTCATTCTACCCTTTCCATTTCTGCCGATTATGGTTCCTCTCTCTTCATTAGTTTCTGAATCAGACTTCACCATTTTCCTTTCGTTTTCACTGAATCTCAACTTCAATGGTGGATTGTTTTGAAAAATAAAACAATCCTTGTTTATCTTCATCTTCATCTAAATCACTCATAACAGTTGCAACTTTCCCCCCTCTTACATCAGCGAAAACCCCCCTAAACTTTCATCCTTGGTTTTGACAAAAAAAAACATATCCAAAATAATCCTCTCATAAAACAACCAACAAAATTCAGATATGAATCCCACCACCGGTCAAAAGTATATCTAGAGGTCACACTGTGTTGTCTTCCTCAGATCTGCGGCTGTTGATGTCTCCAAGTAAACATGAAAAGCGAAAAAGGTTGTTGATGAGGAGATCTAGATGTTCTTGATTTGAACTGGAAGAAGAAGCTTCTTATGAGCTCCACTGTGGAAAACGGCAAGTTCTCTAATCTCTATCTCTTTATTTATTTCTCTAGTTCTCTGAATATACCTTAAGTTTTCTGTTTTGTCTCCGTCTCCCTCTCGCTCTCTTCGTTTTACTTTTTTTGTGTGTTTATCTCTTTCTCTATTTTTCTGGAGCTCCACTGTGGAAAACATCAAGTTCTCTACTCTCTACTTTCTATCTCTTTATTTCTTTCTCTAGTTCTCTGAATATACCTTAAGTTTTCCGTTCTGTCTCTGAAACCCTCTCGCTCTCTTTGTTGAACATTTTTTGTGTGTTTATCTCTTTCTCTGGAGATACCTTCAGTTTAAAACCCTAAAATCTTTTGAATGAATAAAACGTTCTAAAACTAATCGTTTTCTTGTTGTTCACTAATTGATTCATTTTTAAAATGATATAACTTCTGCTATAGCAACCCATAAGAAAATAAAATAAAATCAGATCTCGTTGTTTCTTTGTTTTATTTGGGTTTAAGTGCGAAAATTATTACATATTTGGACTGTTCTTGACGAAAACTCATCTATGTTCTTCGTGTTATATAATAAAATATATATATATTATATTGTGTTAAAATATAAATAATATATTGATATTATATGAAACTGGATCGCATTTATGACAAATATAAAATTTTACAGATAGTTTATTGGGCTTAGTGGAATAGTGGGACATTAGGTATATGTTAAATTTATCCATTTAGTGGGCCAGGCCCAACAGATAGTTTAACTATATTAATGAGCCCACTTAATTTTAATATAAAAAAAAAAAAAAATTATTCATGACCTAATATATTTTACATGGGCCAGGCCCAACTGATATACTGAGGCCCACTAATATGTTCATTTAAGGCGTGTTTGAATTTGTCTGGAGTGTTCGCATTGATAATAAATTATTCTGTATTTATCTTTCACATTTACCAATGTCATCTATAACAGTCTTTAGCAGAATTTATTTCTCTGTCTGAAACCGTGCAGTTGCAACCCACTTACTCTCTGTCTCTTTCTCTCTCTCTCTCTTTCACATTTACAGATCCATATCAAAAACAAAAAAGTTCTCTCTATTTCTCTATATCTCTCTTGCAAACTGACCTTGTCTTTATCATGTTTAACATTCGAACAACAACAACGGCGGTGATGAGGAGATCTATGTCCAAGATGAACAATTCAAAGTGCAAACCATGTAGGTCAGTGTTCTGTGTATATTAAGTATTTTTTTCTATTATTTACATATCTGCTATTAATAAAAAAAATCCTTCTTTAATAAGATGCAAAGCCACAGCTGGATTTAAGATCCATGGCCGATGTTATGGCGAGCCCCAAAGCCCATAAATGTAAAAAGTATCTCTCTCTCTCTCTCTCTCTCTCTCTCTCTCTCTCTCTCTCTCTCTCTCTCTCTCTCTCTCTCTCTCTCGTTTTATACTGATAATTTGCAATGTTCTTTCAATCCTGTAGGAAGTGGATCCATGTGAAGATTTAAGTGATGATGATATCCGCACGGCTATTCAGAACGTAATAGGACTAAGATCTGCTTTATTTGTACCTGAAGTATGTCTCTAGAAGTTCCTTTTTACAGTGTTTTCCTCTTCAATCTTTCTGATCTTGCAGCTATTATTTATCTTCCTTTTTAAACTTGCAATTATTTGATGGTTTATGGTACTATATGGACATTTCTACTTGTGTATTGTCGTAAGTCATATATGTAGGCTTCTCGTCTCTTTTTGATTATTTTGAAACAAAATTAATATGATTGAACCAAAAAATGTACAGGTTCCATTTGAAGGTCTTGTCTCATATTATAATATAGATTATAACATAGGTGGATTGTCTGTGATTATACTTAGATTATTTAATTTAAAAGTTGTGCAATATATTATGTAACCTCCAGACATCCTTATTTGTCCAAGCATTTCATAAATTGTATGGTAAAAATGTTGTTTTGTAATTTCTGTGCAGGCTTGATTCAAATCCATGGTATGAGAAATGTGGTTTTGTAATTTTAATACAGGTTGTGCATTATTTTATCACATTTGTGGTTTGTGCAATTATGTAAAGCTTATGTAATTATTTTTATGCTTTATATTTAGGTTAATGTGTGTGTGCTCTTTTGTAAGAGATGGGCAGCTTTTGATGCATTTTGTTTTATTTGATTACATGTTTTATATTTAGGTTAATGTGTGTGTGCTCTTTTGTAAGAGTTAGGCAGCTTTTGGTGCATTGTGTTTTATTTGATTACATGCTTTATATTTAGGTTACTGTGTGTGTGCTCTTTTGTAAGAGCTGGACTGGTTTGTATATTTTGTGATTTCTGCTATAAATTATGCATTTTACTATGACTACTAATGTCCCTCATATCTGTTTTGGCTTTGTTATCTTTTAGCAAATTGATTGTGTCCACAACAATGCTGTGATGGAGCTGATGAGAGGGGTGAGAAACCAGTTGACAGAACTAATCACTGGATGAGCTTCACAGGATTTGGCTCTAATGAGTTTGGGTTTGTCACACAGTTTGTCCAGATACAAGTTAAAGTTCAGTCCAGATAAGGTTAGTCTATAGAAACCTTATAAAGTTAGAGTTTGCTATTTATATAAGCACTTGAGTCAGGAATGTTGGTGTTCTTTAGTGACTTGATGTTTTGGGCTAGAATTTGTTTCTGACTTCTGCGTGCAATGTTTGTCTTGTCCTTTAGGTGGATACCATGATCAATCAAGCTATTTGCTTGTTGGATGATCTTGATAAAGAGCTTAACACGTACGCAATGCGAGTTAGAGAATGGTATGGTTGGCATTTTTCAGAGCTTGCAAAGATTGTACAGGATAATATACTCTACGCTCAGGCAGTAAAATTGATGGGTAATCGTGTTAATGCAGCCAAATTAGATTTCTCTGAGGTAAATTGCATGTTCATACGCTTATTTTCTTCTCTAAATGTTTGACTTTCTGTGTTAAATTGCCAAAATTTCATTGCATACTCAGATACTGAATGAGGAGGTTGAGGCTGAACTGAAAGAAGCTTCTATGATATCTGTAAGTTATAATGGGCCAATATGCTCAAGGTATTACTTGTAGCATATAAATTTAGTCTATCTTTAGCATAATTAATTGGTAGTGTGATTACTGATTTAATTAAATTTCAAATTATAGGTTGCAACATAAGAAATCCAATATACATCTCTTTGTCTAATTTAACATACACTTCCATTCATGGTTATTTATATTTAAAATTAACATCATACTATGTTAAATTAATTTATATATTTATTGTGTACTTAACTTATTTCCTTTTGTTATAGGAATTCCATGTCAGATTGGTTTCGACAAATAAACCAAGATCTAAACCCTAGCCTAAACTGAAAGATCTAAAGGTATACCTTACTGAAATTAAGACTATAATTTAGTGCTCATTAACTTGTATTCTAATGACTGAATTTAAAACATTTACAATTACAGGTTTGAGTATTTGTCCTCCAACATACATATCTTACTTTGATTAAAGATATATACTAAAGGTTATGGTTCTATCTCTTTACACTTAAGATCCCTATTTTAATTTATTTTATAAATCTATTCATTAATCCAAATGATTTAATGTTGGTATAGGAATGACATATGGGAGATTAGATTGCAATCAGAAATTACAACTTTGGATTGATATTGGTTAATCATGAAAGACATAAAGGTATGCCTTGAACTAAATGCTCTGATTAATGTTTGCATAGAGTAGTCAGTATTTTAGCATTAGATAGTTAACCTAAAGCATATAACTGAAATCTAATGATTTAATTGTAGATAAACACAATCAAACATTACAAATCAAACCACATAAACATAAATAATACCTTTTAGTTTCGATTCCTAGGATTGAACTTTATGGCTGCATGTGATCCATTGACAATGACCTGAAAAGAAAAATGAATAAAAGTGCTATTTAACTGGAATACAAATATCCATAATGTAAACTTGACTTTTATTCTAACGACATGATAAATGCTTGTAACATATAAATTCAGATATCATTGACCATGACCTCGGATACCTGTAATGTCCTTGATTTGATGTTGAGTTTTCGACATATCTAAAATACGACATATAGAAAACAATGAGTATATGTAATGAAATCAAACATAAAATAATTAGTTTATGTAATAAAATCAAGAAGAAAACAAACAGAAAATAATTAGTATCACCTCTTCACTGAAAGAGTTTTCTTGTTTTCTGTTGTAGTACGTAATGAGAATACCTCAGATGTTCTACATTTATACTACCAATAACTGAGTCTTCTAACACAAGTTTTAGTAGACGAATTTGGGCATAATTGGATTTCGATGCATTTTTTTGATTTATTATGTACTGTTTATTACGTAATAATACACATTTTGACTATTTATGGACATGACAATTTTTGCTTCAGTGTTGGATTTATATGTATTTTCAGCCTCAGAAAATTTGATATTATTTGCATTAGAATGTGCCAAAAAAGTTGTACAAAGTAATTTTTTTGGCCACAATTAATTTCTTATTTGGTTATTGCAGGTTCATTTATGGTTTGGTTTATTGTACATTGCAGGTTCATATTTTGTATTTAATGTTTTATTTTTGGGCAGGTTTTGTTAATTTGCTCGTGATTTATGGGCATGTAATTTCTTGCTTGTTTTGTTGGCAATTTCTTGTTTTTTTTTGTGCATGTTTTGTTAATTTGCTCGTGATTTATGGGCATGTAATTTCTTGCTTGTTTTGTTGGCAATTTCTTGTTTGTTTCTGTGCAGGTTTTGTTATTTTGTTTGTTATTTATAATTTATTACTGTTTGTATAAATCATGCACTACATAATTTTGCTATTTGGATAGATAATAATTATAATTTTTAATAAATATTTGCATTAAAAAAGGTCAGTAGATTAAAGGTTAGGTATACATATAATACATGATAATATATTAGATTTAATTTAGGCATGATAAAAATATGCAAGATAAGAAATTAGCCAAAAAAAACATTATTAACATTTTCAAAATATTTTGTATGATCTGGAATATTGTTTACCAAATATCTTTGACAAAAATAGCATTTCAGATCAATCTATACGATTATAAAAGATAAACAAATACCGAAAAATGAGGCAAAACCCGAATAATAAGGATCGGTTGCCACGTGGACAATTTTTTGTGAAAATGCCACGTGACAGCGAAAATTGCGGATGCATTCTTGGGGCGTGTGCTGCCCAGCCGACATTCTGCTTTAGTTATTATATAGTAGATTAGAATTTAATTGAGTGCATTTAATTGAGTGCTTTGGTTTGAAAGCAATTGCTCCCAATCTTTTTCAATAGGACAAGTTTATATTAGATATGATTGATTTTAATAAAATCAATATTTTTATAATGTAATATAAATGATATATTAGTAATTTAATATAAATGACATAATTGTAATTTAATATAAATATAAATTGGGTTAAAAAGCTTGTTCTATACAAACACAAAACAGTTTTAAATTGGATATCGGCAGATTGTTGATTTACATCAATGCATAAAACTTGTTCTATACAAACACAAAACAGTTTTAAATTGCCTTTAATAAACTGGCTATGAACTCTTGGACATGTAAAAAACTATATTAGGTATGACCATTCCATTTTACAATCCTATCCAAGTATATAATAATCTCGTCTTTTCTCATCTTCTGTTAGTTTGGCCGAGTTAAATCAACCTGGGATTACCCAAAGAGACGAGTAGTGTTGTTGGGCTGCTCTGATCAACGTGTGTTGCTCTCAAACGATCCAATGTACCATGTTCACCGCTGCTTCATCGTCCAAAATACATACATTGTTGCACAAACAAACACATGAAAAGTGGACCGAGTGCTTCATCACCCTCTGGGTTTTGTATCAATCTGTCCACTCGTGCGATGAATCAAATGATTCAATTGGCCACTCGTGCTTTATCGCCCTCCGGTTTGTATCAAATGGCCACTAGTGCAATGTTCAAACAACCCAATTTTGCCCCTTATCATGAGAAAGAACAACCATAATCCATTTCTTAAAACCAAACTTAAATTCTGGATGCAGAGAACATTGCAAATCCACCAGATCAAATAAAAACAATAACAAAACAAAGCTAAAAGGCGGGAAATAATCCAAACGATATGCTGTTTTAACATCACTCAGAATTTGATTGTAATTGGAAATCATTAAACAAAATTGTCACATCTAATTCGGATAGAAACGTAACAGTACAAAAATGCATAGTACTCCAATAACAACGAGTAAAAGACCAACACAACCTGATTCCTTTTCTCTAACTCTCAGTCTGCTCCCTCAACCTTCTGATTGTGCTTCTCACCGTCACCGCACTAGCAGTGCTGTTCAGAACAATCAAATAGGATATTCTCGATTTAGGAAATCTCAATTCGAAGAGATGAAAAATCAAATTTAAAGACACGTAATTACTCCAATTTAACAACGGGATTGAATTCTTACTTCAAGGTGTATGCACCTCCTGCCTTGACCTTTCCACAGTCCTTGCAACCCCAGATCCCCACAGCCTTCCTCTTAACCGCGTACTGCAGAACCAAAAAACGTCGGATAAATCAGTCACATTAACTTTTCGAGCAACAAATTGCATTGAATCGGAAAATTACCTTGCCGCAGAACTCGCAGAAGTACTTGCTGTGCTGACTAACTTCCATCTTCTTCACGATCTTACGAAGACTGGCACCGTAGCGGGTACCATACTTCCCGACGATCCCAACCTTCTTCGTCCTCTTTGTCATCTTCTTCGCGCTCTCCCTCGGCTGTTGGCGAATCGAATCAGAAGCTGCGGACTGTGGTTGGGATAAAATACCCTAATTGTTCCACGGCTGAGATATATATGAGATATGTCGTTTTATGTGGGCCAAATGTAATGTTTCGGCCCAATTACTAAAAGTTAAGCTTTCTAAGTGGGCTTTCTAAATTGAAGATAGTGATTTTATGCTTCATTCAAAAGTCTTGCACAAGCTAGTCTTTTTTTTTTTTTTTTTTGGGGGATAACGAAGGTGTCGGGCCCGCTTCGCGGAACCCACTAATCCTCCGGCTAGGGCAGGGGCTCCCACCCCATCCTGACGTGGTAAATCAAGACGCTTCGCGGGGCGCCACCACCGTGTTTCGAACTCGGGTGCATTTCGTTCACCCAGAATTCTACTCCAGCGGCTTAGCTGTTTAGCTAACATCCCGGGGACCACAAGCTAGTCTTGCACAAGCTAGTCTCCTGGAGACATGATCCACTGAACCCAAAGTGTGTTGAGAACAATGCTGCGTTTCTTTATAAACTACAACATATGTTTCTTGCAAGATACTGTTCAAAATTACTTATTATCTCCATATGTGAAATTGAAAATTTAAAATTCAGTATGAGACTACTGTTTGCCTTTCTAAATTGGGTTACTCTTTAAATCTCTTTGATCAAATTGGGTTACTCTTTAAATCTCTTTAACCAAAATCTATCAAATAAAGGGTGAAGAAGTTTCTTTGGGCTTTCTTGCATCTCTTTGATCTTTAGCATATTGATATTGCTCGTCTTTGGATTATGTTTAAAATTGATCTTTGAATCTTAAATCTCTTTCTTGATCCGTTGATTCAAGCTTGATTGTCAATACTTCTTTGCAATTTTGGTGTCTTTCTTGTGTGGAGATCGAGTTGTTCCGGACGTGGTTGGTCATGTGTGAGGCTCTTGAAAATCCCCTTGATATGGGGCAACATCAAGGTGGTCGAGACCCCTGAAGATCCCTACCCTCATTTAGGTGAGGGTAACGTCATGGTGGTCAATTCTGCACTGTTCTGTCTGACCCGTTGTCCGGTGGCGCCTCTTAGTGCTTTACTCACTTCTCTCCCAAGATTATATTAGGCTCTTTTTTTGCTTTGTTCTATTTTCTTGCTTGTTTTGTTGTTTGTTCTCAAGCCGGTGTGTCCGGATGTCGTTTTTTCGGCCTATCGATTTACTCTATATTGTTATATGGGGTAAATCGAATTCTTACCTTATAAAAAAAAGGTGGATAAATGGGGGAAAAATACTCGATGAAAAAACTCTCTCACCCAAAAACCTTAACTCGCCTCCCTAACCAGCCCCAAAGCGCCGCCACCCTCTCTGCTCAAAATTCTGAAATCCCTAAACACGATTCTCTTGTCCCTTTCTCCTTGATTTGGATACTCCTTAATTCCTGCTCAAGGTTCGTGCATAGAGCCACTAAATCGATCATCAAAAAGCAAAAGCAATCTCAACTCAGAAAGGCAAAAAATCTCCACAAATGTCAGATCGTCCGGACTGGTCTTCGTCCCGGAAAAGCCGGTTTGGCTCGAGTCAAAGAAAAGAGGAAGAAATGGTGGTGCTTTGGGAGCAGGTGGTGGATGCTTTCCCGCGATGGATCTGACAATTCTCTGTGGCCAACGGCGCTGTTGTCCTCCCAATATGGCCTTGCGGATAATCCGCTTGGGCTGCGTTATGCTCTCTGCCAGATCCTTTGGCGCTGTAGCTCGTGCAGCAGAATCTTGAAGTTGTACTCGACTGAAACTACCAACTCCAGACTGCACAGTAACATGACAAGCGACCCCCGGAAAATCAGGTTTTCCCTTTCCTTTCTTTGCCTGAAGAAGGATTTGCTTTTGAATTTTGACCCTTTCTACTTGCATAAATACATAGTTGCTTACTCTGAAATCTTCACTCTTCTCGGCACCACAAAATCTCTAACTCTCAAATTTCTTAAATCTTTGTTGCTTCTTGAGTGCAATATTGAATCTCTTGTCTACAAGAATCTTCCTCTTCTTCCCCTATCCCCTGCCATGGATAGTTAGAAAAAAATGATGAAACAAGAGTTGTGCTCTGAACCTGTTTTCAATGTTGGAATTGACAATGGAAAATCAAACAAATCAATTGTTAAAACATCGACCATGAAAAAGTCCAAAGGTATTACCCTCTGAACCTTCTATTGAACCCATTGATCTAAAACCGGTGTCCCCCCTTCTTCTTCTAAGGGGAAAGGCAAACTCACTATTGATATGGCTGAGTAATTTGCCAGACTCTCTGGAGTTAGGGAAAATATTCAGAAGTTGAAAGCCTTCTCCCTTATGGGTGTCATGATTGGTGACCCCATAGACCAAACTCGACTCAAAACCAAAATTAAGAATGACTGGAAAATGATTAAAGGATCTATTGAGATCATTAAAAGACCTAAACTTTGGTTTAAACTCTGATTCACTAATCCTATCGACCAAAAAGATGTATGGGATAACAGACCCTATCACATTTTCAGGCAACTCATGCTCTTAAAGCCTTGGAAATCCACCTTTGACCATATGACAGAATCCCTATCCATTGTGGATATGTGGATTCACATCCCACAACTCCCACTTGAGTACATTAGCTTTGATCTACTTAAGACTATCCTGGATGCGAACAATATGGGGAAGCTCCTGAAACTTGACCCCTATACTGAGAAAAAACAGAGAGTTCGATATGCTCGAATGAGTGTCAACATTGACATTCTTCAAATACACAAAAATTTGTCATTGTTCTTGATGAAGAGGGTGATCCCCATGAATATAGAGTCTGGTTCGAGGAAATGCCTGAAGGGTGTGGCAATTGTGGGGCCTTGGATCATGTATTTGATTTATGTCCTATGAGGAATGTTAAATCTCAAAACATCCAAATGAAATTTCAAAAACTTAGTGTTTCTACAGCCTCTGAATCCAGCCAGCAAACCAATCCTAACCCCTTTGAAAACTGGCAAACTGTTTTGCTAAAAAAAACTGCCAAAAGAAACCTCAAACACAACCCTAACTCAACTGCTGTTATCCAGAGAAAGAATGGCTTCTCTTCGGCCTATCTCTCTGATGATGACTCATCCATTGTTAAACATATCCCACTTGTTGCTGAAACTCACTCCAATCCTCTTCTCCCCAAAACTGATCCCATCAACTCTTTCCCTCTTGTTGAAGATCATACTAAATCTAAAATTGTTGACATTATCCCCCCTAATCTCACATCCAACCTGCCTCAAAGCTTGACCCCCCCCCCCCCCCTTTCACTCTTTATCACCCTAATGATGAGAATATGGAGGCTTGCTTGGGGGCTCCTCCCCTTCTTCCTGCTCAGCTGGATAATGAGGATGATAAGGTTGTGACTGGGGAAGACCTTGACAACCTCCTTGATAATGATGATCTTCTCGATGATGAGGAGGATGAATTTCTTGAAGATGAAGGAAATGATGAACTGGAAGATGCTGAAGGTGACCTCTTTGAGGCTGATGATCAGAAACTAGAAACTGAGGGCACTCTTGATGCCCATGTTTTTGAAGAAACCCATGCTGCTGCTACTGATCCTGACCAAGATAAAAAGCAAGGTGCCCAGTCTTCAGCCACTGAATCCAGCAAGAGGAAAGGAGAGGAGGGGCTGGATGATACCGCTATCTCCATCCTGATGGGACACAAGAAGATAAAAATGTGATTATGATGATGAACAAGATCAATTATGGACATAGGCACTTTTGGCACTTTATGTGCGGGAATTTAAACTTTATGACCCTTAGTAACTCCCTTTTGTATGAAGGAGTTGCGTCTAGCATGAATCCCTCTTTGATCTTGTTGTATTTTCTGCCTTTTCCTTTATTGTCCAAGTTTCTCCCTGTGATGTTGTTGTTCTTCACTGATTGTATGGATCAGTTTCTGAATGGAGATACTTGCTTGAACTATGACTACTGTCCTAAAATGCACTCTTTGAAAAATTACATTGTAAACATTAAAAAGGATAGCATGATCTTAAATTACTTCAATTACCTTGATAAGTACTTAAATGAATCTCTCATGTGGATGGTTTACTTTCACTCTTCTTTTGGTTTCTGTGGCAGGAGACATACCCATGGGAGCTATATGACTCAAGAGAACAAGGACTTTAACCCTAAGACGACTACAAATGGTATAATAAAATATGAATCCAGAACTAGATTCCACTACTCAGGTAAGCTTACCTTGCAACACCCCCAAATATATCCTTGAAGGTATTACCGTCAGTGACCTCAGATTCCACATCCGAAGTCACCCCAGGCTTTAACCAAAGGATACAAATCATAAAACAACAGTTATAATACAAAATATTATGACTTTATTTAAACCATGGTCTTGGAATTACATCCGTACATTCCATATTCAACCAAAATACAGAGTAGTCTTAATACAGCGAAAGTCTTTATAAAATAAATAACAAAAGGGTCTTGATCGTAGCGATCACCCGCCAAGGATCTCAACCTGAATAAACTTCTCAAAAATACCGTTTGCCTTCATAGTCGTTCTAGCCTTCACGGAACTGCATCTTATCTGATGTGCCGAATCAAACGGATGACACCAGCCAACCATGCAAGGGAATAATAGGTTGGTTAGTCTAATGAAAGACTATGCAAGGGTTAAAAGCAGAGTGGTTCTAAGTAGTCGTATTAGGTTAGACTCATCGCTTCTCGACTCAAAACCGATGACGATAGTCAACCACCATACTCCTACTGAAATATGAAAAGGCATGATCAAGAGAAGATTCTGAAAGACCGAGTCTTTCAGCAATCAACCCAGAGAAGACTCCAATGAATTGAGTCTTAAAGAAAACATGACAAATGTTGGAGAACATATATTTTCACACAAGCGTTCAAAATGACTTGATGTTTCGATTCTCGACCAACCTCACCGCACAATGCGAATCCAAATTGGAAAGAGAACTTTACTTTGATCAAAGTCAAGATGAGTATTTCCTAGCTGCACTACTCGCCTGAGGGTATATTAATTATGTGCACCAACGGCACTTATCTCATTTAATTCCAAAACACGCATCACGTTATAAGCTTTTATTATGATCATCTCGTCCCGAGACGAGAGATCTTTTGGGAGCAACTCCCGAGATTTGTGACACTGGCTAAGTGCACCACCTCTAAACTCGGATAGAAGAAGGTCATGACCAACAAAATGGTGTTAGGGGTTTTGTCGCCCTCTCCATCGGGTTATAAAGAAACGAATGTACCTCGCAAGGTACTAAGTAGCGTTCCTACGAATACCCGTGCTAACTAAACAGTTCAAGCACGCAATAATCCACATCAATGCCCTCAAGGCAATCATCATAAATATATATCTATAATAGCGTTGTTCTAGCAGATATACAACCTATTATAATATCATATTTTAATTCTATCATTTATCAAAACTGTTCCCAACGAAAACAGTAAGTCATCCCAAATTAATTAACAATTAAACAATTGATAATTAATGGAAATATGGAATGATAAGCAAGAGCCAACCGCCACTTGCCTTAGATCAGACGAAAGCTTGAACAAAGCTTAGAGACGACGGGTTCCTGGGTCTGAAATAGGGACAAATCTCGGATAACAAATCCCTATGAAACGTCTCATAACGAGACCCTAAGTTAGATTCGATAACCAAATATATGAATCTAAGAAGAGACGAAAGGAACTGAAGGAACAAAGTCCTGATTGAAGCCCAACACTTAGCCAAAATCGGCTAAGTGCTAGGCAACCGCGGTCGCGGTGCCTCTACCGCGATCGCGATCGTCAGGGACAAAGCCCCGCGAGGAACAGCGATCGCGGTGGCACTCGGGCTCGACCAGTGCCATCACCGTGAGAGAGAAATTCTCACCGAGAATGACTCGATTCGATTCGGTTGACAAAGGCTTTGGTTTCTAGGCTTCCTTGGACCACCAAAGCACCACCTTGCAACCACCAACACCACCAAGGGAACTCCGGCGAGAGCTTAGAATTTTCCGGCGAAAGCTTCAAGTTTTCCGGCGAACTTTTAGGGAGAGTTTGAGCTCGGATTATGCTATGTTCTCCTCCAGATCTTCACCATTTATAGGCCAAGCAAGGAGGTGGAGCTGCCAGCCACATCGCCTGACAGGAGGCAGGCTAGGGGTGATGACTCAGGCGAGCTACACCTGAATTCTGGATATTTGCCGCGATCGCGGTGACCGACCGCGGTCGCGGTCACGGTTATTTGCCTATACCGCGATCGCGGTGGCCAAACCGCGGTCGTGACCGCTTGTCAGACCCCTGTTGAGTTACTTTTCGTCTTTTACCGCGATCGCGATTTAGGCCATTTCTGTGCCTTTTTGTCCGGGAAAGATATGTGGTTAAATATTTTTAACCCCGGGTTAAATATATTCGTACACAAACGACTATTTAACCCCGAAAATACGTCGAATGTATTTTATATTACTCGGAAAAAAATATTACAGAGATCAAACATATCACAGAATGTCCGAACTTCTCTGAAATTAATCCGACTTGTAGTACGGGAGTTGGAAAATTTCCAAAATACCCTTACAAAATGAGGGATATTACATACCTTGACTGATGTTTTTTGGATTGTTTGTAGTATGTACTTCCCTTTTCTGGTTTTTTGTGAACTTTGGAAGGAACACTCTAATTTAATTCCTCTGAATCATACACCTCCGAACCTGAAAGTTTTTTTTACCTCTTTTTACTATCTATGAGCTTGATGTTTGTCTTCTCCCTTTGTCTTCTTTCTTTTTTGTCTCTGTTCTTTCTTCTGCTTGGTTTTTGTTTTGGCTTGGTAGGTGTCTGTCAGCTTGTCTTCTTTTGCAACCGACGTCAAATGCTCGATAGATTTGACCCCTTGATTTGTTACTTGGAATTTGGAACCGACCTTCTTGTGAAGATCTTATAGTGGCGATCTGCATAGCTATCTGCCATATGCAATCCTTACACCAACTTAGCAGTGACCAACCTTTCACCAACAGCCTGTGGGTTCACTCACTTCTCAGTGAATGGCTAGGCTGGAGCATGAATCTAAATTATGCCACCTTGAAACTTTGTACAATCTCTTTAGTGCTTTGTACTTGTTTGATTTGAATACCTATATGAACTATCTACTCATGAACCTCTTGTACTTCCTACAGACTCTGGAAAATTCCTACATGAATAAATGTAATCACAGGAACATTAAACACATGAAACACTACCATATGAACAACATTGGTTGCAATATTTATGCAACAAATGAATGGAAGGAAAATATGAACAAATATGGGAATGCAGGGAAAATATGTGTTATCTCAAATAAAGGGTATCTCTCCCCTATTGCAAGCAACCCGTGCCTCTGGACAAAAAGAAACATGACAATTTTTTTATTCCTTTATCATTTTTATGAAAATATCTATCTGGAATTGTAGAGGTTTAGGTAGGAAAAACTTGTGGGCAGATATCGAATCCTTTTGTAAAGATTGAAAGAATCCAACTATGCGCTATACTTGAAACAATAACAGAAAAACAACTGAATGAACGAATTTGAAAAAAAAACCGGGTTTGATGAATTTCATTATACACCTGCAACCAGATTCTCGGGAGGCCTGTGTATTATGTGGAAGACATACCAAATGCCTAATGAAATTATTGAAATAGAACTTATCAGTTCTAGATTTTTGTGTTTAAAATATACGAACACGATAACAAAAAATAAACTCATGATCATCATAGCATATGCCCCACCAAATGAAGCAAACAAAAACTCTTTCTGGAAGGACATCAATAATTTTATTTTAAATTGCACAATCCTTTGTATCCTCATAGGAGATCTGAACGAGATACAAGATCATACTGAAAAAAGTGGAGGAGTGAAAACACACACAACTAGATTCAATAGACTACTTAATATAAAAAATGATTGCAAACTCATAGATATCCTGACACAAGGAAACACATTCACATGGCAAAAAAATAAAAAATAAAATAAAGAATACCTATGAAAAACTAGACAGAACCCTAGTACAACATTAAATAATGCAATGGTATCCTTACCTTTACACTAAAAATCATGCTTTTACAACTTCGGACCATTTCCTGATTTCGATTGAACTTGCTACACTGATAAGCACTACTTTGTAGGGCTTAAGTAAGAGTCATTAAAGGTTTTATTGGTGTCATTCAGGTAGATTTAGACACATTCATGTGCATGGCATGTGGGGGCGAAGTTTGGTAATTAATTAAATGCCACGTGATTGATGGGCCGAATTGGATGAAATAAAGGCCCACGTGAAGAGGAAAAGACCCAATTGAGAAAAGCCCAAGTGAAGAACTCCTCCCGTGTGGTGTGAAGTGAAGCTGGAGCCCACGTGAAATGCCAAAGAATTGGAGATGGAGATTTGAAGCAGCAGGAGGTGACGTCACGACGACGTCAGCGAAGATGATTTGCTGGAGTGGGCCATTGCTGCTTGAATTGGATGGGCCGCGCGTTGCTGATGCTGAACGAGGTGGGCCGCCCGCTGAGCTGCGTGGATTGGAGGACGATTTGCTGGACGGATTGGACCGAGAATGCGAGATTAATTTCCTTGCTTTTGTTTGTTTATTATTTTATTATTATTTTATTAATTCGTTTTAGGTTAATTTAGATTTTATTTCCTTTAGTATATTAGGGTAGAGAAAAGGCTTGTTGGCCAATCTTGAATTAATCTTCGTTTTTCTCTTGAACCCTAATTCCCTTTTCTACGTTATGAAGAACTAAGCCTCACTGGCTTAGTCAGACGCTGAAGCTTTCGTTTGGATTAAGTTGTGATATTCTCGTTCCTTATCTATTGCATGGTTTTTATCTTTCTCTTGCTTAAGTTGTTTATGATTGATATTGATAATCTCTATTTGGACGCAACTAGGGTTTATTGTTATTGATTAATTGCTAGATTTAGATTGTTACTGGTTGAGCATATCTATTTCAGAGTAGCAACTGCATCGTACTAGTATCTGGTTGTGCTAGTCTTATGCAGAAGAAAATTGATTTACATTCTAGGATAAAAGCTGGTTGTTTTATGCTAGAATTGTATCCAACTATATTCATATCCGTAACGCTGCTGTTAGACTGAATCTTGATAGTTTCAGGGTTGTTTAATTAGTTAGTGCTAATAGTATATGGTTGTGCTATTAGTTATATCTGAAAAGGAATTGGAATCACCATTGCATGAGATTTTGAATGAGTATCTAGGATCAACTTGTCATACGAATAGTGGATGTTGTTTGACTAAGTGCTTTTCCCCATTACTGATTTCACAACTCTTTCGCTTGTTTACCTTTGCATGCTTAGTTACTTAAAACAAACAAACCCCCATTTGGTTACTTTGGTTTGACATACAAATTGCATATTAAGATAGAATTCGCCTCCCTGTGGATTCGACCTTTACTTACCTAGGACTATGGTTTAAGGTTTGTTTGGATATTTTGCATAGCAGTTTTTAGAACGACAAAAACCTGTTATCAAATTGGCGCCGTTGCCGGGGAGGCAATAATCTATTTTGTGTGTGTAATTTGTGTGCCAATCTTGGTGTGAACCTATCTTATGGTTCACACCCGTGTTACTAATAATCTACCTCTAGTTTTTGATCCAGAAATTGAAAGAACTTTTCTTCAGGCTCGCAGGGCTGCGAATTTACTACTTGAGGAAGCGGATACGATGGCTGATCGTGTTACTCTGGAATCTTTGACAGCTCCTAACTAGGAGCAATCAACTCGTGCTGTGCAATTCCCTGCCCTGGGTGATGGGGTTAAATTTGAGCTCAAGACAAGAGTAGTCCATTTACTCCCGAAATTCAGTGGAACCCCGCTTGAGGATCCTATTTAGCACCTGGATGAATTCCTTGAGGTCTGCACCAGTATGATGCCATCTGATATTACTGAAGATTAGATGAGGTTGAGGGTATTTTCCTTTTCTCTGAAGGACTCCGCTAAGGACTGGTATCATTCTCTACCCCCAGGAAGCATCACTACTTGGGTGAATTTGAAGAAGGTGTTTCTTGATAAATACTTTCCGGCAATCAAGTCTAATCAGCTCAAGAAGAAAATCTGCAACATAGAGCAACTTTCTAATGAGTCTCTCTATGATTATTATGAGCGCTTCAAGAAACTGGTGAAGAGTTGCCCCTACCATGGTTATGCTAATCATGACCTGATTCTCTATCTGCATGGAGGACTCCGTGAAGATGATCGTCGGATGGTGAATTCTTCATGTGGTGGAAACATTTTGAAGAGGACTTATGAAGAAGCTCTTGAGATATTTGCTACATTGGCTGATGACTCCAGACAATACAGTGTGAGAGGTTCCCAAAGCTTGGTGGTTGCAAGTTCTCAATCCAAAATTGATCAAGCTGACTTTGATGTGCTGAGAGAGGAGGTGAGACGTCTAAAGCTGAAAGGTATGCCTCAGCAGGCCAAGGCCTGCGAGATTTGTCATGACGATTTGCATCCTACTGATTTGTGTCCCTCCCTACAAGAGGAAGTGAATGCAGTAGGAGGATATCAACAGAGGCCCAGGAATGATCCTTACTCTAGTACATACAATCCTGGCTGGAGGGACCATCCCAACTTCAGATGGAGAGACCCGGAACAGAATCAAGGCCAAGCGCAACAACAGGGTCACCCTCCACAACCTAGGCAACCCTATGTGCCGAGACCGCAAGGGCAGAGCTCGAATCCTTCATCATCCATGGAGGATATGATGAAGATGCTGATGCAGAGCAACGTGAACCTTAATGCGAGTGTTACCAACGTGAACCTTAATGTTGCTAAGTTGACCAAGAGCCACATACAGTTCCAGGAAAGTATACAAGCTAGCATTCAGAACCTGGAGAGGCAATTTGGTCAGATTTCTCAAGTGGTAAATAAATTGGATGCAAAGGATTCCGGTAAACTCCCGTCTCAAACTGAAGTGAACCCGAATATTCGGAATGTCAGTGCTGTGACTTTGAGAAGTGGGAAGAAGCTTGAGGAAGATAGGTCTGAGGGCAACGAAGAAGAAAGTGCAGATTTAGAGCAGAACAACGACAGCCGTGAAGACCACGGCGACCACCGTGAAAACGGAGACCGCCGCGAGACACACGGCGACCGCCGTAAAATGGAGGCTGCTCTCGACCTGGAAGAAAAGAATAACGGCGACCGCCACAAAAATTACGGCGACCGCCGTGACGGTGATAATTTTCTCAGAAATCATGAGAACGAAAACGACGATCTCCGCGACACACACGGCGCCCGCCGCCCCTCCGATTGCGAAGTTGAAGCTGAGAAGGAGTCTGAAACTCCGATTTTCCCTGAGTGGAAGCCTGTTGCACCATTCCAATCTGCTTTGAAGCGCACCAAGCCACTTGCGCAGGACAAGGACATGTTTGAGATGTTCAGAAACGTAGAGGTCAACATTCCTCTCCTCAATTTGATCAAATATGTCCCTCGTTATGCGAAGTTCTTAAAGCAGATGTGCACAACAAAGAGGAATCAAGACAGAAATAGCAAGAAGAAAGTAAAGGTAAGCGAACATGTCTCTGCTGTGTTTCAGAAGCGCTTACCCAAGAAGTGTGGTGACCCAGGTATGTTCACTATCCCTATCACTATTGGAGGCACCAAGTTCAATAAGGCTATGCTCGATTTGGGTGCTTCCATAAATGTTTTACCTTCATCTCTTTGTGAATCCTTAGGATTAGGACCCATGCATGCGACCAATATTTCCATTCAGTTAGCTGATAGATCTAGTGTGCGTTCTATAGGGATTGTGGAGGATGTCTTGGTTAGGGTTGGTGATCTTACTTTTCCTGCTGACTTCTATGTGCTTGATATGGAACATGATATGCATGCAGCCCCTATTCTGTTAGGGAGACCATTCTTGAAAACTGCCAACACTAAGATCAACGTGAGTACTGGTTCTTTAACCATGGAATTTGATGGCGAAACTATTAACTACAACATCTATGAAGCTAGAAAATTTCCTTCTAATGATCTTTCTTTGCGTGCAATTGATACCCTTGAGCTTGTGGTGAAAGATGTTTTTGATGAGGACCACCTAGATGACCCATCACTTATTGTTGATTCTAGCTTGGATATTGCTATATCTACTGACTTGCAGGAAGGTGTTACTGAGTGGGACGCTTGCTATAAACGCCCTCCGGAGCTTCCAGGTAAATCACCTTTGCTGCTAACTCCGAGCGAGAAGCTCGCTCCCTCTTTGGTGCAGGTCCCTGAAGTTAAGGTTAAACACCCCCCGGATCGATCTAAGCATGGGGTAGACGCGACTAAGAAGGTCAAGATGGAGAAGCCGCTGAAGAGGAAGCATGGTCTAAGGTTCAAACCTTTCCATGATTGGTTCACGAAGGAGGTATGGATTAAGAAGGTTCCCAAAGAGCCTGACGATATGGATTGAGGATTTGTGAGTAGTATGTCGAGCCAACGACATTAACCAAGGCACTGCTCGGGAGGCAACCCGAGATTTGGTAGTTTATTTTCTTTCCCTTAGTCAATTTCTATTGTTTTTCTTTTAGTTTTTCCTTTCTGTGTTGAACTAACCTGCAGGAAACGAAAAAAAAAAAAAATTGGTGTTCACGGCGCCCGCTGCGAAGTTCACGGCGCCCGCCGTAAATGCCCCGCCAAGCAAGTTGGCTACGACCTAAAAACGGCGACCGCCGTTTAATTACGGCGCCCGCCGCAATTACGGCGACCGCCGCACCCTTCACGGCGACCGCCGCACTTTCTCAGGTAAAAAAAAAATTTTAAAAATTAAAAAAAAAATCAAAAAAAAATGGGCCCCGAAAAGACCTTAAACGGGGAGAAAAAGTCAAAAAAAAAATTACCCAGCTGTCCAGATTCTCCACGGAGAGGTGCGCATCATGTTGCTAACGGAAGATTACATTCACCCTACTTTTACTTGGCAACGATGATGGCCCTGTAGTCGACAGCTGGAGAGGAGGTACACCAGGGCCCAACCACGACGACATCTGGGCCCATTTTTGAAGGCCATGCAACCCCGTTCCCTTGATTGACCACTATTCACCAGAGTGGTTCCTTTTGGTTGCATGGTACAAGTTGATGGAGTTGAATGACGTGCAGCCCTGATTTCCTACATCACCACCACACTTCACAGTGGTTTCCTATGGTTGCACGGTATATGAAGATAATGGCGTTGATGCCAGACATCCAGGACATGAACTTTTATGACTGCACCGCCAGCAACAAGGAAGTGTCCAAGCCAACTCGGCAACGTTTTGAGTTATTTTTTGCTTTTCCCTGTGCTTTATTCTTTTGTCTTTCATTACATTGAGGACAATGCAATGTTTAAGCATGGGGTGGGGTTTTATACTTGCTACGTTGTTGAGGAGAAAAATAAAAAAAAATGAAAAGAGCCAAAAAAAATTGAAAAAAGGCTATCATTGAAATCCTGGGATAGGTCGAAAACCCGAAAGGGCGGCCTAGGTAATAAGCAGGTGGCTTGGACCAGCATTAGGCTGGGGTAATATGAGGTCAAGAGTGACGTGAGCTTATGTGAGCACATCTATTGGAAAATGAAATGAGTGACTTGGTGAAAACCCGAAAGGGCGCCTTGGCAAAACGAGTGAAAAAGAAGAAGAGTGATTTTAGGATTTCTCATTATTCTTGGCGAGGCGTCATAAGAAGATGAGTCAAAGAAGGATTGTCGGATAGGTCACTCTGGGAGACATAAGGAGCAATAGATGGAGGCTAGGATTAGAGGTTACTCACACTTTTGGATGTCCGGGTTAGCTTTGGGGAAGTACTCTGTTTGCCCCTTAAGCTTGTTGAGTTGTGGATGTGTTGTAAATGAGATTGGTGCTAGGAGCTTGGCATGGGTTAGGTGACTCTTAGTTGAAGTATATGCTTCATGAGACCTTGGATGCTACATTGGAGGAGTAAGCTCTTTATTAGTTTACTCGAGGACGAGCAAAGGTCTAAGCATGGGGTGGTTTGATAAGCACTACTTTGTAGGACTTAAGTAAGAGTCATTAAAGGTTTTATTGGTGTCATTCGGGTAGATTTAGACACATTCATGTGCATGGAGTGTGGGGGCGAAGTTTGGTAATTAATTAAATGCCACGTGATTGATGGGCCGAATTGGATGAAATAAAGGCCCACGTGAAGAGGAAAAGACCCAATTGAGAAAAGCCCAAGTGAAGAACTCCTCCCGTGTGGCGTGAAGTGAAGCTGGAGCCCACGTGAAATGCCGAAGAATTGGAGCTGGAGATTTGAAGCAGCAGGAGGTGACGTCACGACGACGTCAGCAAAGATGATTTGCTGGAGTGGGCCATTGCTGCTTGAATTGGATGGGCCGCGCGTTGCTGATGCTGAACGAGGTGGGCCGCCCGCTGAGCTGCGTGGATTGGAGGACGATTTGCTGGACGGATTGGACCGAGAATGCGGGATTAATTTCCTTGCTTTTGTTTGTTTATTATTTTATTATTATTTTATTAATTCGTTTTAGGTTAATTTAGATTTTATTTCCTTTAGTATATTAGGATAGAGAAAAGGCTTGTTGGCCAATCTTGAATTAATCTTCGTTTTTCTCTTGAACCCTAATTCCCTTTTCTACGTTATGAAGAACTAAGCCTCCCTGGCTTAGTCAGACGATGAAGCTTTCGTTTGGATTAAGTTGTGAGAGTCTCGTTCCTTATCTATTGCATGGTTTTTATCTTTCTCTTGCTTAAGTTGTTTATGATTGATATTGATAATCTCTATTTGGACGCAACTAGGGTTTATTGTTATTGATTAATTGCTAGATTTAGATTGTTACTGGTTGAGCATATCTAATTTAGAGTAGCAACTGCATCGTACTAGTATCTGGTTGTGCTAGTCTTATGCAGAAGAGAATTGATTTACATTCTAGGATAAAAGCTGATTGTTTTATGCTAGAATTGTATCAAACTATATTCCTATCTGTAACGCTGCTGTTAGACTGAATCTTGATAGTTTCAGGGTTGTTTAATTAGTTAGTGCTAATAGTATCTGGTTGTGCTATTAGTTATATCTGAAAAGGAATTGGAATCACCATTACATGAGATTTTGAATGAGTATCTAGGATCAACTTGTCATACGAATAGTGGATGTTGTTTGACTAAGTGTTTTTCCCCATTACTGATTTCACAACTCTTTCGCTTGTTTACCTTTGCATGCTTAGTTACTTAAAACAAACAAAACCCCCATTTGGTTACTTTGGTTTGACGTACAAATTGCATATTAAGATAGAATTCGCCTCCCTGTGGATTCGACCTTTACTTACCTAGGACTATGGTTTAAGGTTTGTTTGGATATTTTGCATAGCAATTTTTAGAACGACAAAAACCTGTTATCAACCCTTTAACATTGAAAAAGTATGGATGACCAGACACGACTTCAGAAATGTGGTTAAACAGTCCTAGAGATCATGCTTTCATGGATCCAGGATGTACGACCTTACCAGAAAAACACTACTACTTAAAAAACTAGCCAAACAGTGGAACATAAACACCTTCGGAAACCTATTTACACACCTAAACAAAATTGAAGAAGAACTCATAAAAATACAAAAAAAATTATTGCTCTTAATGCCGACAGAACCCTGGCCATTAAGCAGACTAGACTCATCACAAAAAAAGAAAATCTACTCACTTTCCAAAAGAGCGAAAGAGCGAAAACTAAACATATCAAATTTAATGACACAAATGCCAGTTATTTCCATAAAATTGCTACTGGCAAGAGAAATAGGAAAATCATCAAACAAATCCGAACAAATGAAGGTACCATTATAATTGGGGAGGAAAATATTAGAAATGAAATATGTAATGACTTTATAAAGCGCTTTAAAAGTACACTGATCAACCAGAACATTCTACACGAGCATTTACAACTCATTCAAACTGAAATTACCCATGATGATAACCGAGAACTCACCCAACCAGTAACAAATGAAGAGATCAAGAAAGCTACCTTTGCTATCGGTCATGATAAATCTCCTTGACCTGATGGTATGACAGTTGAGTTTTACCAAAAATATCGGGACATTGTTGGGCCATCTGTCATCCAAGCACTGAAAAGTTTTTTCCTCTCCGGAAAAATCCTGAATAAAATCAATCATACTTTCATCACGCTAATAGCCAAATGTGACAACCCAAGCTTGACCAATCACTACAGACATATTAGTCTATGTTCTACTATTTACAAAATCATTTCGAAAATACTAACAGAATGACTTAAAAGCAAAATGAACAAAATAATTCACCCCATTCAAGGATCCTTTGTTTTAAATAGATCGATTCAAGACAATATCTTAATAACCCATGAAATTTTCCATTCCTTTAAATCTAAAAAGGGTACTGAAGGATACCTTGCAATCAAACTTGACATGGATAAAGCGTATGATAGAATTGAATGGAACTTCATTATTGAGGTCATGCGGAAATTTGGATTCTGCTCAACCTTTATCAACTGGATAAAAGAATGCATATCCTTTGTATCCTTCTCGGTACTCGTGAACAATGGACCTATTGAAATATTTTTGCCTTAACGAGGACTGAGACAATGTGACCCACTCTCACCCTTTCTATTTATCCTTGGTGCAGAAATACTTGCTAGAAAATTACAAAAAGCTACAGATCGACCTATAAAACCCCTAGGGTTCCAAATCACTAAAAATGGAACAAAGATCCCCTTCCTGGCCTTTGTGGATGATATTATGATATTCTTCAAAGCAAAGCATGAAAACTGTAAGGAAATCAAGAAAATAATCGATGATTATTGTCTTATCTCAGGACAATGTGTAAATTTCCATAAATCGGCCTTTCAAGTAACAAAGAAAGTCTCGACCACACGAAAACAACAAATACAAGGAATTCTTACGATTACAAACATGGTATCGCTGGATAAATACCTTGGTTGCCCGATCATTAATGGAAATGTCCTTTCAAATACCTTAGAAGAGATAATTACTACATCTAGAACACAATTAACCAAATGGAAAGAGAACTCTCTTTCTCAAGCAGGAAGAACAACTCTGATAAGATCAAACCTTGCTACTAAACCAAACTTCATTATGCAAAGCTTCATACTCCCAAACTCAACACATAATGAACTCGACAGAATCAATAGAATTTTCTTCTGGAACAAAGACTCATCCTATAAACCCCTTATCGGATGGGACAAAGTATGCCAACCTCTTTCCACGGGAGGACTTGTCATTCGAAAAACAAAAGATATGAACCATGCTCTCCAATACAAACTACTCTGGAAAATTTAAGTTGAACCTGACAACTGCTGGGTACGAATAATAAATGAAAAATACATGAAAGATACACACCACTTGTCCTATGACTACAACAAAAACGGCTCTTGGCAATGGTAAAAAATGATGAGCATTAAAAAAGAATTCCAAAAAGGACTCATTTGGAAAATTGGCGATGGAAAAACAATCAAGTTCTGGACAAATAAATGATCACTAAATGAACCTCTCTATAACATCATTAACACTGCGCTAGGTACAAACCTAGACTGCAAAGTCCATGAATTCCTAGACCAAAACATGAACTGGAACAAGACAAAACTCCAACAAATGTTACCAAATGATATGGTGGATAGGATTATGGGTATCCCAACTCCCGTGAACCATATTACCGATCGGATGTACTGGGAACCAAGTAAAAATGGTTGGTTCTCAACAAAACCAGCTATGGAACTCATCAACAAAAATAAACATCTATCAGCATACGACTCATCTTGGATATGGAAAATGGACACATATCCCAAAGTCCAAAAATTCTTTGGAGAATTTTAAAAAACGATTTACCGACAAAATCACGACTCTAAGAAAAAGGAGTCTCGGTCCCCCGGGATTCATCTTCTGCCTTCACCCTATGGAGGATACGAATCATTTCCTATTCCACTGTGATCATACCTTAAAGACAATTTCAAAGATTAATATGACAACTGGTCTCTATTTAAGGACAATCAACTCTGCAAACAAACACATTGGAGAAACTATTGAAGAAGTAAAACTCAAACTCTCCCCCATTGAGCTAGTAGAGCTTTCTGTGACCTGGTGGGGTACCTGGTTTTTCAGGAACCATAGAACTTTTTTAATTGATAACCCTGATAGGGAAGTCAGTAAAGATCTACCTAAATTTATACAAAATCTTATATCTGCCTGGAGTAAAACACGAAAATGAAATCCAGATTGCACTCTTGATCAATGCCCCACGGCACGGAAAGAGACAACCACGGGGAAACTCGGAAAACTAAAATGGAAAAGACCTCAAGAAAATTTTATTAAAATCAATGTAGATGGCTCTACCAAAGCTAATGGAGCATCTGCTATTGGCTTTATTTGTAGAAATAACATGGGAAATCTGATCTTTATCCATGCAGAAAAATGTGGCATTTCGACCCCCCTCAAACCGAAACTCTTGCTCAACGAAATGCACTTCTGAAAGCAAAAGAAAAGAAATACGACCAAATACAAATAGAAACAGATAACCTTACTATTGCGAACGTTATTAATAAAATTTGGCACTGTCCATGGGAACTCGAGATTCTTATCTCCGATATCCTATGTTTATTACAGTCTTTTCAGACATTACAGATTTCTCATATCTTTCGAGAATTGAACTCGGTGGCCGATCACATTGTAAAACTTGGCCATGATTTCTCTCTGAACGATATCATGAACAACTCAGCGCTCAAAGCTCTCATCCGCAAGGATGCTATAGGTTGAGTGTTAAGTTCTTCTTGACACCAGTCTAATTCTTACCTTATCAAAAAAAAAAGGTGGATAAATGGGAAAATATACAATAGAAACTTGAAACTAAACATACCCCTCGTATGAACAAAAGTACCAATTTCCTTACATTCTTCTCCTCAACAGCATTGTTATTAATTCATTTAGTTCTTTTGGTTGTTTTCCTTTTGTGGGGGTGGAGGAGAAGAGGATACTCACCTCCTTGAGTATTAAAATCCGTTAATGGAAACGGATTTTAACATCTGGAGGTACGTACTGAGCTAAGTTTATAATATTCCATGTTTTGTTCGGATTCAAGTAATCCGCTACTTTTGATTCAATGTTCACCTTTTATTTGTCTGTGGATGAGTGTTACAAAATTTTGTTTGACATCCATCTGTCTTTTTAAAAACGGACTGTATTTCCGTGGCCGACTTGTCAAATGGCCTTTTGGTGAACATTAAGCACAAATTTACATATCCTTTCCCCAGCAGGTGGGGGAGAAGAGGATGCAACATTAAGCACAAATTTTATGGTTAGCAACTTAGCTTTAAAAACTTACATAATATTTGAAAATCCTAACCTTTCTTTGTATATATATAAAGATAGTGAATAACTATTTTAACTATATATATAGACCTCACATCCAGATTAACTAGTTACTTATAAGTTGATAATATATTCATATAAGCTCCAGCAGACTTTATAACTTTCAGTAACATTAGCAACACCGTTCAACAATTAATCACGGCATCTCCACAGCAGCTAGCTTCTACACTTAAGGCCTAGTTAAGGACTATGAATTAGACATTACCGACATTCAACTTGAATGCGATAACCTTACCATTGTGAATGTTCTTAATCAAATCTGACACTGTCCATGAAATATTGAAATGTTAATTTCGGATATCTTGTGTGTTTTACCACTATTTTCTTCAGTGTAGATTTTTCATGTTTTTCGATAAACAAAGGTGATGACCGACTTCATTGCAAAGATGGTCTAGCGGGTTTCTTGGAAGATATTCGCGATTGTCTAGAACTTGTAATTCTCATTCGAAAGGATGTTATAAACTAAGAAACCGTCTCTTCTGTGATTTCCAGTCTAATTTTTACCTAATAAAAATAAATAAAATGCAACGGCCATGCTTCTACCTACTGTGCAAAGATTGGAAAAAAGGTTGGGATTAGCAGTGGAGTTATGGAGGTTAACAGTACAAGTTCCTTAGTGTGAGGAGCCAATGGAAGCCATCCATATTAATTGTACCTTTTGCTTCCTAGCTCTCTTTTGAATTTCAGAGCACTATCAGATTCATCAACAGTACGTGTTTCAACGTCGCGCTGTAGCCTGTAGATCGATAGGTATGTTCTACAAGTGGCATTCGATCAGATTATTCTTTCAGATCGAATTACTGAATTAGTATACAAGGCCTATATTTTCACTTTATCATATGTCAACTATAGAAATGAAAATAAAATAAAGGCTTGTAAGTTACTAGGATACTGAATTTTGAGCTTGAATTTGACAAGTTGTAATCATATTTGGTTAATAATATACTCATAGGCATGATCAAAGTATATATTAAAGAGAGTTAATTGTCAAGAAATCAGTGTTTATAAGCTCAAATGGTGGAAGGGCCGCTTTCAGAAAGACTCAAAAAAATCCACTAAACCCAGTTGCATGCCTTTTTTTTATATATTTTTCAACGAAGTTTGGCCAAATTGAGCATGCAACTGTTATAGATATTATAATTACAGTGACTCCACAGCATGAGAGCTAGCTAGCACTATAATAATTTGGTTCATATTCAAACCCAAACTCAATGGTTTTGGCATAGATCGATTTCAGCTGGTTGGTGTGGTCACTGCTGCCTAATTACAACAATTAAAGTCTTCAGCTGTTTCCAGCTAGCTGCAGGATTAAATAATTAATATTCAATATTTTTTTTCGGGATCCCCGGCCGCTTTTTTTTTTTTTTTTTTTTTAATGAGGAAAGAATTAGGCGGAACCTAGCTATGGTGCAAGGTTCGGCCTAGAACATCCCGAAGGATGAGAACTTTTAGTTCTTGGTTGGAATTTAAGGCAATTCTCGAGGTTGAGAAGCTGAGTTTCGCAATGAAGTCAGTGGATCTGTTAACTTCTCGAAAAATATGCCTTATCAGGACTTCCTGAAAAGAACGGAGATCGATGAGGATATCAGCGATTACCATTTCAATTTCCCACGGGCAAGTCCAAATGCCTAGAATAGAGTTAATTAGGAACAAATTGTCTCCTTCGATTTCGATCTTGTTAAGATTGAGTGATATAGCTTTTTTAATGCTGTTTTTCAGTGCTATTGTGTCAGCCATGAGTACTGATTGGCAATCATATTTTTGGTTGGACATATGGATAATTTCAGCATGATCATTCCTGATAATGTGGCCCGTTCCTATTTGTCCATTTGGTAGTTTAGAGCCATCAAAGTTTATTTTGTAAAATCCATGTCGGGGTTTTTCCCATTTAATGTTTCTAGTTTTTTGTCGTTGAGCCGGGTTGGGCTTTTGGTGCGTTGGTTCGTCTGTTTCAAGTTTCTTTGTTTTGTTCCAGTTGAGTATAAGAGTTTTTATGTACATGGTTAGATCATTTATGTTGTTTGGCCATGTAGATTTTTTGGTTTCTATGGATCTAGACGCCCCACCAGGTTGTTGCTAGGCAAACCCATTCTTGCTTGGTTAGCACCGGTTGAAGATCACACAAAATATCAATTGATTTTTTTCCGTCGGTGTTAAGGCTTTTAATTTGGCTTTCGATGTAAATGTTTTGGTTTCTAATGTTTTTTAGTGTATTGGGACATTCAAATAAGAAATGATTTAGATCTTCATATGGGTTATTGCATGAGTCACATGTGAGTGGCACCGTCACATGTTTTTGGGCTAATCTAGCCTTTGTAGGTAAGCCGTCATGACAAATTTTCCATAAGAAATTTTTTACTTTGGGGTATGTGTCTAGATCCCAAAGCCAAGAAAATTTGTTATTGGTTGGCCTAGTCTGTTGGGTTATGAGTTCGAATGCGGTTTTGGTAGAAAACAACCCGTTTCTATTGAGAGCCCAGTAAAGACGATCAGGAATGTCATTTTGAGATAGCTGTATGTTGGTGATAATTTCAACAGCTGCATCATTAATGACTTTTGATAGTTCGGTTCCGGCCGCCTCTTTTTGCCTTCTATAACGATGTAACTTAGAGTATAAATATTATAAAAAAGAAAATTAAAAAGTAATGTTAGATTATTTTAGTAATTTAAAAGAAAATTAAAATACAATTTTATTAATTTACTCATAAATTCTGTCTTTGATTTTTTTAAATGTCTTTGATATTCCACCATTGTATATGCTCTTGTACGCGCGTAGACTTTAGGGGTCTAGCTAGCTACCTACCTCGATCAAACTAACATTTCGGACATGTCAAAAGTTGAAACCCACACCTTCATCGTGCTCCTGCAGCATGCACCATTTCAAGGGCAAGTGCATTACCAAAGTGACAATAAATGAATAATCTCGACCACTGATCCCTAGCTTTGTGGAATGACTAATTAAGAAGAAACAAGAGAATTGAAGAAAACAGATATTCATCGATCCATGGAGATCATGAATCTTATGCAGAAAGAAAGTAATCTGAATTAGTTACAACAACAAGAAGCTAATGCTATATATACAATCTGAATTAGTTACAACAACAAGAAGCTAATGCTATATATACAAGCAGTGGCAGATTCAAAAATTCTTCGAAGGGTCACAAAATCATCTATGAAAAATTATATAATATTATTTAGTATTAATTACATTACTATTTGTATAATCATTTTTACAAATCTTATATACCAGGTGGATTATTATGTTTAAAAAAACATTTTTAACTAATTTACAATTTTAAAAATATTTTTGGACAAATAGTAATGAGAACTCATGTTCCACAACCTTTGGGTTAAATTCTTCGAAGTGGGTTCCCTTGTGTAAGGTGGGCAATGTGCCGCTGAACCGTAAGTCATCTCCCCGTGTACCGATCGATCGTGTAAATGTAGTGTAAGCGCTTTTTGCGGATGACTGGATCCAACGTGTATGTTAAGGGTCGTCACCCGTATGTATGTAAATGTAACACGACATGTCAAGTCGATTTGTTCGTAGTTGATTTTGATATTGTCTTGTATTCGTCGCACTGAATAGATTCGTCATGTACCTTGTAGGATCAAAAAGACATGGTAGGATTTGGTGCTCGAGTTTATCGATAATCCTCATGTTAGCAATCAGGTTCATGTAATAGTATATAGCGAGAATATATTTAAAATTGAAATGACACGAATGTAATCGTAGGTCGACATGTAAAAGTCAAATTATTTTGTAATTCGAAAAGCGATAATCCAAAGATGCGATGAGTGTAAATAGTAAATGATAATGATAATACGTAATAAATTACTTAGAAACGATATGGATGAAACCTATTGTCCCTTCGATGATGCGTCGTCCTTTCGGGTGCATCTCCGTCGTACTCCGAGATTTCGTTTTCGGCTTCGACGTCTTCTTCGAGTCGGAATTGAGTCGTTGCCTTTTGAGAGGTCATCCATGGTGACTTGCCCATGTCCTCCTTGCATGGCCACGAATTGGATGTGTTTGGATTAGGAAGTAGATGAATCAGGATTATCTAACTATCGGCCCCACGGTGGGCGCCAAATTGTTTTGGACGGAAAATGACCAATCGATCTCTTTCCGTTGATTTGAGGGGTAACAATAGTTAGGGTGATAAATCTACTCCGTTTGATGAGAATAAGTGATTACAAATGGTAATTTCGTGATACAAGAGAGGAAGAAGAAGGTTACAACATGAATAGTCGAAGAAGATGAGATGGTCGGATCAGACTACAAGCGTCGGTCGGACTAAACAACGTTGGACAAGATAGAATATGTAAAAATGAGAGTTTTGACGATGAGAGTACAAGTGGTTACAGTAGAATGAAGTGTTGTAGAGTGTCGTAGAGTGTCCTTTGAGGCTTCTCCTAGAGCCTTATTTATACTTGCTTGATCTCTCCTTAAATGCTCTTGATCTCTCCTTGATTCTGCATTAATTACGCTTGATCTCCTCTTAATAAGTCTTGATCCTCTCTTAAAGATGGTTGATTCCTTCCTTGATGGCTGAAATAATGCATATAGCTGTTGGAGATCTCGGAGTTGTTATACTTAAAGGAGAAAATCTCGCTGGTCCGTTGCGTCCAGGAATCAGGCGACGGTCGCATGGCTCACATCCGACAGGTCTGATGCGTCCGACGGTGGCGTCAGACAGTTGATGCCCATTGGATGAGTAGTCGATTTTCCGACCCCAACAGTAATCAATTGTGAAAAAGTACTTAGCCAGACAAATATCCACCATTCATTCGATTGGTTGATCCTAGATTCTCTCTAATTCCTTCTTATGAATGTTCCTATTTCTTTTCGTAAGTTTATAAACAGGACAAACAGACCATGAGAATACTAACTATTAAATAACCATGAAAACCTCACAATTCAATTCAACAGCAGCAATGAGCACATAAATTTCGATAGATACATGCAAGAGTAGCAAACAGTCATACTATTGCATGCAATTAATTCTCTCTACAATAAACCAATCCAAACAGTTCTTAGAATATTGCAGTTGTTATACATGAATTAGGTAACTCAAACAGTAATTATCAAACTCTAGCAATAGACAATTACTAATAACAACTAGTTGGGTCCAACAAGCGAAATCAATAATAATCAATGGGATGAAGCACAAGAGAATCAATACATTCAAAGGAAAAAAAATAGAATTAGAATCTCACAACCATTATTCAAACGAAGGCTTCAATTGTCGGACTAAGCAAAGGTGCTTAGTTCTTCATAACTCAACAGGGAAAACAATACTGAATGGAATAAAAACTTCGATTATGAAAACTGAATCTGAGATAGCCAAAGTGGTTGCTAGAGAATTAGGTTAAATAACCTCAAATCAAAACCTAATGCTAAAAAGATAACAAACATAATCAAAAAGGAAATAAAATAATCCTACCGGAATAAAGAAATAAAAGAAAAGGAAATAAAATAAACTTCGGACGAAAACTTCGGAAATTCCTCGGACGCGCTTACACCGATTTCCGCGACCGTGGCGAAAATTTCACGATCGCGGAAAATAAAATTCTTCATTGGCTGCTCTCGAATTAACCGCGACCAAGGCCTTGCTCATCCGCGATCGCGGAATTCTCGCGATCTTGCCCCTTCGCCTTGCGTCTTCGCCGCGCCCATCCGCGATCGCGGCCAACTCCTTCCGCGCCCGCGGCAGCACGATGTTGCCTCTTCACCGTCATGGCTCGTGGTCTTCTCGTGTTGGCTTCCTTCCATCTTCTATATGTCTTCATTTAAGTACTTGAAACCACCAAATCACACATCCTTCTCCTCAACTACATACTCCACAATACTGCTCTAAACATCTCCAAATGGTACCCAAAACATTCCACAATACTGCTCTAAACATCCTTCTCCTCAACTACTAATTCCCACACATTCCAACCACTTCATTCTCACCATTGTAGATGTTTTTGTACGTAGAGTTTAGGGGTCTAACTAGGTTCGGACATGTCAAAAGTTGAAACCCACTAGTTTACTACTTGTACGTACCTACACCTTCATCGTGCTCCTGCAGCACCATTTCAAGGGCAAGTGCATTACCAAAGTGACAATAAATGAATAATCTCGACCACTGATCCCTAGCTTTGTGGAGTGACTAATTAAGAAGAAACAAGAGAATTGAAGAAAACAGATATTCATCGATCCATGGAGATCATGAATCTTATGCAGAAAGAAAGTAATCTGAATTAGTTACAACATCAAGAAGCTAATGCTATATATACAAGCCCCGTCTAACATAATAACAGATTTGAACCCGGTTTAATAATAACCGGTTCAATCTACTCGATCAGTACTCCACACCCTCACATTGTCATACATATATATATCATTCAACTTTTATTAAAAAATATACTTGATGAGTTTATGCCGTATTTGATCAATGAGCTCGACGGTCACTCGATCTAATTTTTTAATCGATCAAAGATTTAATGTTTTAGTCCCTACTAGATACTAATCATTGAGTAAACAAAAAGAGCTAATTAAGTTTATAGGTAATGCTCTACTATATATTTATTATTTGATCAAAGTGCAGGCCAGTCAAAGTAAATATGAACCGTTGCTTCGTTGTATAGTTTTTTAGGGGAAAAGTAAAGAACATAATTATATACTGTTTACTATGAGTTAATTAGGACCATTAATTCCAGCTAAAGCATGAAAGGATTTGAAGGTCACAATGATGAATTACATACAAAATGATAGCATGAGCTAGCTAGTGCAAAAAATATAAAGAATATGCCTCTCTTTAATTAATAATTAGGTTTGTAATAAATCTTTTGTCAGTCAAAACACTAACTATATAATTAACTAGAAATATGGTAAACTAGAAATCAAAGAACGGGCCTTTTGTATATATGTTATCGCGATTTAAACGTGAATTTGTAATATATGGATTGTTGTTGCATGTTTTATCTTAAATGATATATTGTTTGATATGTATTTAATGTAATATCTAAGTATTTTAGGTATAAAATGTTATGATTGTACGAAGTACAATTTTATTTATTTTTTTGGTCAGAAGTACAATTTAAAATTTGAATTAAGGCGGTAGTTGTTTTTCGTAGGGATGCATTTTTTCCTTTGAAAATATTTGGGGAATATTTTACAAATTCGTATATAATTATATGTTGTATATGCTGTGCTTGAGAGTCATGATTACAGAAGGTGTACAAATACATGATACAGTCTTGGATCAAGAGAATGTGCAGTTTTCCCAGTGCAAATGCAAGAAAAGAATAATTTTATACCTGTATAGCCCTCCCACCATCAAGGCATCCCGACCACTGGAAGCATATTGAAAGCAGATGTTGTTAAGCCACACCTGCAATAGCAGTAATGGTATAAAAGGTTGTTGAAAGTAAAAAGATTATACAAGTGAAAGGGACAGAAAAAGCTTACCAGCCAGCAATTACAAGCGGATGGATTGAAATCGTAGACGCATGCATTGCTCTGCATTAGTAAGAGAGAGGCACGTTAAACAGAAGTAAAACTGTTTACAGAATAATACAAGTCATGAACTCAGGCAGGTTCTACTGCTTGAGGCTTTGATCTGTGGCTGCTGTGTTGTTTCTTCTAGATAAAGGTTCTTTCTCAAAACTGTTTACAGAATGCTAAGCTTTACTCTCCTTGCAGAAGCCGCCAAAAAATGTCCAATTTCCTGTAGAAAATAGTTATTTTATTATGAATCATAAGATAAGAGATACACATGCTCAACTATAGATGTTAGTATATTTCTTGTAGTTTGTAGAGGTTACATATTGATTAAATATGAGATATATACGGAATAATAGATTCACTTCGTAGATTGAGACATAAATTACAAACAGCATATAAGGACTGGAGTTCCATACATGAAATAGCTGAACTCCGAGTACTCCATATGCAAGGGGCATCGCGGAATCAGCAAAAGGGAGTAGTAATTGCATATCCGGTGGTTCAATTGCATTTGGATCAGTGAAGTACTTGACAACCTCAGGTGGAAGTCGATTTATCTGTCAAACATTTAAATGCTCTGTTTACACATTCAAACAACTTTCGAAAAAAACCATGGCTTCTACTTCTCTTCTTCTCCTCTTATTCCTCTTCTCCGCCTTCCATGCCACCCTCTCTCTCCACCTCCCCATCTCCAAACACCACGTCACAAGCAAGTACTTGACCCGGATCCGCATCGGATCTGAACCTGTACCCGCCACTCTCGTCGTCGACCTCTCCAGCCCTTCTCTCTGGCTCGTCGACTGCGCCTCTGAATCCCCCTTCCCTTCCCTATCCATCCCCTGCTCCGCCGTTGGCGACCCCGCGCAACTGCCGACCCCGTCGGCGACCACTTGCACCATTCTATTGAATAATCCCATCTCCAAATTAATTAGTCGGGAGAGGCGAGGCCACTGTTGCTGATTTGAAGGTTGATGAAGGTTGCTAGATACCACGCAGATTGCAGTCAAATTCAAGTAAAAGAACAAGTATGAAATTGAGTGTAAATTGAATTAGATGAGATTAGATCTAAACTGATGAATCAATTGGTCTTCTGATCAGGCATGGAGAAGAGTCCGACATTGTCGGCCTCCTGGGGGGAGAAAACCCTAATAGCTCCTGGAGGGAGAGATCGCCACTGACGTCCTTGAGGGAGTTCTTGACGCGATCGAACTTCTTTGTCTTGGAGGTGGAGGAGGATAACTTCTTCATTGAATCGAGCTTGGATCTGTCAATGGCGGATCAGAGGGACTTGTAGGAGGCGGTGCAGTAGATGAGAAGCCAGGTAATGGCTTCGCAGACAAATACTTCTTCCAAACGCTTTGCTCTCAACAATTCCATCCAAACTAACTTTGGCAACACAAATAGGACAGCTCTTGCAGACGTTGTTAGTTTCCGAATGCCAAAAGACAGGTTCATAATTGCAGACATGGTAATTACATGCGTTGGGGTACACCAACAGTTAATCGACCGACCTGTTGTAATTGCAGATATTAGTTCAGTTCAAAGGCGGTTGTGCAGATGAAGGGTTATCTGATGGGCCTCATTTATTTACACATATTAGTCTCGTTCTAGGGCTAGGCCCACCTGCACATATGCTTGGCCCATGTATTATTTTTTCCTTTTAGCAAGCTGTCAAAATTTGGATTTTATCTCTACTTTACCATTCCATTTGAATATATCAGGCTAGGCCCATTTAAACATATTATTGGGCCGATTTCTCCTTTATCATGTATTACGATTTTGCCTTTATCATGTATTACGTGTGTAATTTTTTGGGCATGACCCATTAAAGCATTAAATTATTTAAATCTTTTTCATTTTAAGGGTTTAAAATTAGCTTTGAATACACCACAAACTAACTTTTATATTGATGATTCTTAAAACCTGACTCTCTATAAATATAGGTGGATTTCAATACATTAGTAGCCAGCCACCTCTCCAAAATTCTCTCTCCCGCTCTTTCTTAACCGTAAAAACGACCTTTCTAGAAATAATAAAAATAAAAATGAAATCCATGAAAACGTTTGCTGTGGTTGTAGCAATGTTATCCGTACTCTTCCTTGGTATAAACTCTTCTACGGCCATAAACAACCCTGCATCCACTTACGTGTCTAGTTCTGGGGAGATCAAAATCCGGAAGCTTCTTGTCGCAGAAGACCAATTAGCTGCGCATCCGGCGGCTTCCATGGACGGCGCAGGCACTCTAGACACTAATCCCGGCAAGAGCCCTGGTGTCGGTCATTAATTATGTACTAAGTACATATGTATTAAATCGTTATATAGTACGTACATCTAATTATATAGTGTTTACTTACATAACTATAATACATGTATTGTGTATGCCTGGGAGAATTGCATACAAACATTACAGAGTTTGGGTCACCGGGAGTTAAGAAACTCAGAAAAGGTTAAATTTGTAATTCTTAATTTGCAGTATTTCATTCGCTAGCGTTGTGTCTAGTGATCAATTAATAAATTTGTAATTCTTAATTTGCAGTATTTCATTCGCTAGCGTTGTGTCTAGTGATCAATTAATATACTCCCTCCGTCCCATAATATTTGTCATGTTTCCGTTTTGGACGTCCCCTTTTGTTTATCCTACTTTACTTTATTTCTTTTTCTATCCATATTTTCTTTCCAACATTACTGTTAGGAAGTGAACTTTTGGGAACTCCAGTTCCCTATCTAGTTCCCTTCCTCAGTTTTCCTAGTTTTGATAATGACAAACACCTTTGTTATTAATATTTCCATTAGTGTGACAAAACAGGGAACTTCGGACTTGGAAAGCACGGAACAGAACTACTGACGCCAGACTTGGGAACTGGCGGAAGGAACTGAAGCTTGCTGGCGTCAGAAACACTTGGATAATTCTGTGAAGGCGGCGGCGAGCTGTTTAGGGTAGATCTTTAGTTAGGGAGAGAACTATGAGATCTTATCCTGTTTCCATATATTTTAGGAGCTTAAAGTTTATCTTTATGGAAACAAAACATGTAAAAATCGGTAAAGATTATATTTGATAACAAATGTTATCTTTAACGATTACTTTTAATTATTTTATTTGGTTGATTCGGTTATTGGAGATTTGCTTCCTCCGGTAATTAAATCATATAAATAAAGTAATTAAAACTCTCTCATTTTTCGATGCATTCACGAAGAGAAGATTTCGAGTGCTGTGAAGAAGTTGTGCCGAGTTCTTTGAAGAAGAACGAAGTAAGTTACTTGCTTGTTGTTGCTTGGTTAGGTCGAACTAGGTAGAGAGTCTTTTAGTGTGTCTAAGACTTGAATCTGTGTGTTCTATTCTAGTTGATTGTAACCGAAGTATTAATACAAGAAGTAGACTTTGAAATCCTCTTGTAAGAGAGGTAGTGGGTTTTATCCTGGATAACTAGTTGGTTATCAAAGGTTCCCACTCTAAGAAACTTGTCTTGAATCTGCTACTATTTACTTATTCCGCTGCTTAGGAAACTGGACTCCCAGTTCCCTCGATAACTAACAAGTACGATCCTATAATTGGTATCAGAGCAGGCGCTCTAGATTTGTGTTAGTTTACAGATTTTAAGATGAATTCTTCAAGCGAATTCAGTCTGGGAATCTCCATCAACAAGCCCCACATCCATAAGAAGGGAGAAGAAGAATGGTGGGAGAAGTGCATGACCAACTACATCCAAACCATGGACTATCAGTGTTGGCGCGTGATAGAGAATGGTGATGGAGTCATTCCTAAGGACTTAACTGAAGACCAATGGAAGCCTGAGTACTACACCATCAAAGAGAAGAATGCTAAAGCTCGTCAACTCATTCTCAATGGGCTAACAAGGGAGGACATGGACAAGGTGATAGGAATTGCAACCGCTAAGGGAATCTGGACTGCCCTAAAGGAAATGCATGAAGGAAGTGAGGAACTGAAGCAAAGTAGGAAGTTTGCACTAGAAGGAGAATACCACACCTTTGAGATGCTTGAAACTGAGAACATATCTCAGTACCATTCTCGCTTCACAAGGATTGTCACAAAACTCACCAACGCTGGTGTGACACTTGACGAATGGTCCAAATCCCTCGTCATCATCAACGGTCTCAACTCCAAGTTCAGCCTCATCAAAAGGGTGCTAAAGACCACTCCTGGAATTCAAGGTCTCCCCTTAACTCAAATCATAGGAAAACTTGAAGTCGAAGAAAGAGAGACACTCAAAACAAGTTCTGTCAAAAAGATGGAGAAGGGAATTGCCTTAAAAATCTCAAAAGCTTTCTCCAGGTTAGAAATGGAAGAAGAAAATTCCGACCTTGAAGATGAAGAAGATGAAATGACCGCCCTCGTCACAAAGCATATCAGAAAGCATTTCGTCAAAGGAAAATTCAAGAAAAACTTCCAAAAGAAGGACCTCTCTGAATATCAATGCTATCAATGCAAAGAAAGAGGACATCTGGCAAGGAACTGTCCTAAGAACTCCAACGACGACGACAAGTCTCAACACAAAAAGGCTCTCTTTGCTACTTTCAGAGATGATTCAGAAGACTCCGAAGAGGAACAAGAGCCAAAGGGAACTACCAGAGGAAGGTGTCTAATGGCCAAGGAAGACTCAACTGAATCAGATGACTCCGAGGTATCTTCTTCTGACCTTTCTAAATCTCTTCTTGAATGTGATAAAAAACAGTTAATTAAGGTCATTAAGAAATTTGGAAAGGAAATTAGTTCCCTCCAAGAGAAAATAGAGGAATATGAAGATGAAATATCCGGTTTAACCACTGAAAACTCTGTCTGGGGTAAGAAACTTGATGAATCTGAGAAGTTACTTGCTAAATCACTTGCTAATCCCTTAAGAAAGTATGAGTCTTGCAAAAATGTTAAAACTGAACTCATGCATGTTGATAACCCCCCAGTTCCCTCTACGGACTCTGAAAATAAGACCTCCTCTATGCTTAAAGAAATCATGAATAAACTTGATCATCTCACTCACTCTATAAATGAGAAAACTGTGAATCAAACTGTTTTTGTTAAGCAACGTCATGGTCTTGGTTACTCTGGTAAAAATGATTCTGTGGAAACATGCTCTGCTGAAAATGAGAAAATAAGAAAGGAACTGGCCGAGAAAAATGAGTTTCTCAGTGGTGCGTTGCAAAACTCTTGTGACAAAGCCCAGTTCCTAGAGGAGAAGGTAAAGGTGCTTGAACAAAAGCCCAAAGAAAACCAAACCTGGATCAATGGTCAAAAGGCTCACAAGATGTATGTCTCCCAAGCTCAGGGAACGACAGGTAAGAAAATCAACTTTAAGCAAAGAAAACAAGAAAGATCATTCCGACCCGGTAAAGGTAAGTATGGTCATGTTATCTATAATCGTGTTTGCTTACATTGTGGTAAAAATGGTCATACTTATCATGAATGCATCCATAAGAAGAAACAAATGGAAGAACATGCTAAGAAAAGGAACCAGAAAATAAACAACAAGAAAATGACGCACACTATTACTGATTTAAATGATCCTTACTATTTTGTTCCTGCTTCTAACCCACAGACAAGATATCAACCTCATTCACCCAGAAAAGCTAAGCTTAGCTGGGTTCCAAAAGGTTGAGTTCCCTTGTGCAGGACGAAGTGCGACAACAAGACAAATGGTACATAGACAGTGGATGCTCGTGCCATATGACCGGAAATAGAAGAAAAAATGTCGTCACTTCAGCAACACCAAGGAGGAACCATTTCCTTCGGAGATAAGAGAAAGGGAACAATCTGTGGAACTGGAAGTGTGAATCTCACTGATCACATTAAGGTAAGTAACGTTAACCTAGTTGAAAAGGGAATATTTTGCTAGAACATTATAGGACTGAAGATCAAATTGCCGATATATTTACTAAAGCACTGAATTGAGAACCTTACGAGTCATTTAGGTTACTCCTGGGAATGATTTCCCTAAACTAGTAGTTCCGGTTGTTTTTACTAGTTCCCTTGCTTTGACTAGATTTGATCTTTTCTATGATTTCATTGGCAATATTACTGATATTTGATCTTGTGATGGCCTCGCATGTCCTGTAATAGTTGTTCTAAAGCATGATCTTAATTATCTTGCATGATTTCATGATTTTATGGTACAATTGAACCTTGATTGCATCTCTTTGTTGGCCTTAAAAGTAGTCGGTTTGATCTATTTTAACCCTCATCATAAGCCGAAATGATAATTGACTACAAACCGTCCTAAGCCTGACTGCATTGCATAATTCCTTATGATCCATCTTTAGTCCACAACTGAGAATTATCTTTGTGATGTCAAAATTGCCAACCTCTTTTCTCTTGATCATGGGTACGTATTTTTCTTGAGTGCTGCTTGGTTCCCTACATAAATGTACCTATATCTATCATGTTCCGTGTCATAAACTGAGGAAAGGAACTGGGAATTGCTCTCAACTTCCAGAATTCAAATCTGCTGGAATTTCGCTACTTCTTGAGAAAAAATAATGCAAGTATAGCCGTTAAAGATCTTATGAATGTTGAAGTGTTGTTTTGGGTTTTCTATTCTTAAAAATAAAATAAAAAAATCTGCGAGTTCCCTTATTTATAAAAAAAAAAAAGGAAAGAAAGAAAGAAAGAAAAGAAAAGGGGGTTGAATGAAAGAAGTCATCTGTGCAGCCCGAAGAGAAGAAAATTGAGGAGGAGCAGAAGCATGAGGAGTAGTTCTCCTGGTTCCCTACTCAGATGACACGGAGCCCGTAGTTCCCTTAGGATCCCACTTTCACATTATGATCCTTTTTGTGTCTCTCTAAGTGCTTTATTGTTATATGTTGTCTTTGCTTCTCTTATATTTAATGAAATATTTTGACGTCTTTGCGTTGTTATGTCTTGCCTTCAACTTCTATTACGGTGCCATTTCTCTAGAGGTCAAAGCAAGTCATTGGTTCTCCCTAAATTTTCTATGCTTATCATCTAACTGTTTCTTTTCGATGATGTCAAAAGGGGGAATGATCTTTGCAACCTGGAACTAATAGGATGAAAGGAACTCTGAACTGGTTGTCTCCTTAAGGGGGAACTAAGGAACTAGATCTGGTGTTAAGGGGGAATATGCAATTCACTAATGATTATTCTACATCTAGTTATGTTTTGTCTCTTCATCATATTATTCATGCCTGTTTCGATAT
This sequence comes from Rheum nobile, assembly GCA_027886185.1. Classification (NCBI taxonomy): domain Eukaryota; kingdom Viridiplantae; phylum Streptophyta; class Magnoliopsida; order Caryophyllales; family Polygonaceae; genus Rheum; species Rheum nobile. Next base: position 838,158 of record WOAB01000686.1, on the reverse strand, counting down.
GCCTGTTCTACATGTTTGTCATCATCAAAAAGGGGAAAATTGTTAGAAAGTGAACTTTTGGGAACTCCAGTTCCCTATCTAGTTCCCTTCCTCAGTTTTCCTAGTTTTGATAATGACAAACACCTTTGCTATTAATATTTCCATTAGTGTGACAAAACAGGGAACTTCGGACTTGGAAAGCACGGAACAGAACTACTGACGCCAGACTTGGGAACTGGCGGAAGGAACTGAAGCTTGCTGGCACCAGAAACACTTGGATAATTCTGTGAAGGCGGCGGCGAGCTGTTTAGGGTAGATCTTTAGTTAGGGAGAGAACTATGAGATCTTATCATGTTTCCATATATTTTAGGAGCTTAAAGTTTATCTTTATGGAAACAAAACATGTAAAAATCGGTAAAGATTATATTTGGTAACAAATATTATCTTTAACGATTACTTTTAATTATTTTATTTGGTTGATTCGGTTATTGGAGATTTGCTTCCTCCGGTAATTAAATCATATAAATAAAGTAATTAAAACTCTCTCGTTTTTCGATGCATTCACGAAGAGAAGATTTCGAGTGCTGTGAAGAAGTTGTGCCGAGTTCTTTGAAGAAGAACGAAGTAAGTTACTTGCTTGTTGTTGCTTGGTTAGGTCGAACTAGCTAGAGAGTCTTTTAGTGTGTCTAAGACTTGAATCTGTATGTTCTATTCTAGTTGATTGTAATCGAAGTATTAATACAAGAAGTAGACTTTGAAATCCTCTTGTAAGAGAGGTGGTGGGTTTTATCCTGGATAACTAGTTGGTTATCAAAGGTTCCCACTCTAAGGAACTTGTCTTGAATCTGCTACTGTTTACTTATTCCGCTGCTTAGGGAACTGGACTCCTAGTTCCCTCGATAACTAACAAGTACGATCCTACAATTACCCTTATTAATTCCATCTTTTATCCAAAATACTACACATCCAATCATTCACATCCAATCATTCTCACCTACCATCTTCATCCATCTCAAACTCCATTAATATCCACCATTTTTATCCATAACCTAAAACTTAATAAACCATATTACATTAACCTAATTAATTAAAATTTTAATTAATTAATTAAACTAACAAAATTAACCAAACTACTCCTAAATCCATTAACTTGACCCAAATCCATATTTTTAACCAAACTAATCCAAACTCAAACCCATATTTTAACCTAACCCAATATCTCTAACCCATACTAACCTACCCCCTAATCTACCCATTTAACCCGGCCTAATCTACCCAACCCAATTAACCGAAACCCTAATCTACCCAGCCCAGTCCATTTCCCACCCTAACCCTAAATACCCTAATCTGCCTCTCACTCTTCACTCACGGCTCTCTCGTCTCACTTTTTGCCGCTCTCTTCTCTGTCTCCTCTCTCATTCTCTCTGAAACCCTAGATCTGAGCTATCTCGTCTCCTCTCTCGTCTGAGCTCTCTTCACCTCTAGATCTCATTTGTGCTCTCATCTGACCTCTCACTCTCCTTGAAGGTGCCTCTCCTTCTCTACTCTCTCGTCTGAGCTCTCTCTCTCGTATGTGTAACACCCCGGGCCAGAGGTGCTACAGTGCCATAGTCCCGAAGGACTATAAGGCGGTTTTGAAGAAAAGAAATCCAAAAACTCTTCCAAATACACATAAATTATAAACATTTAAAATCCCTGCTCAAGATTGAAACAACACTTAAACCTGTCATCCAGTTTAATGCATCAATTTATATCCAAAACAACGAAAGTGAATACAACATTTTCAAATCTGATGCAAACTAAATCTTTAACTGTGAAGATAATATGTGATCCAGAACCCGCTTGTTGCTGCAAACCTGCAAAGCCTGATTGACTGGGGGACCCGATACCCCAGCCAACCGCAGCACGTAAACCGAAGTTGATCAGTCTTCCATCAAGACTGGCAAGACTCCTCAAGCCAAAACAGTTTAAAATCCAGAGATTTCACAACAACCAATTAATATCAAACAACAACATGCCACACAATATATATACATATATATATATATACTATATCATAATTATATCATTTTCATATCAACCAACCAATATCGACCACACATCAAAACATAAACACACACTATCACATAACCATTCATTACCCCTCTTATCCAACTCTTCAATATACTAACATCACTTAAACCAACCTCAACCTCAACACAAGTAGACGACTAAAAAGATCCAATCCAACTTTCCTCTATTACTAATACCTCAATTATCAGCCCTACGAACCTATACACATATATTACTACTAACACGTATAACCACGACTAACCACTTACAAAACTCACTACTGTACTAACACGTCCAACTAATCTTCGCATCAACAGCCACTTAAGCATAAGCAAGACAATCATCACATAAAATAAACATGACAAAATAACGACCCAGGCCAGCCACCCTTCCGGTGCCGCTTGTTCGTTAACATGGACCGCAACTCATACACCTCAACCCAACCCATATTGACCCACACCCTCAAGATGGGAAACCAACCTTCCTAATCAATCAACATAACCAACCTTCTCAAACAATTCACACCAAGATCCAACAACCACTACCAATGGGCAATAATAGCCCACAACCACCACTAACAACAATCAACAAACGACTACTAACTACAACCAACCGACAACCAAAGTCTAACACAAAACCAATAATCAAACACCCCACCAATATCCGTAAACAAAACCATTAACTAAGCACACAACCAATAATCAAGCACACAACCCATAACCGAGCACACAACCACCCACACACACACACACAATCCAACACATAACTGCCAACACACACAAGTGTCAACACACACACATGTCCACACACACAATCCAACACACACAAGTGTCAACACACACACATGTCCACACACACAATCCAACATACAACTACCAACACATACAAGTGTCAACACACACAGATGTCAATTCACACACAATCCAACACACACAACTGTCAATACCACTTAATCAGGTACGCAACCAACATTTAACACATAATATCTCCTCCGTCTCACCACCACATCACCGGGTGAGACAATTCTTCCTCTCTATCCGGATAGGCAGATGGGTCGCATATCATCCGAGTTCCTGGCCCTAACCACCATAGGCATTCCCCCTACGTGATTGAGTGAGGCTTTCATCACTCTGGCCCACCGACCACCGGAGGTCACACCCTCCGAGGCCCTGAATCAACACTCTTCCGGATGGGACTTTCACCATCCAACCATAGCCTTTACCAACGCGGGGTCATACCCTCACGTGGTCGGATGAGGTCACACCCTCACCCCGGCTCCACCATCAACCAACAACAATCACTTAATCAACATCAATCACAATTAGTCACAATTGACTACCACATCAACATTTAATCAAACACAACACGAGACAAATACTAACACACGCACATTCAACCAAGTAACTCCATAATCGATAATCCAAATTAACATAATCAGACAAGGATAAAATCAATTACTGAATCAAGATAGGAAGAAAAGTAATTTTATAAAAATAAACGAAGGGTTAGCAAGAATCATCTTGCCTCAAACTCGACAACCACGACCTCAGAGACCTCCAACCAACTCGAACGAACCCGCGAAATCAATCCGAGCAAATCCCTGGCATTAATTACTCATACAAATCCACTACTAACAAAACCCCCAAATTCAAAACCCTAAATTCATACCTCCAATTAATTAAGCAACCCACACAAAATTCAACCCAAACTCCAAAATCACAAGCTGCACAATACCAACCAAAATCAGTCCAAACACCTCCAAGCTTTGAACACAACCCTCGTCATCTTCCACCTCTGTCCAGTCCACGCAACACTCCAGCTGCAATCGATCAATACTTCAGCCAAATTTCGGAACCCAAACAAACCCAAATGAAGTACCTCACCTTACCTCATCGTCAACCACTCCGTCCTTGCCGGAAATGGTTCCTCGTCGCCGGAGACGACATCAGCAACAACGATACAACAACAGCACGCCGCAACGAACACCAGCAGCAGCTCCGCGATCTCTCCTCGGCAGCTGGACGCGGCTCGAATCGGTACAGAACGCAGCAGCAGCTCCGACTCGCGGCGCCTCTTCGCCGGAAAGCACAACATCAGTTGTTCACAGCCCTGAGCAACCACAGATCTCGCCGAATCTCGCCTCAACAGTGGCTCGCAGACAGCAGCCGGCAGTCTTGCTCCCACAGTGGCGGCTCACCTCAGGGAAAGGTAGTGGTGGCCACAGCCGGGTCGAGCTCACCGGCGAAACTCCGAGCAGATGAAGGGAATCAGAGGGCGGAAGAGGCAGATGCTCTGCTGTGGTAGTCTCCCCGAAGAAGACAAGGGTTTTCTCCCTTTAATTTGCCCATTTGCTGATTTTATAAAGTCTTAAAATTTTATTTACCATTTTGCCATTTCTATAACCTTTGGGGTATTTCAGTATGAGCTCTCTCTGAAATCCTAACTCATCTGAGATCTTGATGTGTTGTAGATCTGCTCGCCAGCGGTTAATTTGCTTCGGTTGTCCCCAAAACACTGAAAAAGCTTGCTCCTCGTCTAGATCTATCCATATCTCCCAAAACCCGCCCAAAAAAACCCTAAATCTCATATTTGAGTGCTTTGAAAACCCCGGTCCCCTGGGTTCCATTCTCTGTTTGCATTCATGGGTGATTCAGACCTATTTAAGTCCGATGGGTCCTGGACTTCTGATGCACTTTTTGTTGCTTGCTCTAAAGCTCCATAGTGCGAGTGGGGTGGCGATTGTGTTGGGGATCACATCTTCACTCTTGTTGGCCCAGAGGAAACTGTGGAGGGGAAGATGCGGGAAGAGCCCCCAGAGATCGTTGAGCTCCCTGCTACCCCTGAGTTCGTTGAGCTCTGTCCTACCCCTGAGATCGTCGTCCTCTCTGATTCCCCTGAGATTATTGTAATCCCTGATTCCTCTGACGATGAAGCTGCGGGAAGAACCGTCCCCGATTATGGTGATGTTGCCTCTAATTCTGATTTTTAGCTAAGTCTCACTCTTTTTAAGTTGTTTATGCATGGGTACTTTTGCTGAGATTATTGCTCTGAATTATGCATGTTGTTGAATGAGTTTGTTGTGCTGTTGACTAAGACATTGGTATTCTGTTTTGTTGTTGATGTTCTGATGACTGAGACATTGGTATTCTGTTTAAGTTGATTCTCTGTTTTGGTGTGTTGGTGTTCTATTTTGGTGTTGCTGTTCTGATGTTGGATTATGTTGTGTTGCCTCTGTTAGGTAATCGGTGATGATGTATGATAACCGTGATGCAAAACCTTTATGTTCACTGGACTTCTGATGTGCCATGGCAACACTGTGTCACATGTAATTGATTGATGTTTATGTGTATGCTAAGGTACTGTGATTAGTATTGTATCTATGAGGGTTATGGGGACATCCGAGATTATTTATGCATTTCAATGATGAAGTCTTGAAACTGAGATGCAATACCTTTAATGTCATTGCCTTAATGTGCCATAGCATAAATTTTACATGTGGTTGATTGTTGCTTATGTGTATGTTGAGTCTTGTGATTGGTCTTGTGTCTATGATGGCTATGGGGACATCTGAGATTATTTGTGCATTTCAATGATGAAGTCTTTTTGCTGAGATGCAAGACCTTAATATCACTGCCTTAATGTGCCATAGGAACACTTTCACATGTGATTGATTGATGCCTATGTGTATGTTAAGGTCTTGTGATTGGTCTTATGTCTATGATGGCTATGGGGACATCTGAGAAAATCTACAATTGTGATTATTTATGCATTTCCCTTGTCTGGTTTGTCCCGAAATATTTGTCCTAAAGTTATAAAAGCTCTTGTGATTGGTGGTGTTATTCTTTTTGAGTCTATCTATGATAAAGTCTTGAAACTGAGATGCATTCCCTGCATATTCACTGTCTTAGTGTGCCATTAGAACACAGTCAAATGACTGATTGATGCTTATGTGTATGCTAAGGTATTGTGAATGGGTTTGTGTCTATGATGGTATTAGGGACATCTGAGAAATGCATTGTCATTGTTGTGCCATTACTTGTGCTTGTTTACAAAATTACACAAGTTCTTGCTACCTTACAAAATGTTCAATCTTTGTCATATATTGCTAAATAAACTGACTGTCTTCAAGTGCTTCTTCAGTGTCTTGATCTTCAACTTATGTTGTCCCTTGTTGACTCTGTTGACCTGCTATTGATGTTCCTGCTTGATGTGCTTGTTGTACACCCCCATGCACTATGTCCCATGCTTCTATGATAGCCCACATATGTGTCTTGATCTCTCTTGGTAGATTTCCTTGAGCCATTAATTTCTTCTTGTTTACATGTGGCAAATCATACTCATTGCCTCCCTTGCATTTAAGTATTTCATTCATAACAAATTGTAGTGTCATCTACACATCTCTTAGAGTTGTAGGGGCCAATTCAAAAAATGCTTCATGCACTGCTTCTATCATATGATCAATACTTTTTGGCATCTTCTTGTGCATGAGTGACTGAATGCTTCTGAAAAATCCTAGATCTAAGATGTTTACATCTGGACTATTAGCTGGCTGTTGTATTAAGATGAAAGTGAATCCATCCTGAATGTATACCTGTTGCCATTCTGGATCTCTTTGAGTTATATGAGCATTTGCATTGTCTTGTTGTATGAATATAACTCTTTGAGCTCCATCTTGTGGCCATTTTGCCTTGATTGCTGGAATGATTTGGTTTATCAACATGTTCATTGTCACTTGCTTGTTGACTGATTTAACTAGCTTTGTAACTAGTGTCCTCTTCTCTCTGTTTTTGGATGACCTCTTTGCTGCTTGTTGATATGTGAATGGAAAGATTTCTATCTTCCCATCAAAAATGCACTGTCCCTCTACATCAAATCTAGGCCTTGCTACAACTGCAGTGAACATAACTTTGGGAATGAATTTAGATGAATTTGCAGCTCTGTACTTGCCCCTTTCTTTCTATGCTAGATATACTCTCTGTGATTTCTTTGATAGAAAAAATCACTTCTCATCCAAGTGTACAAAATCAAACATTGGATAATACACTGATTTTTCTTCTACTGTATCCCCACAAAGTAACTTCAGTATCCAATCCAACCTAGCCTTCTTATGTCCCTCACTCAAACCAGGATGGATTGGATTTGTATGTGGCTTTATTGTACCTTGCTTGACCATCCTATGCACTTTGGTCTTTGAAAGACTAAGCTTGCTAGCTAAGTCTTTAATGCATGACCTGTCTCCCATGCCCAGTGATGTGATTGAATCCATCTCTACTTGAATTCTTTTTCTACTACAGTTGTGATATTTTGTGCTTAGATTGTACCTCTGATGTGCATTATGTTGCTTCTTTGTTGTGTTCCAAATTCTGCCTATGCACCTTGTTGACATGTTGAATTCTTGTGCAGCTTTGTTTATTGTACCATGTGGTAATTGTCCCTCTTTAGATCTTGTTAGCAGAGCATTCAATATGTGCATTTTTTTATCACTGCTGAGCCTGGTATTATGTGTTGGATGATGATGTTGTGTTGCCTTTGTGTTGTGCTCTGCTTCTGATGATTGTCCCTCTTCATCTCCTGGTTCCTGACTGAGATCAAAGCTATGTTCATCTTGTTCCATGTTCCCTGATGACTGTCCCTCTTCGAACTCTTCTCCATCATAAATGTACTGTTCATCTGAAAGTGGAGCTTCATTTAAGTCCCATAAAGCTGAGGCCATGACACCACCAGGCTGTGATGCAGAGATTGTTTACTTGCTTAATTTTGCTCTGAATTTTACTGAAGCTTTGAATGTAAATTCCTTTGGGAATGTTGTAATCCCCTTTTATACTCTGTTTAGGGGCAATTTTGTCAGGGTAATTATGCCCTAAGTCCTCTGCATAATTCCCCTTTTGTTTAGGGCAATTTTGTCCTTAAGTCCCCAAAATTTGTAAGTGATCCGTGTGCCCCTAATGCTCCCCTTTCATTGGCTGAAATTTGATCTGTGGTCAATAACCACAGATTGCAGTGTAGCAGGTCATGTCCCCTTTTGTACTGTCCCTAATTTTCTTAATTAAAGAGATTTTTATACTTTAGGACAAACATTTCAGAACAGAAGGAGTATTATATTCTGATTTGTTATACATAATTGCTATTTGCTTCCATGAATGTACTTGTCATTTTAAATTAATATTTATATTGTCCTACCATCGCTTTTGTTCATGAATATATATATGTATATTTAGGATCAAGTAAAACAGGCTATTAGAGTAAAACGGGAGTATAAATATGAGCCTTTAGATTAAAATCGAATCAATGGTCCATATTGAATGTAAGAGGGTGCACATTAAGGAAAATAGAATGCACATACCTAATCCACTCAAATTAACATAATTATAGGGATTTGATTTACCAAATTTGGACTTTCCAAAATCACATCCATATTCAAAGATCCGCTCTCCAGATCTCTCAAACCTCTATCATCTTTCTCTCACGTCCCACTTCACGGCCTCTCTCCAGATCTCCTCCAAAGGGAAAAGACCACCGCCACCGGGGGGGGGGGGGGGGGGTCGCCGGGTCAGCGACCACGGACCAACCAGCCGACTCCATCCTCCACGGACACGACACAACTCAGATGGTCGCCAACCCCACGGTGGATCTGGGTAGAATCGGAGCCCCTCTGCTGTTGTCGTTGCCTCTCGAACTGCCTCTCGCAGCGGTGGATTCCTTTCCGAAAATCTCAGCGACCTCTCAGTTAAAACGCCATATCTTTTGATTCACAACTCAGAAAATTCTCAAAATTTTAGGGACGAAATTAGACTTCCAGATCTAACTCTGGGAGTTGGAATCATCCAATTCCGAGTCCAGACGAAAGAGAACGAGCCAGTTGAAGTCACGGTGGGTTCCTTCCCGAAAATCTCAGCGACCTCTCAGTTAAAACGCCATATCTTTTGATTCACAACTTAGAAAATTCTCAAATTTTTAGGGACGAAATTAGACTTCCAGATCTAACTTTGGGAGTTGGAATCATCCAATTCCGATTCCAGAAGAAAGAGAACAAGCCAGTTGAAGTCACACTGGATTTCTGGAAATTTGCTGTCAATTCTTACAGAAGTTGATGAGAATTTGGCATATTTAGCATCGATTTTAGGGCTTTTGGATTTTTTTCTAGATTTGAACCTTGAATTTGTCCAATTTTTCATTGTTGATTTTGGTTACAGTTTAATATTGCTGAAACTGGATTTAGTGCAATTTGCTGTTTTTATGAATATTGACTACTTACTTATATGACTATGCGTACAAAATACGTGAATATCATCACATATGGAATGAATATCGCTATTATAGTATTCAAATTGCTTGTTGATGGTGTTGTTTGTACTATTTGCAATTGATATTCAAATTGTATGATGTGATATTCACTATAATGTTGTTCATATTCATGAGGTTTCATGTGTTGAATAGTCGATATTCAAATTTTATGATATGATATTCAATATAATGTTGTTGATATTCATTATAATAATGTTGATATTCAGGTTGATCGTGTGACTGTGCGACCCAAAATCGACGCGACAATGTCATTGTTAAACCTTATCGCCATGAATCGGAGTTTCGAAGATATTGGGTGGTGATATTCGTGTAGTTAGGTGATGATATTCATGTACTCGGTGACTATATTAATGTAATTGGGTGATGGGCGGTGGGCGATATTCACAAAATGAGTAGTGATATTCACAAATTGAGTGGTGATATTCATGTAAGTGAATTTGATATTCACGTGATTAGTTGAGATATTCATGTAACTTAGTGTGATATTCATATTATCAAGTAGTGAAATTTATGATTTAAGTGATGATATTCACATTTTTAAGATATTAAATATTCACTTATTAAATAAAAATCGATATTCAAACAAACATGAACGATATTCATTAACAAATGATTGATATTCGTGAACACACTAACGATATTAACGAACGTTTTAAAGTGTTCTCTCCATTTAAATTTTAAATATTTGAATGGGAGCAAAATCGATTAGAAAAGAGAATTTTATCTTAATTTCTCTCTCCTGTAACAACCAAAATTAATTATTTTTTTATTAATAATATCCTTATTTGGTTAGATTTGGTAGTTAAGGCTCTACCATATCTCTCCTATAACCCATTAATTCAACCATCCATCAACATCAATCCGACGCTCCAGATTAGTACTTTCGTTTTACCACAATTTCCGTTTTATCATAGCGTGCCCCGCAATTGTATTTCCAATTCGATCTATTTTAAATAGAAAAAAAAAATTTAATATGAAAGAAGTAGAAGAAGTTCTAATTATGCCAGAGTGAGTGACAGGCCACCACACAAGCTCATTTAAATAACGATGTAACGGTGTTCATCGACTTGAATTCGAGTTATGCTAAAATATTTGGATGAGATTAAAGTAATGTTTGGACATCGATCAATATACGAAGTTATCCATCAATTTATTTGTTATACCTTATTTAAATAACTTAGTTCTAATTCTAAACTGATTTGGTTAATCTCAGTTGATATATTATATATGAGACTTTGTTGTTCATGCTGGTCATATATACATATTTTTTTGTGTAGAATGTAATATCAGGAGTTTCTTCTCTCCTAACATATTAGAGTCGTGAAAATTGAACATTTTTTTGAAATGATTCCCATTTCCACATTTTTGTATATCGTAAAATGAAAAGGAAAAGTCATTTATAAGGTTAAAAAAAAAATAGAGTGTGGGACCCACAGAGTAGATAGATTTGGGTGGTGGGGATCAGACGGCCGGCAGAGGGAAGAAGCCAGAGGAGAAACGGCCACCAGTGACCACCAAATCTCAATCGTCAGCTGTGGGGAGATTGGAATGATGGCGTTTGGCGTCGCTCTCCCTCCTTCCCCTCTCAGACTCCGTTCCCGAACTCTCTTTCCTTCAATCTCCATTAAAGCTCCGTCTACTGGTGCTTCGCATTCGATCCCCAAGGTCGTCGTCACCCGAGAACATGGCAAGAACGGAAAGCTTATCAACGCGCTCGTACGAACTCAAACTCCGGACCTCACCACTCCCGATCACACCTCTTGCTTCAATTTCTCGTTTGAATTGTTCAATTATTTATTATTCTACTCCGCACATTGTACCGTTCAGTGTTGTGATTGCTTCGAATTCTACAATTGAGCTTCAGAGATTGGTGTGCAATTTCATATAAATGTTAATTTCATTATTTTTACAGGCTAAACATGCGATTCACTGCTTAGAGATGCCCCTTATTCAACACGATGGCGGTCCCGATTTATCCAGGCTTCCCTCTGTATTGGCTGGTAAGGTGTGATTCGTCTTTTCTGAACCAGCTGTCGTTTTAATTTGCTGAATTCCTAATTTATTCTCCTTTATGTGATCAATTGTATGGGTTGAATTCCTGGAAATCAGATTTCTGTGACATTTATTGTGGTATTTATAATCACATTGCTAGTTGGTAGATTGAGTATGGTACTATGGTGCGATATATTCATAATGTTGTTCATTCTTCTTCAGACACTAAATTTGACTGGATTATCATTACATCTCCTGAAGCAGCTTCAGTTTTTCTCAATGCTTGGAGGTAAGAATATTATCTATTAGGTCTTCCAGTTAAGCAATGTCTTTTGCTTTATTTTCTGCTCAAAGTCTCCATAAAGTTCTGGTGGTTTAGCAATAAAAATTAGCCTTGATGTTCACCAAACCTATTTTTCATTTGTTTTGCATTAATGCTAAAAAGGGTAATTTTTTATGTTTCAATTAATGGTCATCAAATCATTGAGTAGCTTTCACCTATAGTAAAAATGAACTTTTCTTAGGTCTGCTGGGAGTCCATCTGTCAGGATTGGTGTAGTTGGAAGCGGAACAGCCAGCATAATCAAAGAAGCAGTGCAGTCATCTCAAGCCATTGAAGTTGCCTTCTCCCCATCCAAAGGTATTATGCAAATCCAAGTTACAAGCACTTCATCTCTTCTTAGTAGTGAAATTAGGGTAAAAGCACCCTTAACTGGTATACGGTTGTTTATATTGGCCGGTTTATATGTTCATTTCAAGCAAGATTTTAGAGAAAAACCTAATAGCAAACCATGGTTTAAGATGTGCTGCTTCTGGCTGTAATTGTTACTAAATAACTTTCAAACTTATTTTGTAAAATTTCAAGATTTAAGATGGTTGTTCTTCTGCCAGCGATTGGTAAGGTGTTGGCTTTGGAGCTTCCCAAATATGGCGATTCAAAATGCACCGTTTTGTATCCTGCATCAGTGAAAGCTGGTAATGATATTGGTGAGTACAGATTATTGGGAGTATATTCATCTCGTCTCCCTTATCTGTGGTTTTGTTAACCTATTGGCTTCTAGTTTGATATAAAATTGTGCACCTTGTGAATTTATTGGTTCCAGGAGAATTTTATTTCTTCTGAAGTCAAATGGGTAAAACTAGAAACATTCTTAGCATGTCAAACTTGTGTGATTACAGAAGAGGGCCTATCAGGTCGTGGCTTTCAAGTTACCAGGCTGAACACCTACACAACGGTAATCTGTTTCTGTCTAAGCTTGAACTGACTGTTAATAAAACAGTTTTTGTGAATTACATCATAAAGCAGAAATTGAATTGCTTCAATTTTCTGATAGCATTTTCTAGATATATAGTCCACAATCCATTTGTAGGTTTATTTATCCTATCTCAAAGGCACACGCTGCATCCATTGTGCTTTATTTGTCCTTTTCTGTAGTCAATTGTTTTAAAGTGTACTGCACGTATAGAATATGATATCACCCTACAATGTTGTACTGGAAGGACCTTTCTACAAATGTGCAAGTGCATGACATACATTGCAACAGCTACACCATTAAGGAAACTAAAGTCAGATTTGACTAAATATTCAAGTGTTGTAAATATTGTGGCCAGCTTAACATCTTCACTGATGTTGTCATAGTTATTACTTTAATAGCAGAGAAAGTATACATGAAGGAAAAAACGTCTTCAAGTTAAATGAGATTAGCACATGTTTATAGTTTAACCCTTGCAGGTACCTGTTCGTCAAGTGGACCCGTCACTCTTGGAGCAAGCTCTAGCTGCTCCAGTGATTGCTGTTGCTTCTCCTTCAGCACTTAAGTATGATTTCTTCCAAAATCTCTTCTGCCTTGTTCCTTTTCTTTTCTTGATTTTTTGTTCAAATAAAACTTCAAAGAAATTTGCTGCATATTGGCTAAATACTTCACATTATGGATTGCTGCATATTGGCGTAATACTACACATTATGGATAATGCAAGTTTTTTCATTACAATATATAATATTTTGTTGTAAATTCATTAAACTCTAAGACTTGTTGTAATAAAAAAAAGTCTCTTCTTTACCCTGTTGCATCTTTTCTGGCTTGCTTTCACCGATCAGAATATTGAGTCACAAGCCCGACCAGCTTTGCACCACCATTCACCACTGTCCATCGACACCACTCGCTTTCCAATTCAAATTCGTACCCTCTCCACAAGTTCATCATTGTGCTTCATCCCAAACCATAGTCTGTAATTTGACCTAGATAAGTGTTGAGCTAATTGTTTTCCTTCTGACTTAGTAATTCTACTGTAATAGAGCTTGGATTGAGCTAATTCCGAGTTTAGAGCAATGGAATAATGCAGTTGCTTGTATTGGTGAGACAACTGCCATGGCTGCTAAAAGACTGGGCCTAAAGCATGTTTACTACCCAGAAAACCCTGGACTGGAAGGGTAAGTATAAAATATTTTTCTCTTACCAGACATGTCAATGGGCAGCTTCTGAAAGCTTTTGATGATGTTTGACTCTTACATTTGCAAACTTCTACACATGTTGCAGGTGGGTTTGTAGCATTCAAGATGCCTTGAAGGAGCATGATATATCCAGAGTCTGAATAGTTGCTTTTCCTGGTGCTTGTTGCATCAAGTCATCTTCAATTTTTCAACTCCAGGCTTATAACCAGGAACAGCAGTTCATGAGTTCCGGATAGCCCCTGTAAATGGAGTTGAAGATAAGAGACATGGTTTTCTACTTCTATTGGGCATGTAATTGGTGATTTTCTTCAGGTTTAGTTTAGGATAACTAGAAATGTTTTTGATAAGGGGAGTTTAAGTTGAAAATTCACTCGAAATTCTTTGCTATGCTATGTATATTATGTGGTGGTTCCTTGCAGTTGAAGTGTTTTGTATAGTTTAACCTCAAATTCAATCTACAATTTATTGAGAGTATAGTACATATGCAGTTCAAATTTGTTGCCCGTCTAATTCTCTATATCTGAAACTTGATCTTATATCAGCTTATTATTGATAAATAGATCATAAATATATAAAAAAAATCATGGTTTTGATCATGTTTTACTCCTTTCTTATGTTGTGAACCATTCTGAAATGGTTAGTTTTAGTAATGATGTAATATAACGCAATAATTTCCGTGCATAACTTGATAAATCATAATTCACTAACCCTTACATTTCAAATAAAGAAGAAAACTAGCAAAAATTAACATCAAGTGACCATTCTTACTTAACTTCCATCATAAAATAAGCTTGTAACTTCCATTATCGGTTCCTATTTCTTAGTATTAAACAAGTCAAATACAATGAAACGTTAAACGCTGAGCAGTACTTTCTGCTGTATGAGTCTATTATATACACTATAGTAAATCGATCTATAATTAGATAGATATTTTAGTACTAAATAATTATTAGGAAATAACATAGCATACTAATTTCTGGCTTGTTCATTTCAAACAAATAAGACCCAACAATAATATAAAACGTAAACTTGTCAAAAAAAAATAATCTAAAACGTAAAAGAATGAGCCTTTGCATAGTAACAGAGATAAAAAAAAAAAAAAAAAAAATAGGCGTCCCATGCAATAACATCAGCATTTGAACGCAATAGAGTACAGAATCATCAAGGAAGATCTTGGTTTTTAGGTTTTCACAGGTTTCAACTGCAGAGATCTTGGCTCCAGTTTCAGCTGGAAAACTTCAGCAAATTCCCGCAGAAGAGCCTCATGAGTGATGTTGATGAGTGTTAAATCATCAGCAGCTAGCAATACATTCTCAGCTACAGAACCACCTCTTGCTTGAGTCTGTCCTAGAACTCCCCTGATGCTTCCAACTCGACGATCCCGTATACCACAAGGAACAATCTGGTGGAAGAGACTCAAATCCATTGTAACATTTAAAGCTAACCCATGGTACGTTATTGATAGCTCCATGACCCGCTCATTGACGGCGAAGGACGAAGAGGGAACAACGGGAGTGCACTCGAGGAGGGCGAAGACGACGAGTTCACGGAAGAAGAAGGAGGGCAGCGACCGCCGCCCCCTTTACGGCGACCGCCGCCGGCCACCAAGAACACGGGAGAAGAAGCAGAGGTGCGGCGACCGCCGCCCCCTTTACGGCGACCGCCGCCCACTTTCCGGCGCCCGCCGCCTCTGGATAATCCGGATGTTTTCCGACGTCAAATGGCGGCGACCGTCGCCGCCCACCTTACGGCGACCGCCGTTTTAGAAGACTTGGCTACGGCAAATGGCGGCGACCGCCGTTTAAATACGACGACCGCCGCGTTTCCCACTTTCGGTACGCGTCAGCGATCTCCTTCCGTCGTTTGCTGAACAATTTTATTATTATTTTAATTATTTCTTTGTTGCTATTTAAACCTTGAAACCCTAGTTTTTAATGTTACGTTGAGTTTAAGCAGTAAAGTTGAGTACGCTCCTTCCCTTGAGCTCTAACGTCACCCCTTCGATCCCACGGATCAACCTATCCCGTAGCTCGTCGCTTCGAGCAAGTTCTACACCGTCTCTTCGGTATTCAAGGTCATCTCTTTGACGAATTTAAGGACTATCTCTTTAGTCCTAGGAAAGCCATCACTTTGGCTACATAAGAGAAGAATCGATTCAAGCTTGAGGAGTCAAGATCTTGCGTTGCAGACAACACTTCAGGGGTTGTTCGCATCAACTGGTATCAGAGTCTATCCAAGCTAAGTTTATTTATTCTCTCTAATTGTGATTCCTTGCAATTTTCCGCTTACAAACCCTAGAATTTTTTTTTCTCTCACCACCACCGTTACCGAAATCCCAACCACCACCGTTCGCCACTACCACCATCCGCCGCCTCTCTCACCCTCACGACTGAACCCTAATGCCCATAGGTTTTGGTTACTTGTTCCCCAATCCTACAATCTACCCTCTAGCACTTCTTGTTTCCATATTTGCATATTTGATTTCCTTGTTACTTGTTAATCAAATTTTGCTTCATCTTTGGATTAATTGCTAGATTAGTTGTTTGATTTTCATCCCTCATAGTTGCTTGTCTCTTCCTTCTTTTCCTGCACTTGCTTGTGTGGTTCTTTTCTTGCTTGCTTCACAATCATAGCAACACCAAACAAACAAAACAAGGTTTGACCGTATAAACAAAAACAAACATACTATTCTCACCTTCCATCAAACAAAAAAAAAGGTTTGAGAAGACGGAAGCCTATATATTCAAAAAAAAAAAAAACAAGGGCAGAGAACGCACCATACGGTCATCCTCCATCTTCTCATCTTTCATGTCTCTATGCAACTCTCATTAAAAAGGGCAAAGAAACATTTTCAACTCTCTTGTGATTAATCCTGAGAAACTTGATTTGATTTGTTTGCACTTGGAAATTTTGTGTGTTGTTTGGGACTTGAATTGCTAATTCTTGCCTTCTTGCCTTACGTTCAAGCCTCTCCCTCCTCACGAGCAACCCAAATTAGTACGCCCAACGGAAAATTTCTTGGGTCACTTTTGAGACAAGGACTTGGCTTGGACTTGTTCTTTTGCTTGGTGCAACTTACTCCTCGTGTTTTATGCTTCGTATAGGTACTATGGATGTTCCTACGACAAGCCATTCTCCTTTTCCGGACTCCCACAGCCCCGGACACATGGACTCTACCTCTGAGCGCATTGACCACCTCCAGGCGTCAGATGACGGGAAAGACCGCCTTATTGTTGAGCAGGTTGCTGAACTGGCGCACTATCGTAGGGCCATGAGTAACTTGAAGTTGACTACGGCTGACCCCCTGTTGAACCCTACGGCTCCATCCAACCACCCACTGGACCGTAAGGGTAAGGGCGTCTTGTCTACGCCGCACGATCGCCTTCGCTCTCAAATTGAAGGCTACCCTCCTAAGGGTGACGCTTCCCGCGGACGATATCATCCCACCTTTGCTTCTAGAGATGAGGATTACACCTTGGATCGTTCCCGTCAGAGTGTTCGCGTCTCCAGGGACCCGCTCCCTTATGTCAACACCAAGGACCGACGGGCACAAGGTCGCCATCATATGCGGTATGACGATTCCGAATCCGAGCGTGATGGTGATGATGATGCTGACCGCGCCTCAGCCTACTCCCAGGACCGATTTCATGATGACGAGGCGTATGAGTTGGAACGCCATGAGGAGATGCGTCCGACGCGCCATGGCTACCGCCGACACACACCGGAACGGCGTCGCCCAAGCCCCGGACGCCATGGACCACGTCGCCCCGACATTAAGGTAAAACTCCCAAACTTTTCTGGTGAATTTGATCCTCTTAAATTTCTTGATTGGCAGCAGTCTATGGAGTATGTGTTGAACCATTACCAATACCCGGAAGAAGAACGGGTTGCTACCGCCGCTTTACACTTCGACGACGCCGCCAAGGCCTGGTGGCATCGTTTTTGCGCTGACCGTGTGCATTACCGCGAGCGTCCAATCACTTCTTGGCGCCATCTTATGCGGATCATGAGAACGAAGTATGTCCCCGAGGACTTTACTTCCGAAATGCGCCTCAAGATACAACTAGCGGCACAAGGTAACCGTTCTCCCCTTGACTTTTATGCTGAACTTGAAAATTGTCCCATAAGGCAGGCATCCATCACACTGACGAGGATTTTCGGAGTATGTTCCTTCGTGGCCTGCATGAGCCTATTCGCAACCAACTTCGGGTGCTCAACATACGTGACCTCCAAAAGTGCGCACATACGGCACAAGAGATATGGTCGCAAGCTCAAGCGGCGAAGCGGGCGTCTTGGTCTCAGCCTCACACCAGGTATGGCTCTAACCCTATGTCAAGTTCCCCTTCTACTGATGTGCGTTCCTCGTTGCAGCCTGCTCCCGCGATTACAACGCCGACGCCGACCACTCGGCCCAGCACCACCCCGGCGCGCGTCAACAAGCCACCACAGCGTCGAGCACCTCCTTCCGAAGAAAGGGCGCGTGACAAGGTCTGTTATAAGTGCCAAGGGCATGGCCACATACAGCGGGACTGCCCCAACAACAAACGTGTCCTCTTCTCGCACCTCTCCGGATACGAGTCCTTTGATGAGGACACAACCGACACCGGGCCAGTCTTTGACACGAATGCACAGGAGGAGGAGGACGTGGTCGGATACGTATACAGCCATACGGACGAGCCAGGCACCGTACCTCATAGCTTGGTTACACGCCGAGTTCTTACCACCAAAGAAGGTACCTTACTTGACCAACGTGAGAATTTGTTTCATACTAAGTGTGCAGTCCAGGGTGCTTCTTTGAGTGTTATTATCGATGGTGGGAGTTGTTGCAATATCATCAATGAAAAGGTGATCAAGCACTTCAAACTCATTACGACTCCGCACCCCTAGCCATATAGTCTACACTGGATTTCCGAGGGTGATGACTCCAATGTTGTGAAACAACAATGTACCATAGATTTCAGCATTGGTCATTACGCGGATTCGGTGCTTTGTGACGTCGTGCCCATGGATGCCACTCATCTTCTCTTAGGGCGACCTTGGCAATTTGATAAGAGAGCTCTTCATTGTAATATCCCGTAATTTTTAAGGGTATTTTGAAATTTTATTTTTTTCTTATGCCCGTTTTGCTAGACGGATTTAATTCAGAGAAGATCGGACATTCTGTAATATGTCTGAGCTCTATAGATTTTTCCGAGCATTATATAATACAGTTGAAGTGTTTTTGGGGTTAATGTATCGTTAGTGTACGAATATATTTAACCCGAGTTTAAGGAAATTAACCCAAGTTGAATTCGGATAAGACGAAGGCTTTTTGGCCGTGACCGCACCCGGCGCCAGTGTCACCGCACCCGCGGCGAGACCATTTCCCTGAGCCGTGTTGTCTTCCTCGCGAGGCGGTTACTGTAGCACTCTGTTTTCTCTGTTTTGGGCAGGCAAGTGGGCACCCAAGTGGGTCTTTCGCCTTGTCCCCTTGTCTCCGGCTTGTCCCCTTGGTGGTGGCTAGGATTTGGGCTATAAAAGGGGTCGAAACCCGAAGTGAAAGCTCTCTCCTTCTTCTCTCCTTTTTCTCCTTTGTTTTCCCCTGTTTCTCCATTGTTGAGCAGCTGTGAGCTCGATTTTGAGCTCGATTCGAGAGGCTTCGTGGGTTGTGAAGGTTGCCTTGAGTGTTGTGTGAAGCTTTGAAGTGTTGGGAGATCGAACCATAGACAAATCGAAAGGATACAAATCGGTTTGGGTAAGAAATTCTCCATGGAAGCTGTCGGAGCTTCGCCACTGTCACACCACCGCACCCGCGGCAGGCTCTCACCGCACCCGCGGCGAGCTTGTCCGAGAGAGTGTTTTTGTGGTTTGGCTTTGGGCAAGGCTCGTTTCCTTTGATTTCTTCTTGTATTCTTTTAGATTCATATATAAGTGTATTGAATCTAACTTAGGGTCTTGTTATGAGCCATTTCTTAGGGATTTAATATCCAAGATCTGCTCCAGTTTCAGATCCAGGATCTAGACGTTGCTCAGCTTTGTTCGAACTTGTCGGATCTAAGGCAAGTGGCGGTTCGCTCTTGTTCATCATTCCATACTTTCATTAATTATCAATTGTTTTGTTGTTAATTAATTTGGGATGATTCTTAATTATGTTGGGAACAGTTTTGATAACTGTATGTGATTAAAAGATGATATTATAATAGGTTGTATATTCTGCTAGAACCGACGCTAGTATAGAGATATATTGTGCAGGTGTAGGCCGTGATGGCTTTGATGTGATTTTATTGTGTGTTTATCTGTGTGTATAGATTGTTAAATCTATGGTGATTGCCAGGTGGGCATAGATATAGATAGTTTGTGCAGGTTGGGCCGTGATGGCTCTGTGTGATTTGGTTGTGTGTTTAACTGTGTAGTTAGCACAAGTATTCGTAGGGACGATGGATGGAGGTCCAGTCGTTTCTTTATAATAATTGGTGAGTCATGACTAACTTCTATACTCGAGTGGAGTGTAGAAGTGGTGCACTCTGCAGGTGTCACAAACTCCGGTTCGATATGTGTCCCGCGAGTGGCGAGACATATATGTTAAAAGCTTATAACGTGATGTGTGTGTGTGGGGTAATTTAATAAGATAAGTGTTGGTGAGTATGCACATAATTAATATGCATTGGCGAGTAGTGCAGCTAAGCGCTAGTGCCGTTAGGAAAAACTCGTCTTAGTTGTAAATCGCTCGTATGCGATGCTGTGATGCTGTGTTTGTGTGTTTGTTTAAGTTTCCCAACATTTGTCATTGTTTCCTATAAGGCTCATTTCATTTAGAGTCTTCTTTTTGGGATTGATTGCTGTGAGCCTCGGTCTCCAGAATCTTCTCTTATGCATACCTCTTGTTATTCCAGTAGGAGTATGATGGTTGATTATCGTATCGGTTATTATTCGAGAAGCGATGGGTCTAACCTAATACGACTGCTTTGAACCACTCTGCTTTATTCCCTTGCTAGTCTATTCATTTAGACTAACCAACCGTAATATTCCTTGCATGGTTGGTTGGTGTCATCCGTTCGATTCGGCACATCAGGTATGTTGCTGTTCCGTGAATGCTAGAACGACTATGAAGATGAACGGTATTTTAAAGAGTTATTTTGTTATAAGTCTTCCGCTGTAAAGATTCTGATGTTGTATTTAAAGTGCTTGGAATCAGGTTGTAATTCCGAGACTTTGGTTTTAATAAAAGTTATGATATTTGGTATTGTAACTGTATTTAAGACAGTGATGTCGTTTGGAAAAGTCTGGGGTGACTTCGGAGTTTTCGTCCGGGGTCATCGACAGTAACGCTTTCAGATGGTGTGAAATTTAGGGGTGTTACATTCATGATGGTTTCCTCAACAACTATGTCTTCATGCACAATGGAAGGAAGGTCACCTTGCTTCCTATGAGCTCTAAGGAGATTTTGCAAGATCAAGTTGAGAGAAACCGCGTCAAGGCAATTGAACAAGCCAAGGGGCATCCATTGCAAGCAGCTGAACGTGCGAAGCCACAAAAGACAGCAACAAAACATCCCTATACACCAACTTCGCCCAGCATTCAAGGATCTTGTGAAGACCGGCTTCTATTGGCTAAGTCTCAGGCTGTCTCCCCATCATTCAGGGACGTCGTCCTTGCTTTTTACTTACTACGTTAGCGTGTCCTCTAACTGTTACGGATCTTGTTGTTTTACCCATTACTGCGCCTTCCGTTTTGTAGGCCCCTGGGGATGTCAGTCCGGATGAGCTGCCCGTGGGATGGGCCACCTCCAACCACTGACTATGGTGTGCGTCCTGTTTTCCACGTCGCCGCTCTTTCTCCTCCAACGTCTCATGCTTCTGCCGACAAGGACGAAGCGGGGACGCTTCGCAACAAAGAAGGGGAGATTGATAGCTCCATGACCCGCTCATTGACGGCGAATGACGAAGAGGGAACAACGGAAGTGCACTCGAGGAGGGCGAAGACGACGAGTTCACGGAAAAAGAAGGAGGGCAGCGACTGCCGCCCCCTTTACGGCGACCGCCGCCGGCCACCAAGAACACGGGAGAAGAAGCAGAGGTGCGGCGACCGCCGCCCCCTTTACGGCGACCGCCGCCCACTTTCCGGCGCATCGTTGATATCGAAATTCAGGAACTCCTCGGAGCTTCCCGTGCCTAATGTATAGACAGGATTGTGTTGGAGAACGATCAAGGTATCGTGACATTCCTCGTTCCTCTCGATCAAAGCCTTCTTCTCTCTGAGTATTGATTTCTGCAGATCCCATGCCTCTCTGTATGGCACAAGCTGGTTGTGCAGATCGATGTACTCACACCTGTTCCAATTGTGATTCCTACTCAGCCACAACGCCATTTAGGGGGCCTGAAAGCATGATCGGAAGGTGTTTGTGAAAGTGACGCAAAGAATAAAGAACTCACCGTTTCCAATTGGCGCTTTTCGTCGACGAAGAAGTACATCGGAGGTCTTTTGGATCAGAGATTGGACCGGATCTGCAGAAAATCCGACGAAGCTCACATTTACTTGCTGAGTTCAACTGATTACGAGATGAATATGATGGAGCCGAGTGAGTTGGAGTTGTCGAAAGACTCATCTGAACTCAAATTGACGTTTGAGTTGTCGAAATTCTTCAAATCCTAAGCAAAAATTCTGAAAAAAGTCGGTGTCTTATGAATCCCCAAAACCCAAACCCTCAATATCTGGCATCAAGTTGATTGAACTAGGCGGCGCCCTTCACGAATCCGGCACATCTATTCACCGTTGGAGACCCAATTGGCCGTGCTGCCCTTTCCCCTTGCCGGTGACAGTCACTGCATAGGCGCCATTGTCTCTCCAAAGTGTGTAAACCCACACATCCCAAGCGTGTAAACCCCAATCTGGAAATTTTGGGAATTTTGCCTTTCGCCTATCAAAAGGTGTACGGGACCGTAAATGGGCGAGATAGTCACGCCGGCCACCGTCAATTGCAACCACTATCTGCCGTCACACTGGATCCTCTGTCGTGAGACAATGAAGAGTAACAAAATACATCAATTTTATTAACCGAAATTTTGTGTGATAATCCTGAATTTTTTACTTTTTCGCAAAATCTTCACAAATTTTTGATAATTTTGTGTGATAACCCTAAATTTTTGACTCATTTTACCAAATGTCTCTCTATTCTCTTTCCCTTTAAAATACAATAAATTTAATTAAAATAAAAATAATTAAAATTCTTTGGACTCATCCACTCCATTCTTTGGACTCATCCCCTTCCCAGATCACGGACACCACCTTCGTTGCTCTGTCTCCGGCGATCCCCTTCCCGGAGGTGTCAAATTCAAATTCACAGAGAGAAATTTCAAAGGGTATCCGCATCAATGGAGCCACCAGCAGCTACAGCTTCAGCTGCGCATCTTCCTCCACTCCGACCCAAATCCAATCGCCCGTACCCAACTCCATATCCGACTCGAATAACCCACACCCGACAACATTCGTCACCGCCGACGCCTCCTCCTTCAAGGCCGCCCTCCAAGAACGACGTCGTTCTGCCACCGGCTTCCTCTAGAAGCTTCGTCATCCCGCCGATTAAGTCGGCCCCCAACAAGAAGCAGCAACAGGGATTAAAGTTGTGTGAGCGTCGGAATAGCCTGAAACACCGGCTTCTAATGATTAGCCCTCAAAACGCGTCGTTTCCGTCCTCCAGGAAGCCGCCGGAGATTCTCTTCCCTAGTGTCCTCGATTTCCCCTCGTTGACTCTCAACCCCGTCACGCCGTTGTCGGCCGCCGGAGAAGATGCTGAGCCTCAGCTTCTGAGCCTCATGTGTGTTTCCTGATCTACACACACACACAGAATACTAACTTTCTCTCTTGTTCTTTTGTGATGAATTAGCCTTTGACTTAAAATGGAATCTGCAAAGATGGTTAGGGGAAAAACTCAGATGAAGAGGATAGAGAATGCAACAAGCAGACAAGTGACCTTCTCAAAGAGGAGAAATGGGCTTCTGAAGAAGGCTTTTGAGCTATCTGTTCTCTGTGATGCTGAAGTGGGTCTTATCATCTTCTCCCCAAGAGGCAAACTCTATGAGTTTGCAAGTTCTTGATATGTAATTTATTGATTTCTGCTTTGTTTTTTACCTCCTCTGATCCTGATCTTATTTGGGTAAGCTAGGTTTTTAGGTTTATGTGCTTAATTTGGCTATTTTGATTAGGATGTTTTGCTTCTATTTGTGCATCAAAAGATGAATCTTTGCCTTTCCATTTATGGGCAAGCTAGGCTGAGGCTCAGCGTCTTCTCCGGTGACCTCGCTGAGAGTTTCAGACCCTTCTTCGTAAATACAATACTTAGTGTTCTTATGATTAGATGGTAAATTTTGGGGGATTTTCAAAATCTGTTGATTGTACAATTTGATCCAGCACCGGTGAACTTGATCCAGTCATTCTCTTGATTGTACAATTTGATCCAGTCGTTCTCCGGCGAAGGGGATGAGTCCAAAGAATTTTAATTATTTTTATTTTAATTAAATTTATTGTATTTTAAAGGGAATGAGAATAGAGGGGTATTTGGCAAAATGAGTTAAAAACTCAGAGTTACTACACGAAATTGTCAAAATTTATGAGAATTTCGCGAAAAAGTCAAAAACTCAGGATTATCAGGCGAAATTTCCACACCAACCAAATTATCAACCCCCCACTAATTCTTTCACGCCTATATAAATAACGTTGGGGAATTTTTTCATAAACTCGTAAGGTTAATAAGAGTTCAGTACATATGCAGATGAAGTGTTTTGTATAGTTTAACCTCAAATTCAATCTACAATTTATTGAGAGTTCAGTACATATGCAGTTCAAATTTGTTGCCCGTCTAATTCTCTATATCTGAAACTTGATCTTATATCAGCTTATTATCGATAAATAGATCATAAATATAGGAAAAAAAATCATGGTTTTGATCATGTTTTACTCCTTTCTTATGTTGTGGACTATTCTGTAATGGTTAGTTTTAGTAATGATGTAATATGACACAATAATTTCCGTGCATAACTTGATAAATCATAATTCACTAACTCTTACATTTCAAATAAAGAAGACAACTAGCAAAAATTAACATCAAGTGGCCATTCTTACATAACTTCCATCATAAAATAAGCTTGTACCTTCCATTATCGATTCCTATTTCTTAGTATTAAACAAGTCAAATACAATGAAACGTTAAACGCTGAGCAGTACTTTCTGCTGTATGAGTCTACTATAGACTATAGTAAATCGATCTATAATTAGATAGATATTTTAGTACTAAATAATCATTAGGAAATAACATAGCATACTAATATCTGGCCACAGAAAAACACTTTGGATTTGCAGTGTTTTAAGTACCAATATGGCCTATTCTTTCTACAGATATTGTTTCAATTATGAATCAGGAAGTGTCAAATCATTTACTTGCAACCAGATTAGGCACATCAGAAATTGCAAATTTGAGACAACTCTTACCAACCCAGACACCAGTTAGCCCCTCAAGCCTCGAAGCTTTAATAGAGAAAGTGGAAAGAGTGCGAATTACCACCTCTTCAAGAGTCCTAAGGTACCAATGTAGATCCGTCTTGTGATTTCTCAGATTGATGATAGGGTACATAACTAGCTAAAACAAATTTCAACCAAATTAATATTATTTAATATAATATATATGAAATAAGGGGTCGATCAAGCTCGAGTACGAGTTCAGGTTGTGTTTCGGATCGGTCGGATTTTATATGTCTAGTTGGAACACTCGCATTGTAGAAGACGGGTCTAGGTCATGGAACACTCGCATTGTAGAAGACGGGTCTCAACAAATGAACGCGAAAAAGGAAGAGCAGGTTGTACAAAGAAAAGAGCAATTCACACGTATACACACACAAAAACAAGAAATTTACCCCAAAACCCTAACTACGAAATCACAATTTAAAACTTCGCAAAAGCCTCGAATTTTCCGCATTAAGAACGCAAAGGTTTAACGCAGTGTCTAAGATAGTGTATAGAGTCACCGGAGATGATGGCCGGCGGAGACGGAGGGAGTCGATTGTCGGAAAAGTGACCGCCTCGATTTGCAGAGGAATGAGTCGTTAGAGCAAGTTTATCCGGGGGCTTTTAGAGTTTTTTTAGGGGGGAAATGATATAAAATTATGGACAATTGTCATTTGAGAATATATATTAGGGTGAGAAATAAGAATATGATAAGTATTATGTGAGAAAGATTATTATAATACAAAATAAGAATGAATCTAGATTATTGGATTAGAAATAAATCAAAGGTCAAACTTTTATTAAAAGTCATGTGCCATACACATGTCTTTAATTCAAAAGGTCGACCATCGGAGCACCACCACCGACTATCGGACCACCGTCGTCGGTCACCGGGCCACCACCGTCGGTCGACGGACCACCGCCGCCGCCGGTCGCCGAACCATCGCCGGACCGCCGCCACCGGTCGTCGGACCACCACCGACCACCAGACCACCCTTGGGTGCATGTGAACTTTATTAGAAGTACAAGCCTTTGAGTGTGCATGTTTTTTGACTTTCAAGTGCATGTGAAATTTAGTGCATGCTTTATGTGTTATTAGGGTATGCAAGTTTTATTGGGAGTGCATGTAAATTCAACTGAAAAGTGCATACGAATTAGAAAATTGGTGCATGTAAATTCTACTAGGAGTGTGCATGTAAATTCTATCGGAAGTGCATGTGAATTCTACTGAGAGTGCATGCGTTTGAGTGTACATATGTCTTTTGACTTTTGAGTGCATGTGAAATCAAGTGCATATTTTATGTGTTGTGAGTGCATGCGAGTTCAACTGAGAATGCATGTGAATTCAACTGAGAGTGCATACGAGTTATACATGCACAATAATTCGCATGCACATTTAAGCCAACAACTTGCACAGTTGCACTCCAATCCAAAAAGATACATGTGAGTGCATCCGAGTTCAACTGAAAGTGCATGTGAATTCAACTGAGAGTGCATGCGGGTTATATATGCACAAAAACGTTAAATTCACACGCACAATAATTCGCATGCACATTTAAGCCAACAACTTGCACTCCAATCCAAAAAAATACATGCACAAAATGTTGAATTTGCATGCACAGAAGTGTTGCATTCGCTTGCACTTTTTAAGTCATCGGCTTGCACTTTTAGGCATCCGGCTTGCACTTTGTCAGTAATGTTCAAAAAACAAAGACATGCACAAAAGGGCCTCCGTATTGCACTTTTTTTTAGCTTTTAATTTGATTTAACGGCTAGGATTCTTTCTTATTTTGTATTATAAGGACCTTTCTCACCGGAATCGCATCCATAAGAATAAATCCTACTCTTTGAATTATAAATAAATCAAAGGCTAGGATTAAACTTTCATTAAAAGGTCATATGCATGGCACATGACCTCATTTTTTAGAGTTTAACCGATCAACGTCAGTCACCGGCGGTCAACGCTGGAGCTCCGGCGTTGACCGGTCAAAGTTTTTTTTTGGCTTGCGACTGTATGCATTGATTTTTGCCTGTATGTGCATCGATATTAACTTGTATGTGCATTGATATTGCATAAAATTTGTATAGGATTTTTTAGTATATGTGTGACCTTGTGTATGTGAAAACTCATGCACTTCTCAACATGTGCATATGTTTTAGTTTGTGTGTGCATATATTTTAACATATATTTGCATCTAAATTCTACTTGTATGTGTTATTTTCTTGGGTTAAAATATTGTGCATGAGTTTTGGCTTGTATGTGCACCTAAATTACATAAATTTTGCATAGAATTTTGATTATATGTGTGACTTTATGTATGTGAAAACTCTTGCACATACATGCAAAAACTTATGCATGCATTTCAGAGAATGTGCATATGTTTTGGCATGTGTGTGCATAGACTTTGACCTGTATGTGCATCTAAATTCTACTTGTGTGTGTTATTTTCTTGGGTTAAATTGTGCATGGGTTTTAGCTTATATGTGCATAGCCATTGAAGTGCATGTTTTTTTGCTTGTATATGCATGTAAATTGAACTAGATGTGCATAGGGTTTGACTATATGTATGACTTTTTGTAAATGAAAACTTATGCACACACATGTAAAATCTTAAATACTTTACAGAATGTGTATAGGTTTTGTCTTGTAAGTGCATGAATTTTGAATTGTCTGTGCATCTAAATTTTACTTGTATACATCGTTTTCTTGGCTTGATATGTGCATGAGTTTTTTACTTGTATGTGCATACCATTTGAAACACACGTCTTTTTGCTTGAATGTGCACATGTCAAAACTTATGCACATACAGTGTAGAACTCATGCACATTTTCTCTAGAAAACAATGCATATTTTTTACAATCTTTAGATGCACATACATGTCAATATTGATGCACATACAAGCCAAATTTATGCACATACAAGTCAAAATGTATGCAAATGCCATCTCAAGCAAAAAATTAGTCTTGAAAAAAAAGTTGGACTGCGAAAAATCCAATGAAAAAAATGACCGGACAACACCTTATAAAATTTTAATGCATATACAAGTCAATATTGATGCACACACAAGTAACAAATGGTACACATGCCCGCACAAGCAAACACTGGACTCGGAAAAAAATGGGTCGGAAAGAAAAAAGACTTAGGTCTGACAACGTCTTATAAAATTTTGATGCACATATAGGACAATATAGATGCACACACAAGCCAAAATGCATGCACATGCCATCTTTAGTAAAAAACTAACTCGGAAAAAAAATGACCGGTCAACGCCGGAGTTGACCGGAGCTCCGGCGTTGACCACCGGAGCTTCGGCGTTGACCGCCGGTGTTGACCGGCTGATAACCGGTTAATTATCCACTTAAGTGGTCATATGCATGACACATGACCACTTAAATGATAGTCTAATTCTAACCTTTGAATTTTTTCAAATCCAAAGACTAAGAGCTATTCTCATTTCTCACCATAATGTTCATTCTCACCGGATTCGCATCCTAAAATTATTAATGGGCAAAAAGACCCAAGTCTGGTCCCGAACAGAGAGCAAATTATGGGACCGTCCCAAGTTGTTTGCCATAGGGGGTTGTTTGGTTGAATATTTTTTTTTGCCTTCCCTTTAAGCAAAACGACGCCGTTTTTGTGTGTCGGACAAACGCGCCCCGCGTCCTAGCTGACATGGGATTGCCACGCGGCAAGCGCTGATTGGCGCACGCTCGTGCACCTGATGCGCGCCGCGTGGCAATCAACGGACGACCAGGATTTATTCATGGCCGTCCGTTATTTAAAAAAAAAAATCATATATTAAAAAAGTGGCTGCTTAAAAAAATACCATAATTCTAATTACATTTTTCTCTATCCATAGAAATCCATTTTGTATAAATTTGATAGATTTTAATATTTTTGCATTATAGGTACCATTAAGTAAAAATAAATTATTTTATTTTAGTATTGGTGTTTTAAAATAAAATAAATACCAATTTAATTTCTTTATATGAAAATTACATTGTAAAAAAATTTAGAAATTTTATTTATTTTTTTTACAAATTTTAATATAATTAAGTCCAAATAAACATTGTAAATAAATTTTAGAAATTTTATGTATTTTTTAATTTAATATATAATAAGAGATATAATTATAATTTAATATAATAAATGATATATTGGTAATCTAATATAAACAAAATGATATAATTATAATTTAAACTAAACATAAAAGTCCCAATAAAAAACCCCAATACACTACGGGTCTTTTAGCAAATAATTTTTTTCAAAAACTCCCTAAGAAACTCAATACACCATGGGTTTTTTAGAGACCGGTCTTCTTTTAGATTCTTCTTTTTGTAGTAAGACGTTCACTGCTATATTGTTTTCAAGGTTAGAACTTTTTTCTCTTTTAGTATGGATTTTGTAATTCCATGTCTCCAAATTCCATTCTAGATCTCAATTTAATTTTATTATGAAAGAAATGCGTATTGATTAGATTGTACTATGTTTAAAGCTATAAGATGTGGTCAAATATACACATCATTGGCAATTGTAACATTTCCTTGATCTTATAAGCTCATCACCGATCCGATCCTAAAAGAACGGAAAATCTATATGCACACGTTTTTCTTCTTCTAAATGCACACGAAATGGGGCGTTTAATATAAACGTACGCGTTCTATGCGCTTATATTAAACGTATAGGGACAGAAGGGGGATTTTAGAAATATGATGAGAGCCATTGTAGGCGCATAGCTTTCAGCCTATGCGCCTATATCACGCCGCTTCTTCTTCATCATCCCCTCTTCCCCTCTTTCGAACCCTAAAACGCGACGACGACGGCACCCCCGATTTCTTCCTCCCTCCCTCCCTCCCTCTTTTCTTCACAATTAATCCCAAACCCGACGAATTAGCAGATGGAATCTTCTTCCCCTCCACTTGGCGACCCAAACCGTGCAACCCATGAAGTCTCCGACGACAGTGGCGAGCTCGTGGTGCATCCGGCGACGTCTCCGGCAATTCCTGCGGCCGACGGTGCATCTAGCGATGCGGAGGAGAGGCGGGCGGTGGTCGATGGAGGAGATGCACGGCCAGAGGTGGTGGTGGACCGGTTGGTGGCGGTGGTGGCCCGATTGGTGGTGGTGGTGGCCCAGTCGGCGGTGTTTGGGTGGCGATGGAGGACGAGGACGACACAATGAGATGACGAGTGAGGGGTGGTGGCAGACGACCGGCAACCCGATCGACACCCTTGCCAGATGTGTTGGTGGACGTTATCGTCACTCCCGCACCGAAAGGCGTCCATCAGGTATACTTTTGGATTTCATTAAATTTTAATTTCATTAGATTATTGATTTCAGAAAAAAAAAAAATATAGATTTGTTAGAATTTAGAATATAAAATTTGAATTACAAAATACAAGATTTTAGGATATTTGGAAATGAAAATACGAGATTTTAGAATTGAAAATAAAGTGTTATATTCCATAAAGAGGCCGAATAATTAGCAATTTGCATTGAGAGGCCTAAATGGGCCCTATTGGGCCGAATAAGGCCTTATAGGCCATTTTAGGGTGAAATGGGCCTTATTGGTCCCAATAAGTCCGTATTGGGCCCAATAAGGCCCATTATGCCTTTATTCGGATTAAATATTAGTAAAAACTATATAAATAATGTTTTCAAACAAATACGGTTATAATAATCTAACAAATAAAATCTAGGCGGTACGAGACGCTTTAGGAGGATCCGATGGGATGACACATCCGGCTCTGGTAGCGGACCGACGTGTCATTCCTCGGAAACATATATCAGACACCATCCGTCGGCGCGCTGCTATGGTACGAGCCGATTTATTAGGTGCAACAACAGCGGTTCCTCAGCCTCATATTCAGACCGAGGATGATAGCATGGAGGACGTGTATGTTGATCCACTAGTTGATGAGGATGCGCAAAAGCCGCAGCAGATGTCAGATGATGACGAGGGCTTCGAGGGAGAGTTCGGGGTTTCTTTTGACCCGATTTTGTCGATGGATGAGACCCACCCTCCAGCCGCAGCCCCTCTTTTTGCCCCCTCTCCTGTGCCCGTTCACGTTCCATCCCCGTTCGAGGCCGGTCATTTTGTCCCCTCCCTAGTTGCTTCCCCACCACCCACTCCTAGCTATGCACCTCCTCCTCCCGGGGCACCCGTTCTAGGCCAGGCTGCGTGGATTCCAGGAGGGCCACGCGTCCTTATCCTCTTTCAGAGCTACACGACCCACATCGCCAGGGTGATTTGGGACCTGACCCCTCCTGCCCCTCCTGTCCATATTGCTGCCCCCATCCTTCCGCGAAACCGACGCAGGAGAGATCGAGGAGAGGCCGATCCAGATGATGCTCCAGAGGAGGTTGCACCGGATGCTCATGCTCCCCGTGGTAGGGGGCGTCAGCGCCGCCAACAGCCTTAGGATTTGGTACGTATTTAGTGTATAGTCCCGTTTTAATTGAAATATAATTTTTATTTTTATTTTTTGTAACTAATATTAATTATCGAACATTCAGGACCGCAAGGTCTTGAAGATTCACTTTCACAAACACCGCCGACTGGGCCACCACCACCACCAATCGGGCCACCACCGCCACCAACCGGTCCACCACCACCTCAGGACCGCAAGGTCTTGAAGATTTACAAATTTGTCGTCGCTCGCCTCTGTGTCCATCCGCGGGCGCGGTGTCGATTCCGCGGGCGCGGTGCCGATTCCGCGATCGCGGAAAATGCACCCATGCTCTCAACTTTCAGCTCCTATTTTTCCGCGGGCGTGGTGGAGAATCCGTGATCGCGGGCGTGACCTTCCTTCAGCTCATCGCTTCGTTCTTCGCCGCAGACACTCCCTCGCCTTCTTCTTGGTCGCGGTTGGCTCGCGGGGCTCCTTTCTTCCTTCCTTTGTGTGGATTCATCCTCTACTCGTCCTCGTCTCCTCAGGTGGTCTACTCCTCTTCATCTGGATGTCTTCAATTAGCTCCTCTAAACCACCATATCCACACTTCATCTCTCCAACTCCCTACTCCACAGTTGTGCTCTAAATCCCTACAAATGACACCTTAAACACCAGTAACAATTCCTAGATAGGCACTATAAAATAGTGCTGATCAAATCTCCCATGCTTAAACCTTGCTCGTCCTCGAGTAAGCTGAAATGAACCTACTCCTCCAATAAAATCTCCAAGGTTTCAGGAAGCATAGAAAAATCATCTCCACTAAGAATTGCACCTAACATGAATCTCCCAGGCACCAACACAATAAGCACATCACAACATACAATAACACCAATCAACACCACACACAATCAAGCTTAAAAAGGAAAGCAGAGTACCTCCTCCGAGCTTATCTCGAACACCATAGAGTGAATAAAAATCTAATCCTAGTCTCTCATCTATCTTCTTATGCCTCCCAGAGTGACCTACCCGAATCCTCCTTATATCACCTCTTCTTATGTCACCACGCTAGGTAAAATGATGATTCCTAAAAATCACTCTTCTTCTTTTCACTCATTTTGCTAAGGCGCCCTTTCGGGTTTTGATAGGTGCTATTTTATACTGCATATCTGGGGGTTATTACCAGGTTTGAGGCGCCATTTGGATGGATTTAGAGCACAACCGTGGATTATGGAGTTAGAGTGGAGAAGTGAAGAAATCATGGGATTTATAGAGGTTTGAAGTGTATTGAAGAGTAGAAGAATAATGTGCTGAATTCAAATGGTTCGTCTCTCTACTCAGATGTCCAAATGAAGTGATTCCAATTCTAGGAGTTAGATCTTGAAGTCTACTGCAAGTCCTCAAAATATGAGCACAATCCGAGTTGGGAATCAAAAGTTATGGCATTTTACTAAAGTATCGCAGAAGCTGAAAAAGGCACCGCCCCGCGGTGTAACTTGACGCCCCGCGCCAGAAGCCACCACGACCCGGCGGTGGATCTCAGAGAAGACTGACGCCCCGCGGTGGGCACGTAGCGCCTCGCGGCCAGAAGACTTTATTTCCTTATTTTTGCTATTTCGGATTTCCTTATTTTCTATTATTTTATTTCCTTTGTTATTTTGCATTAGGTTAACTTTATTTTCTAAAGCCTATTTAAGATCTTTTACAGGTCTTAGATAGGAGACTTAGTTCGTTTTTCATTCTGCCTCCAGGGTTTTCAACCCATGGAGAGCTAAACACCTTTGTTCTACTAGACGATTGAAGCATTGTAATGGATTGGTTGTGAGATTTCTATTCCTTATTCTATATCTTATTAAGTTGGTTTAATTTTCTTGAGCATATTGTATATTGGTTTATGTTGATTCTTCTAGCGTAGCTAACTAGGTTTTTTGACATCTATCAATTGCTAGGATTTGCATATAGGGGTTCCGAGTGCATATCTAATGGCAAACACGATTGTTGCGTATAGGGGTTCCGAGCGTGCAATCGTGAGTGAGAATCATTTGCATGTTAAGTAGTAAGGTGTCTTTCTATTTGCATGTATCCTATATCCTTGTGTGTATTGCTATTGCTTTGTTGGTGGTAAAGTATACCGACAACTGTGAGAATCGGTGGTGCTTTACCATTGACATAGTAATAAGTCTATCGACAACTGTGAGAATCGATAGTACTTAAGATCAGGGTGGGAACAACTATAAGATTGTGAAAAGAACTTGGAAAAATAGTTATCAGTGATCAACCTGTTTCCTTTGCAGTGTGGATATTTGTCTAGTGGAATATTTCCACCCATCATATTTATTTTCCCTCTAAAGCTTGCATCCTTGTTACTGTGTTTGATAATCAAAACCCCCTTTGTTACTTTGCATGCTTATAAACACTTAGAAAGATCACTTCCTCCCTATGGGATTCGACCCTTGCTTGCCTCTATTACTTGTTTAGGTTTGTTAGGATTATTTTGTTAGGTGTCACGACAACGACCTATCAGGTTTTCACCAAGCCACTCATTTCATTTTTCAATAGATGGGCTCACAATATACTCACATCACTCTTGACCAATTATTACCCCAGCCTAATGTTGGGTCAAGCCACTTGCTTATTACCTAAGCCGCCCAATCAGGTTTTTGACTTATCCCAGGATTTTATTTTTGCCTTTTTTCAAATTTTTGGCTTTTTCTTTATATTCATTTTTCTTCCTCAATGACGTAACAAGTATAGAATCCTCCTCCATGCTTAAACATTGCATTGTCCTCAATGTAATGAAAGACAAAAAGAATAGAAGAACAGGGAAGGTAGAAAAATAACTCACAAACGTTGCCGAGTTGGCTTGGACACGTTCGTTGTTGCTGACGGTAAAATCATATAAGCACAGGTCTCTGGTGTTGTGCGGGTGTCTTCTTCAACTCCATAATCTTCGCCTACCGTGCAATCAAAAGGAAACCACTTTGGTGAATAGTGGTATAGCAAGTATGGCGGGGTTGCACGGCCTTCCACGAACACATGGTGGAGCCCAGATGTAATCGTGGTGGGGGCTCTAGTGTTCCTCCTCCTCAGCTGTCGAATGTAGGGCCATCATCGTTGCCAAATAATGTATGGGGCTAATGTCTCCGCCATGACAACATGATGCGCACCTTCTCTCCGTGGGGAACTCGGACAGCTGGCCTTCGGTAGAACTTTTTTTTAATTCCGTTTAAGGTTTTTTTTGGATTTTTTTTTGTTTTGGTGCAGGGAAATAGGAGACTTACATTGGTGGGGTAAACACCGTCTTCAATTGGCATAGGGTCTACTCCCTGCAAGTTAGTTCGAAACAAAGAAAAAAAACAAAAGCAAAACACACTAAAACAAATTCAAGAAAAAACAAAGAATGAAAAGCAAAGAGAGAAGTACATACCTCGGGTTGCCTCCCGGACAGCGCCTTAGTTATTGTCGTGGCTTGACATACTACTCAATCTCCCTCAACTTGGTTCACTCACCTCCATTGAACACTCGGGGTTCCCATCTGGAGGGTGTCTCTTGGAATCATCAATATTGAATCTGACCTTCTCCCCGTCGAATTCCATAGTGAGCAAACCGCTGCTCACGTCGATCTTTGTTCCTGCCGTATTCATAAACGACATTCCTAGCATTACTGGCGTTGCATCCTTATCCTGCCCCGTGTCCATCACAAATAAATCTGCAGGGAACACCAATTTGTCCACCTCGACTAGCACGTCCTGCACAACTCCTTTAGGGTAGACATATGAATTGTCCGCCAATTGGATGACAATCCCCGTCTTCTCTAGTCGGCCCAACTCCAAAGACTCGTAGTGTGAGAGAGACAGCACATTAATGGAGGCACCCAAATCAAGTAAAGCCTTGTTGAACAAGGTACCCCCAATCTTGCAGGGAACGGTGAACATCCCTGGATCGCTTGCCTTCTTGGGTATCCGCTTTTGCAGCATAGCGGACACATTCTCACTCACCACCACCTTCTTTTTCTCCATCACATCCCTCTTTCTCTTGAGTGTGCAGAGCTCCTTCAAAAATTTAGCATAGCGAGGAATGCTACTAATCAACTTGAGTAAAGGGATATTTACCTCACAATTGCTAACGTTTCGAATAGCTCCTTGTCATTGGCTGGCCTCCTAGTATCCTCTAGAGCTTCAGGGAAAGGTGCGGGAGGCTTTTCGGATCCAAGCGGGGGAAAATAGGGCCTCACATAATCATCATAGGGGTCTTTGTAGTGAGATGCCACATCTGAAGCAGAACCACGATCGCAGATTGGTGACTACGGTCGCGGTTTATTCTCGAATAGGTCGCTGTTTTCGGCCATTTTTCCGCGATCGCGGATTTCGTTCCGCGGTCGCAGATTGCTCTCGACTTAGGCATCTTTAATTTCCGTGATTTTTCCGCGGTCGCGGTTGTCCTGCCGCGGTCGCGGAATTTCTTCGAGTTCGCCCGTCTCGCCAATGATCTCACACATTCTCCCTCGGGGTTTACTACCGTTTGAGATGGTAGTTTTCCCGACTCACGAGCCTCCAGCCTGCTCACATCTATAGAGATCTGCCCCATTTGTTTCTCCAGATTTTGAATATTGGACTTTGTCTCCTACTGATTCTGGGCCACAGAGTCTGCCAGTGATTGAATTCGTGTCCCCATCGCCGTCACCGTGTTGGCCATAGTAGTCATACCCTGGACAAGGGCATTGATCTTGTCCTCGCTGGACGCAGGGACACTGGAACTCTGGCCTTGGGGTCTCTGATCATAAGGTCTATATTGTTGTTGACCCCCAGACTGCTGGTATTGTTGTGGGCGGGGAAGAAATTGTGGTGGCATTTGCTGGTATTCTTGGTTCTCTTGGCCAGGATGAGTGTTCTGCTGGTTCCCGTACCTCAAATTGGGGTGATCTCTCCACCCTGGATTGTAGGTGTTGGAGTACGGGTCATATCTTGGCCTTTGAGGGCCATATCCGCCAATCGCGTTCACCTCAGCAGTGGGCTCCTGCAGTGTGGGACATGCGTCAGTTGGATGCATCGTGTCTTGACATATCCCATATGATTTGACTTGTTGTAGGCCACCCTTCATCATGCACTTCTTCATCATCTCAGCTACCTCAGCAAGAAGCGTGGAATTGGGATGAGACTTTGCAGCTCTCATGGATTGGGTGCCCGCCCTTCTACTAAACTGTCTTGAGCCCTCAGATAGCTCAAAAAAGACCTCAAAAGCCTGGTCTGGAGTCTTGTTGAGGATGTTCCCTCCACACACAACATTCACCATCCTCCGCTCATCATCAAGAAGACCTCCGTACAAGTAAAGTGTGAGGTCTTGGTCGGAGTAGCCATGATAGGGGCAACTGGAGATAAGCCTCTTGAAACGCTCATAGTACTCATATAGCGACTCGTTAGCCTGCTGCTCGATGTTTCTAATATTCCTCTTCAGGCTATTCAGCTTCGTCGCTGGGAAGTACTTCTCTAGGAAGGCCTTCTTCATCTTGGCCCATGTATCTATGCTCCCTCGAGTCAGGTAATAAAACCAGTCATTGGTCGAATCCTTCATAGAGAAAGGAAAGGCCCTCAGCTTGATATGGTCTTCCATTACGCCCTTTGGCTTCATGCTCGTGCAGACCGCATGGAACTCTGATAGATGCTTGTTAGGGTCTTCACCACTATCCCATGGAAGTGGGGGAGTAAGTGGATCAACCCCGAATTGAGCTCGAAGTTGACTCCGTCTGCCAGCTCAGGAAACTGCATAGCCAGCGGTTGCTGTTGCAGATTAGGGGCAGTCAATTGCCTTAACGTCTGATTTCCGTCACCCATCTCGAACGCGGGGTTGTCAAAAACTAAAGATCAATTTACTTTGCGACCTTGGGAGAGAGTCCTCTCAATCTCTGAATCCAAAGCAAAAAGGGGAGAATTAGTAGCACGGGTGTGGACCATAAGATAGGTCCACACAATAGTAACACGCACACAACCAAACACAAAGAAAAATCAAAACTTGCCTCCCCGACAACGGCGCCAATTTGACAGGCAAGTTTTAGTCGTCTTAACCTGGTCAAAATAAATCCTAACAAACCTAAACAAGTAGTCTGGGTAAGCAGGGTCAATCCCACAGGGAGGAGTTATTAATCTTTGTGGTTAATAGCATGCAAAGTAACAATGAGGGGTTTTGGGTTGATTTCTTGGAGAACAAGCAAACAAAGTAATTTGTTGAATCAAATATAGGAAAAACACTTAGCCAAACAAATATCCAATTTTCCTATGATTGATCGATCATCTCTATTCCTTTCCTTTGATTATTCCTGTCCCTAATCTTATATAGTTACTAGCCTAACTAGTTCTAGCAACCCTTACTATTGAACGCACGAGAAACTATCAAGATTTAGAACAATAGCAACATAAAGCATAGGATAAAACCAAGATACATACAACACCGATGTTTCGCAGCATTTAGCACATAATCAATTCTCTTTCATAAAAATCTAGTCCTACCAGTCCTAGAAAATCATGCTTGCTACTTCAGATAAGGAATCTCAACTCGAAATATCCAAACCCTAGCAATAGCTATTTACTAATATCAACTAGGTGATCAATCTAGTCAAATCAATAACAATCATAAGAATATGCTTAAGAGAAAAGATATAATCCAAAGGAATTAGGAAATAGAGAAGAAACCTCACAATCAAATCATAAGAAAAGCTCCAATTGTCGGACTAAGCAAAAGGGTGCTTAGCTCCTCATAGTCTTGGAAACAAAATTCTTCAAAGGGAAAAACTGCTGAATAATGTGGTAAATGAAGTAGTCTAACAATGAAAGAAAAACTAGGTTAAATAAGCTAACCCTAAAACGAAAGGGAAAAGATAACAAAGGTAATCTAGAAAGAAAATAACATAAAGTTCGGAATAAAAGAAAATAAAGAAATTCGGAAAAAGAATAAAATAACCAAATTTCACAAATCTGCCGCCGCTCGCCTCTGCGTCCATCCGCTGGCGCAGTGCCGATTCCGCGATCGCGGAAAATGCACCCATGCTCTCGACTTTCAGCTCCTATTTTTCCGCGGGCGCGGTGGAGAATCCGCGATCGCGGGCATGACCTTCCTTCAGCTCCTCGCTTCGTTCTTCGCCGCGGACACTCCCTCGCCTTCTTCTTGGTCGCGGGGCTCCTTTCTTCCTTCCTTTGTGTGGATTCGTCCTCTACTCTTCCTTGTCTCCACAGGTGGTCTACTCCTCTTCATCTGGATGTCTTCAATTAACTCCTCCAAACCACCATATCCACACTTCATCTCTCTAACTCCCTACTCCACAGTTGTGCTCTAAATCCCTACAAATGGCACATTAAACACCGGTAACAATTCCTAGATATGCACTATAAAATAGTGCTAATCATATGTCATGGACCCTGCTTCCATTGGCGCTGATGCTGCTGCTTACAGAGAGGGCCAGAAGGTTCCACAAGGCAAGAACCCTGGTCGTTTGGTATGTATGCGCCAGATTCTAGACAACATCGGATATGAGGAGGTAATCTATTTCATTATATTAATAGTTTATTTTATAATATATATTGGCGCAAAATACTAATTTCATATAAATTACATGTTACAGGTTCAGTGGTTTCCTTTCGCTCGGATATCATTCGACCGACTGGAGTACGCTCCTTCTATGTTCAGAGGTATAATTCAGATCTTGGATATACACGGGCCGTATTTGTCAGACCGCGTCCTACGGTAGTTCAGGCACGTGTAAGGGATCCTAGTGTTACCTCTGCAGCCCAAAGCAGTCACCCGCGGGAACAACCTTCATCATTATGATGTGACATTCCATGATGATCTGTTGGGGGCGTTGGATGAGGATCTGAGGCCTCTGATCCGGATTGACGATCCATCAGCCACGCAGTATTGGGATGTGATGGCCAACTATCTCGATTGGTTGGACGATTATTCTCATGTGTTGGTGGATCCCAGATCCACTAGACAGGATCGTCCCGCCGGCCCTGTCCATCCCACACCTAAGGTGGACACTCTTACGGTATGTTTAATTCAATAAATGTGTACTATTATGAAATTATTATATATAAATTCTAATGGGTATTGTCATTATGAATACAGCGGAACCAATTGGTTGCAGGTGAGCTCCGTGCATATTTAGATACGTCGATTTTCTCCGAGGAGGTTCAGGTGTTCATGAGGCGTCTATTGCATATGTTGACTGGTGACACTTCTTTTGATGGCCGCCCCTTCACCCCGTGTGTCTCAGTCATAAATTTTTACGGATTCTATACACGAGGATGGGGAGGGTAGTGGGAGTCAACCAGGTGGCGATTAGGGTTATTATGTATGATCACAAATCGTTATGGCCATCAGATTGTTATGTATGTGTTTTGTATTATGTACATTTTATGTTATTTTTCATACTTTTCATGGATTAGTTATCGTAATTTATAAAAATTGGTAGAGTTTTCCACAAAACAAGGGTTTCGGGTTACATTACATGTGCTCTTAATGTGCCTGCACATGTATTGGGCCTAAATTTGGATGTTGGAAATTTACTAGACATGATCAACTACACCTCTAATGATGATGCTGGAGATGTTGGAAATTCAGCATTAGAAAGAGCTGAAGCTATGCGACGTGATCCTCATAAGAGTTTTATTATTATACTAAATCAAACCATGCTCTACCCAGAATATCGGGTAGTAAGTACCGCATCCTTCATTATGTAAATTTATGATTCAGATTACTTCATAATTTCAACTTTAAATGCACTTACTGATATGCAAAGTATCCTGAGGGATCATGCTTTGACATTCTTGAGTTCTGGAACAACAACGGAAGTCACCTTGGATTTTGGTAATGCTACTTTGCTTGTGTGTATCGCAACGAGTGAGAATCGATATAGATTTGGCAACGGATGGCGGGATTTTGTAAGATGGCATGAATTGGAAATCAATGATGCATTAGTGTTTGAACTAATAGGTCGGCGTCCCCAAGTTATATATCTAGTAACCATATTCAAAGCTTAGGGATATTATGTTTATTTATTTATGTATGTATTTTTCGGATGACATGTACTACTACGCATTAGTAAAAAAAAGTTGTGTTTGAAGTCTTAAAATGGCTTAAAATACCAAAAAAAAAAGCAAAATGGGCCCAAACTAGGCCTAATAGCACTTCTAAGTCATGAAATGGCTCAAAACACGAAAAGTATAACTTACAATTAGTATATAATAAAAGTGATAACTTCTTAAGAAATAACATTAATTCATTAGTAAAAACTATAAAATTGAAGTTATATCATCTTCATGATTTGACGTAAGTATAAAGTTCGAGTATAAACTCATAAGCCTTCGTCATATCACATTATAACTTCATATGACTTTGTCATATTACATTAGTATATAATAAAAGTGATAACTTCTTAAGAAATAATATTAATTCATTAGTAAAAACTATAAAATTGAAGTTATATCATACTTCATGATTTGACATAAGTATAAAGTTCAAGTATAAACTCATAAGCCTTCGTCATATCACATTATAACTTCATAAGACTTTGTCATATGACTCATATTACATTAGTATATAATAAAAGTGTTAACTTCTTAAGAAATAATATTAATTCATTAGTAATAACTATAAAATTGAAGTTATATCATACTTCATGATTTGACGTAAGTATAAAGTTCGAGTATAAACTCATAAGCCTTCGTCATATCACATTATAACTTTGTAAGACTTTGTCATATTACATTAGTATATAATAAAGTGATAACTTCTTAAAAAATAATATTAATTCATTAGTAAAAACTATAAAATTGAAGTTATATCATACTTCATGATATGACGTAAGTATAAAGTTCGAGTATAAACTCACAGGCCTTCGTCATATCACATTATAACTTCGTAAGACTTTGTCATATTACATTAGTATATAATAAAAGTGATAACTTCTTAAGAAATAATATTAATTCATTAGTAAAAACTATAAAATTGAAGTTATATCATACTTCATGCTATGACGTAAGTATAAAGTTCGAGTATAAACTCATAAGCCTTCGTCATATCACATTATAACTTTGTAAGTGATCAGTGCTATTTCATAGTGCATTTCTAGGGGTTGTTACCAGGTTTGAGGTGCCATTTGGTTGGATTTAGAGCACAATTGGAGATTATGGAGTTAGAGCGGAGAAGTGTGGTTTTGGTGGTCTGGAGGAGCTAATTGGAGACATCCAGAGGAAGAGGAGTTGACCACCTGAGGAGACGATGAAGATCCATGAAGAAAACCACGGGAGAAGGCGAGAAGAGAAGAACCGCGAGCCGCCGCGGGGAGTCCGCACCCGCGGCCAAATTCCCGAGAAAAATGACGGAGGAAATCGAAGGCCGCGACCGCGGCCAATTAACCGCGCATGCGGTTAATTCGGGAATTAATTGGAGCAATTCGAGAGCAAACCGCGGCCGCGGCCATCTGCGGGAGGCGCCGCGCTGTTCGAGACGTTTTTATTCCTTTTTCTTATTTTGCTTTTATTTTATTTTATCCGAACCCTAATTGTTTTATGGGCTTTTTGTTATCTTCTAGGGAGTTTTTAGGTTAGCTATTTGAACCCTAGTTTTCTTTCATTAGCAGTCATTCTATATTCCAGTACTACGTTCATTATTCAGTATCAGT
Source organism: Rheum nobile (assembly GCA_027886185.1). Taxonomy (NCBI): domain Eukaryota; kingdom Viridiplantae; phylum Streptophyta; class Magnoliopsida; order Caryophyllales; family Polygonaceae; genus Rheum; species Rheum nobile. Next base: position 795,843 of record WOAB01000686.1, on the reverse strand, counting down.
TTTCCCTTTCAAGAACTATGTCTTCCATTATTATGAGTAGCTAAGCACCCTTTGCTTAGCCCGGCATTTGAAGCTTTTTCTATGTTTTGATTGCGAGGTTAATTCCCTATTCCTATTTCCTTTGGATTTATATCTTTCTTCTTGAGCTTATTCATATGGATTGTTATTGATTTGACTAGACTGATCACCTAGTTAGGTTTAGTAATTATTTATTGCTAGGGTTTGGAATTTACCGGGTTGAGATTCCTTATCTAGAGTAGCATCCATGATTATCTAGGACTGGTAGGACTAGATTGTTATGAAAGAATATTGATTGCATGTTAATTATTACAGGTTGTGATTATTGACATGTATCCTGGTTTGATCCTATGCTCTATGCTACTATTGTTCTAAATCTTGATTGTTTCTTGTGCGTTCAATAGTAAGTGTTGCTAGATCTGGTAGGACTAGTAACTATATAAGAATAGGGACATGAATAACCAAAGGAAAGGAATAGAGATGACCTAGGACCAATCTATCATAGAAAAAGTGGATCTTGCTTGGCTAAGTGTTTTCCCCATATTGATTACACACCTTTGATTTGTTTACTTGCTTTGTTTGATTTCTTGCTTGTTACGAAACCAACCCAAAACACCCCCCTTGGTTACTTTTGCATGCGACAACACATAGATTGATTACTTCCTTCTTGTGGGATCGACCCTGCTTACCCTGACTACTTGTTTAGGTTTGCTAGGATTTTATTTTGACTAGGGTTGATAACGACTGAAAACCCGTCTGTTAGTAAGATTTTGTCATATTACATAAGTATATAATAAAAATGATAACTTCTTAAGAAATAATATTAATTCATTAGTAAAGACTGTAAAATTAAAGTTATATCATACTTCATGCTATGACGTAAGTATAAAGTTCGAGTATAAACTCATAAGCTTTCGTCATATCACATTATAACTTCGTAAGACTTTGTCATATTACATTAGTATATAATAAAAGTGATAACTTATTAAGAAATAATATTAATTCATAAGTAAAAACTATAAAATTGAAGTTATATCATACTTCGTGATTTGACGTAAGTATAAAGTTCAAGTATATCACATTACAAGGTCTTAAAATATGGTATAAGCATAACTTCTTAAGATTTTGTCTAAGAATTTATTATATTACATTAGTATAAATTATAATTGATGAATATGGTATGAGTATTAAGTATTAAATTCTTAAAATATCAATTAATATTATCATAAAGTTAGGAAATGTTATAATTGATGAATATGCATGTCCTCGGGCTCAATACAAATTGGGCCTATATTTGGGCCCAGGAGTTGTACGCTTATTGTAAGCGTACAACTCTGTGCGCCTACAATAAGCGTACAGTTCTGGGCCTATATTTGGGCCCAAAATTGTATAACGGCCGATTTCAACGGGTAGAAATCTGACCGTTTGTGCGCTTACAATAAGCGCACAAACGGTCAGATTCTACCCGTTGAAATTTTCACCCTATAAATACCAAAGCCAATTTTCATTCTCTTCACATCCAAACACAACATTCAATTCACATTCGGTGGCTTCAACTTTCCCGAGCTCAAGATCTGCCGTGCAGAGGAGAAAACTCGACCCATGAGGGATTATTCAATTTTTCGGTAACGTTATTCATCTTTCTTTGGCTTTATATTTTTTTAAAGAGTTTATAGCTTGTGATAAAATAAATCATATTCCATATCGTTGGATATTATGGCTTCGTCGTCCAGCACTGCACAAGCTCTGGTTACAATGTGCCAATGCAATTTCCCGGTCGTCTTATACACTTCCGACAGGCCCATTCACTACAAAAGAAGGTACTTCGCATGCAAGGATTACATCCCAACGGAGCGGTATGAGGATATGAGAGGGTGTCGTACCTTTAAGTGATTTGATCCACCATATGACGGCAATGCTGCCAAGATTATTAGAGATTTGGTGCTGGAAAGAAATGAGCTTAAGAAGATGTGCGACACCCTTTCCGATTCAAACTGGAAGTTAAGGAGAAAGATATACTATCGGGGTTATGATATAACAAAATAAGTGTATTATGTCTTTTGATTACATAAGTCTGCAAATGTATGAATAATGTTATTATTACAGCATTGAGTTGGAGTCATTGCCTTGTGGCCATTATCCCGTTCACCGCCTCAAAAATTCTAAAGGAGGGTGAGCCTTCGATGAAAGTCGAACCCGTCTAACTTTTTGATTTTCCCATTTTCTCGCAACAACACATAAATACTTGGAATCCACAAACTCAGGTTCAATATCGTAAGGAGATTCTTATATGATATTGAACCGATGTTTGTGGATTCCAAGTATTTATGTGCTACTGCGACAAAAGGGACAAATTAGAAAGTTCGACGGGTTTGATTTTCATCGAAGTGTCGCCCTCTTTTAGGATTCTACAGTCGGTCAACGGGATAATCTGCACAACGCAATGACACCAACTCAATCTTGTACTTATTTGGATGTTGTTAGTTTTTTGTGCTTTGTTTCTAGGACAAACAACCATCTATTTGTAAGCATGTAATCGTGTAGATTTGTAATGTAATATATTACGGCTATAATAACTTGTGACTCCATAAGTTTGACGTCTTTTATGATTACGTAAGTTTGCAAATGTATAAAATCCAAGGTTATGATTGCATAAGTTTGATGTCTTTTTTATTACATAAGTCTTACTATGAAACCCACTGATAAGCGTTACTTTGTAGGGCTTAAGTAAGAGTCATTAGAGGTTTTATTGGTGCCATTCGGGTAGATTTAGACACATTCATGTGCATAGCATTTGGAGGCAAAGTTGGTGTATTTGGAGGTGTTTGAGCTATTTTGGAGATCATATGAGACACTGAGGAGGAAGCCACCGGTAGTAGACGCCAAGGAGTTATGAAGTATTGGCGAGGAGGTGCTGAAGACACGCTTTCGGGAGCTGAAGAGACAAAGGAGGAAGAAACGAGTTCACGGCGACTGCCGTGCAACTTACGGCGACCGCCGCCAATTCCCATCCAACAACATTGGCTACGATGTAATTACGGCGCCCACCGTGGAAATGCGGCGCCCGCCGTGGAAATACGGCACCCGCCGCGATTACGGCGCCCGCCGTGGAGGATGCAGCGCCCGCCGTGCATGTCTGAAGTCTGCCGCGCCGTTTTCTTATTTGCATTATTTTATTACTTTTTATTAGTTCGTTTTAGGTTAACTTAGCTTTATTTTCTTTAGTATTTAAGGGTTGAGAAAAGGCTTGTTTGCCAATCATCCTGGAATCTTTCTCTGGAACCCTAATTCCCATTCTACGTATTTTGCTATGAAGAACTAAGCCTCCCTTGGCTTAGTCAGACGCTGAAGCTTTCGTTTGGATTTAGTTGTGAGACTCTCATTCTTAATCTATTGCATGGTTTTTATCTTTCTCTTGCTTAAGTTGCTTATGATTGATATTGATAATCTCTATTTGGACGCAACTAGGGTTTGTCGTTATTGATCTATTGCTAGATCTAGATTGTTACTGGTTGAGCATATCTATTTCAGAGTAGCAACTGCATCGTACTAGTATCTGGTTGTGCTAGTCTTATGCAGAAGAGAACTGATTTATATTCTAGGATAATATCTGGTTGTTTTATGCTAGAATTGTATCCAACTATATTCCTATCCGTAAAGCTGCTGTTAAACTGAATCTTGATAGTTTTAGGGTTGTTTAATTAGTTAGTGCTAATAGTATCTGGTTGTGCTATTAGTTATATCTGAAAAGAAATTGGAATTTCCATTGCATGAGATTTTGAATGAGTATCTAGGATCAACTTGTCATACGAATAGTGAATGTTGTTTGACTAAGTGTCTTTCCCATCACTGATTTCACAACTTTGAGTCTGTTTACCTTTTGCATGCTTAGAATTACTAAAACAAACAAAACCCCCCTTTGGTTACTTTGGATTGACATACAAATTGCATATTAAGATAGAATTCGCCTCCCTGTGGATTCGACATGTACTTACCTAGGACTACGGTTTAAGGTTTGTTTGGATATTTTGCATAGTAGGAATTAGAACGACAAATTCTTGTTATCACCCACCAAAGCAAAAATCATGAGGAAATAACCAAAAGAGACTTACTCACATATAAAATTATATTACATTACAAACTGCCTTAGAGTTTTACATGAAGTACTGATAATGTGGATCAACTAAGCCACATAATCTGGATTTTGACCGGTTGCCTTGCGGCATTCCCTAAACTCTTGCAATTTCGAATCATACACTCCTTCCTACCACAAGATTCTTCGATCGCAATGTGTTCGCCACACATACATAATGGGTGGTAATGGAGAGTCGGAACTCAGCGTCACCTATACGAATAGAAACAAAAAATACGCAATTAGTAAACACGATATTGCAAATGAAACATCGAAGTACAAGTACAGATACAAAACATTATCGGTACCCAGTGGTTGTGATCCCCTACGTGTGCTATGAAATACCCCTTAATTTTAGCAAGGGTATTTGGGTAATTTTTTCATCCTTCGTTCAATAAATTTTTTCGCTTTCAGTGGAGTTTGGATTTTCAGTAATATCCATGATCTCCGTAATAATTCTCTGAGTGGTATAAAATACATTCGATGTATTTTCGAGACTTAGAATATTTATTTGGATACAAATATATAATTTCCGAGGTTTAAAACTCATACCAAACTTTCCATGTGCAAGATATTTGTACGAGATATTAGTACAAATATCTACAAAATATCTCCAAAATATCTACAAATATCTTGACTATAAAAGGGGAGCCCTCTCTCTCCTCTCTCGTTTTTCTCTCTCTCTCCCGAAGCTCCCTCTCGTCTCGTCTCCTTCCCGGCCATCTCTCCCGCCGGCGAGCTCCTTCTCCTTCCATGGCGTTGTTGTGTTGTGGAGCTGCTATCCATCGCCGTTGTGCTGCCCTCCCCGGCGTCGTGACGCTCATCACGACGGCGAGAGCAAGGTGGACGGCGAAGTCCCGGCGAGCTCTTTCTCCTTTCCCGACGTCGTCTCCGGCGAGCTGCGGTCGTGGGCAGCTGCTGTGGTCGTGCTCGCATGTCACCGCCGGTGCTGTGCTGGTGTTGCCGCCGCTGTGTTGGAGTTGCGTCGTTATTGTTGTGCCGGCATTGCCTTCCTCCCCGGCGTCAACGAGAAAAGCCCGACGAGACCCCTGTTGCTCCTCTATTTTGGTTCGAATTGAGGAGGTGGTGAACAGTAAGGGAGTGGGGCCCCCTCTTGTTATATTGTTGTTGGGCCGAAAGCCCATTTAAGCATCCAGTCCAAATTTAACCCGAAATCATACGAGCGGTATAATTTCGATTCACTCTTATCCGTATCTGTCTTTAGGAAAATTCAATCAATATTCTTATGATTTAAAATCATAAGAATTTATTGGATTTAATTCCTTGAGTTCGTCCAGACAAATTAATTGATATTAATTAATTTGTTATTATAACGTTAATTGCGGGATCGCGTGTGAACTGTGAACCCGTAATCTGTTGAAGTTATCTAAAGCATAGGCCATATCCTTGGAAGGGACATCATCAGTAGTCGTCTCGTCTAGATTCATCGCCGAATCTACTCCAGGCAAGTGGCGGTTCGCTCTTGCTCATCATTCCATATTTCAATTAATTATCAATTGTTTAATTGTTAATTAGTTTGGGATGATTTAACTGTTTCGTTGGGATCAGTTTTGATAAATGATATGATTAAAATGTGATATTATAATAGATTGTATATCTGTTAGAACAACGCTATTATATATATATTGATATGATTAATTACAGATATTATGATAGGTTGTATCTCGTTAGAACAACGCTATTTTATCTGTTATTGGCCGCGATGGCTTTGTTGTGAATTATTACTGTATTTGATGATTGCCTTGTTGGCATGTATGTGGATTGTTGTGTGCTTAAACTGCTTAGTTAGCACGAGTATTCGTAGGAACGCTATTGCGTATCTCATTGCGAGTGCTAGTCGTTTCTTTATAACCTGGTGGTTAGGATCTAGTTCCTACTATCCTTCTCTAATGCCGTTTGTAGGGATTTAGTTCTCGCGGGATTTAGTTCCCGATTCGACTTTTGAGATTTAGTTCCCGAGTCAACTCTGCTTGTAGGGATTTAGTTTCCGACTCGACTCTGTTATAGGGATTTAGTTCCCTAGGGATTTAGTTCATGAATCGACTTTAGGGATTTAGTCCCCAAGTCAACTATGTCTTAGGGATTTAGTTCCCGACTGTATCTCTTTATCCTGAGGGATGAGATGATTTAAAAGCTTATAATGTGTTGTGCATTTTGGAATTAAATAAGATAAGTGCCGTTGTTGCACATGATTAATATACCCCTTTGGGCGAGTAGTGCAGCTAGGCTATAGTGCAGCTAGGAAATCTCGTCTTAACTTTGATCAGTTTAAAGTTCTCTTTCCAATCTGGATTCGCTTTGGGCGGTGAGGTTGGTCGTGAACCGAGTTGTTTTAAACGCTTGTGTGAAACTTTTATGTTTCGCAACTTTGTCATGCTTTCGATAAGACTCAAATCGTTGGAGTCTTCTTTTGGGATTGTTTGATGTGAGACTCGGTCTCCAGAATCTTCTCTTAATCATGCCTTTTCATATATTTCAGTAGAAATATGGTGGTTGACTATCGTCATCGGTTGTTATTCGAGAAACGATGAGTCTAACCTAATACGACTACTTCGAACCACTCTGCTTTGTACCCTTGCATAGTCTTTCATTAGACTAACCAACCGGAATTGTTCTCTGCATGGTTGGCTGGTGTCATCCGTTCGATTCGGCACATCAGATAAGTTGCCGATCCGAGAAGGCTAGAGCGACTATGAAGGCAACGGTGTTTTTGACAAGTTTATCCAGGTTGAGATCCTTGGCGGGTGATCATTGCGATCAAGACCCTTTGTTGGTTATTTGAAAGTCTTCCGCTGTGTTAAAAATGTCTTGTATTAAGTCTTTCGTTGTATTTTGGTTGTTTTCCGAATTATGGATGTAATGCCGAGACAATGGTTTTAAATGAAAGTTATGATATTTTGTATCATAATTGTTGTTTGATGATTTATATCAACTGGTAAAGCCTTGTGTGACATCGGACGGAACGTCTGAGATCACTGGCGGTAATGCCTTCAAGGTTATATATTTGGGGGTGTTATAGATTTGGTATCAGAGCCGAATTTTTTTTCTTTCGGGTGAGTTTTAAAACATTTTCTTGGAACGAATTTTTTTATAAACCGTTTACTCGTTTGAAACTGAGAAATATTTTCGAAGGCTCTGAATTTTCAAATAAAAATTTTAACCGTTCATAGTCGTGTCTTCTCTTTAGTCTGATATGGAAACGAACTTCCATATTTAGAAAGACTAATTCTCTTCTTACCCCGTAAGATTATGAGTGCTTTCGTTTCTCTTCAGAGGGACTCGGAAGAAGCTGAGGTGGTTTCGCCATCTCCAGTAAGGCTTGAATTCCCAGTTCCCTCGATATAATTTGAGGTTGTAGAACCTAGTAACTTGGTTTGAGTTCATCGGCTGATGGTGAACAGAAGAGATACGGTTCATGCTGGTGCAGGAGCGACAACGTGTGTCGATAATCTCCATAGTTTGGTAATCCGTAAGTATGACTTCTGTCAGTTGTTTAATGTAATGTTTTGGGTAAATATAGAAATGTTTCCTTGTGTTGGAAATTTTCTGAATTCGTTGCTGTTGCAAATTAATCGTTCATACGAAACCCCGTGAGTGCCGGAAACAGTATATATCATGTGTGGATAAAGGTTGTCGGACTCATAAGGGAGAAGTATCGTTTGTAGCATAGATGTTGTTTCCTACATGGTTAACCCCAGGGTCGACTCTATTGCTTAAACTCTAAATCCATCCCTAAGATCTTTCTCCATTTCATGAGTAGCGTCACAGTGGTGACATTAATTGTTGTGAGAGCGTTGTCTTGTAAGCTGAGTCCTGTTGGGATTTCTTAAGGTGTATGAATAAATATATGGAGTTAATATTCTAAGAGATTAAGAGTTATATTTCACTTGTGTACTTGGAATTTTTGTTCCATTAGAAATATATAGAGGTGGACTAGTGCAAAGTCCGGAATGCCTAGTGGTGGAATCATGCTGTAAGCATTAATAAGGATAGAGTGTTGTAAATGGAATAAATTGATTAAGGGAATAGTTCGATAAGAACTCGTTTTCCCTATTGCCATCTTGAGTAAGACTGTGAAATCCGGTGTTATGATGGTCGGGTTCATAAGTATGACCCATGTAGGACCAATGCTTAAAGCTTTTGGAAAAACCAAGTGTACGAAATCATAGGTATCCTTTGGTGAGATCTATTTGAGATTCGTTTGAGGTAATATAAGAAAATGATGCGATTAAGTCTTGGATGGATAGTAGATTGTGTGAGGAATATAAGGATTTTAAGTTAGAAATAAGTCATTTAAGACAGTACGAGTCGTTGGACTCGATAAGTGGAATTTCCAGAGAATGAAGAGTTATGACTCTTGGGAATTGTCAAGGATTGACATCTTGTGAGTATGTCATCTATAAAGCTTATGGTATCACTCTCTTTGAGGAAATAGGAGTAATATCTTATGTGATACGTTTCGAGGAACGTAGGAATAAGATATTGTGATTGTTCTTGAATCTTAAAGGAGTTAAGTTAGAAATTGTTTAAAGAAATGTGTTAAATTATTCTTGTAAGGATTTTAAGTTAGAGATGGCGTAAGGTCAGTCTTACTTTAAGATAAACGATGGAATTGTGTAAAGTACCATTAAGGGAATTAAGGAAGTTATGATTTGAGGTTACTAAGATTTAATATCTGAGTTGTAAGAAGTTAATGTGTAAACCTTGAGGTTGTTTATAAGAGAATTGGAGGAAAAATGTGTGTTCTCCTATTAAAGGTGCAGTAATATCGTAATGATGGTTGTGGAAGACCATTATTCTAAGGTAGACATAATCTTGTGGAGGTAGTAAGAGATATTACCCGGTATGTTGTATGATGATGTCATGATTAAGGGTATTAGGTTCAGATAATAAGTTTGATGTTGAGGCAGGTTCCTCATTGGTTTAATGCAAGTTTCGGGGTCAAAACTTTTCTTAAGGGGGTAGTAATGTAATACCCCTTAATTTTAGCAAGGGTATTTGGGTAATTTTTTCATCCTTTGTTCAATAAATTTTTTCGCTTTCAGTGGAGTTTGGATTTTCAGTAATATCCATGATCTCCGTAATAATTCTCTGAGTGGTATAAAATACATTCGATGTATTTTCGAGACTTAGAATATTTGTTTGGATACAAATATATAATTTCCGGGGTTTAAAACCCATACCAAACTTTCCTTGTGCAAGATATTTGTACGAGATATTTGAACGAGATATTTGTACAAATATCTACAAAATATCTACAAATATCTTGGCTATAAAAGGGGAGCCCTCTCTCTCCTCTCTCGTTTTTCTCTCTCTCTCCCGAAGCTCCCTCTCGTCCCGTCTCCTTCCCGGCCATCTCTCCCGTCGGCGAGCTCCTTCTCCTTCCCCGGCGTTGTTGTGTTATGGAGCTGATGTCCATCGCCGTTGTGCTGCCCTCCCCGGCGTCGTGACGCTCATCACGACGGCGAGAGCAAGGTGGACGGCGAAGTCCCGGCGAGCTCCTTCTCCTTTCCCGACGTCGTCTCCGGCGAGCTGCGGTCGTGGGCAGCTGATGTGGTCGTGCTCGCATGTCGCCGCCGGTGCTGTGCTGGTGTTGTCGCCGCTGTGTTGGAGTTGCGTCGTTATTGTTGTGCCGGCGTTGCCTTCCTCCCCGGCGTCAACGAGAAAAGCCCGGTGAGACCCCTGTTGCTCCTCTGTTTTGGTTCGAATTGAGGAGGTGGTGAACAGTAAGGGAGTGGGGCCCCCTCTTGTTATATTGTTGTTGTGCCGAAAGCCCATTTAAGCATCCAGTCCAAATTTAACCCGAAATCATACGAGCGGTATATTTCGATTCACTCTTATCTGTATCTGTCTTTAGGAAAATTCAATCAATATTCTTATGATTTAAAATCATAAGAATTTATTGGATTTAATTCCTTGAGTTTGTCCATATAAATTAATTGATATTAATTAATTTGTTATTATAACGTTAATTGCGGGATCGCGTGTGGACCCGTAATCTGTTGAAGCTATCTCAAGCATAGGCCATATCCTTGGAAGGGACATCATTAGTAGTCGTCTCGTCTAGATTCATCGCCGAATCTACTCCAGGCAAGTGGCGGTTCGCTCTTGCTCATCATTCTATATTTCAATTAATTATCAATTGTTTAATTGTTAATTAGTTTGGGATGATTTAATTATTTCATTGGGATCAGTTTTGATAAATGATATGATTAAAATGTGATATTATAATAGATTGTATATCTGTTAGAACAACGCTAGTATATATATATTGATATGATTAATTACAGATATTATGATAGGTTGTATATCGTTAGAACAACGCTATTTTATCTGTTATTGGCCGCGATGGCTTTGTTGTGAATTATTACTGTATTTGATGATTGCCTTGTTGGCATGTATGTGGATTGTTGTGTGCTTGAACTGCTTAGTTAACACGAGTATTCGTAGGAACGCTACTGCGTATCTCATTGCGAGTGCTAGTCGTTTCTTTATAACCTGGTGGTTAGGATCTAGTTCCTACTATCCTTCTCTAATGCCATTTATAGGGATTTAGTTCCCGACTCCGCCTTGAGGGATTTAGTTCTCGCGGGATTTAGTTCCCGATTCGACTTTTGGGATTTAGTTCCCGAGTCAACTCCGCTTGTAGGGATTTAGTTTCCGACTCGACTCTGTTATAGGGATTTAGTTCCCTAGGGATTTAGTTCTTGAATCGACTTTAGGGATTTAGTTCCCAAGTCAACTCTGTCTTAGGGATTTAGTTTCCGACTGTATCTCTTTATCCTGAGGGATGAGATGATTTAAAAGCTTATAATGTGTTATGCGTTTTGGAATTAAATAAGATAAGTGCCGTTGTTGCACATGATTAATATACCCCTTTGGGCGAGTAGTGCAGCTAGGCTATAGTGCAGCTAGGAAATCTCGTCTTAACTTTGATCAGTTTAAAGTTCTCTTTCCAATCTGGATTCGCTTTGAGCGGTGAGGTTGGTCGTGAACCGAGTTGTTTTAAACGCTTGTGTGAAACTTTTATGTTTCCCAACTTTGTCATGCTTCCGATAAGACTCAATTCGTTGGAGTCTTCTTTTGGGATTGATTGCTGTGAGACTCGGTCTCCAGAATCTTCTCTTAATCATGCCTTTTCATATATTTCAGTAGAAATATGGTGGTTGACTATCGTCATCGGTTGTTATTCGAGAAACAATGAGTCTAACCTAATACGACTACTTCGAACCACTCTGCTTTGTACCCTTGCATAGTCTTTCATTAGACTAACCAACCGGAATTGTTCTCTGCATGGTTGGCTGGTGTCATCCGTTCGATTCGGCACATCAGATAAGTTGCCGATCCGAGAAGGCTAGAGCGACTATGAAGGCAACGGTGTTTTTGACAAGTTTATCCAGGTTGAGATCCTTGGCGGGTGATCATTGCGATCAAGACCCTTTGTTGGTTATTTGAAAGTCTTCCGCTGTGTTAAAAATGTCTTGTATTAAGTCTTTCGCTGTATTTTGGTTGTTTTCCGGATTATGGATGTAATGCCGAGGCAATGGTTTTAAATGAAAGTTATGATATTTTGTATCATAATTGTTGTTTGATGATTTATATCAACTGGTAAAGCCTTGGGTGACATCGGACGGAACGTCTGAGGTCATTGGCGGTAATGCCTTCAAGGTTGTATATTTGGGGGTGTTACATGCTATCCCCGACATTTGTAATGGAGGTGTGCAGCATGGTCCATACAACCTTATTGGTGAGCACAATAAAGGATACTGAGATATGGCAATCACAACAACATTATACACCGTGGCAAACACTAAATCCATGAATGGCATGTCAAGCCAATAATCTAGGCCGCAAGGGGTCTTCACATAGTTAATTTAAACCATTAGATCGTCCCATGACCCTGGTCGTGTAGCTTCTCGTATTGGCTCCCACACTTGTCGGTTGGCACGCAACTCCTTTGCCATCGCGCTACGGATCAAGGGATATTGACCCTGATCATCCCCATAAGCACAGCCAAAGACCGATAACCACAATGTACGTCTGAACGTACATTCATAGCATCATTAATGTACCCAAACCAGAAGTAATCGTTATTTCGAACCCCAAAGTCCACCCCATAATGAAGCATGGGTTCTTCAGGCCACTCCTCCGACGGTCGGACTCCAACATGGTCTGTCTCGACGTACAACTCCTCAAATTGTGATTCTTCTTCTTGCGGTTGAGATTGCATGTCCTCGGGCTCAAGAACTACGAAACTTGCTTGCTTCCTGGGACGACCTGGCCCTTTCACCTTTGCCTTCGTCTTCTAAGACTTCAGTAAGTCTTCTCTTACGTGCTCATGCAAGCTATTTTCCCTAGTCGGCGACCCCTTTGCCTTGTTCTTCGCACCACTTGGCCTTCCCTTTCTAGAGATGTCCGTCGGCTCCATAAACATACTCACTAATATCCTATTTTTATGGTGGGATATATTTTTGGAAATCCCTATTGAAATAGGTATACTTAAGTCTTTTTCCCAAAACAGTACTCCTCCAGCTGATAAAAAAAGTGGGTAGACTTCTCAATATGCAACTTTAAAGAATCCAATATGACTCAGACAGACATCTAAGTTGTTAAAACCAATTCAGCTTGAAATTGAACCCAATCTTAAAATTTTAGTATTGAAGTTTATATGCAATGCACATAGTGAAAGTAAGAGTTCTTTTTCATCCTTTTCACAAAGTGAAAATATGGTCAAAAACATATATTTTGGAGTTCATCTGGCCATTGATTGCATAAGCAACAGCAAAACCCACTTGCAGAAAAGACTAAAAGCAGGAACAATTATTTGATAAAGAAGGAAAATAAATGCCCCTCAACCCAAAAGCTGTGTTGGATCAGACCCCTCAACCCTCTGATTCAGGGCAAAATACAATCTAACTTCACAACAAATCCAATGCCTCTTAAACAATCATGGACGCTCCAATTATTCCCTTTCAGACATAATTTGTTTTCGCTGAATAGTACTTGTCTGTGCATGAACCTCAGAACCTATTGGTATTGTTTGGTTGAGAGATTGTAAATTTTTAAACCTGATTTCCCAAACTCTTTTCCAAATGCTTATTTTACTTTTACCTCTATTTCAGGCTCATTTTTTTTAACTCAATCTCCACATCTCTTATTCAAATGCAACCAAAACTCGCAATCCATGAAGTTAATTCTAACCTGATATTCGAAATCTGATACCTTATTTCAACCTGATACCGAATGCCACCACCTAAATGAAACTAAAGACAAGCAGCACTAAAGAGGGCCATATGGGTCATGCATACGTTTATTACAAGCCCAAACAACCTCATAATGCAGATAAGCTGGCCCCATTGTCAAATATCTTGTTTTGGTTCCGGTTCAGATTAGACTAATTATCAAGAACAAGGAAAAAATAGATAATATTTTTTTCTAGTTCATAGTAGCATTGGCTGCAGGATTGATCTGCATAACATAATCAAAGTAGATAATGTTACAGCAATTCACTTCTCAATCCCATACATATTTCTAATGAAAGAAGCTCGCAATTCACTTCTCAATCCCATACATATTTCTAATGAAAGAAGCTCCTAGCATGAGCCCTTGATTTAAGGAGATAAGTTCTTGTGAGAGCTCCATATCTACAGGCAAATGCTCTGGAAATTCCCAAATTGGTAGGTGATGACTAACAGATCAATACAACTAAACAGGAAAATTGAGTAGTACATCAATCATATATTAGCTCTCATGATACCTCAGAAGTTGAGCCCTTCATCAGTAAAGCATGCAGTAGGAGCAGAAGCCAGCCATTGTGGCGACAACCTCATGGATCAGCAAGGGCAATTTTCGATACCCGGTTTTGACACCAAGATAACTCGTTTCTCATACTCGTCGTCTATGTTCGAGACATCCCACTTCCAAGGGTGAGCTCGAGATCATCCATCCCCACGTCATCATGGATCCGTTCGCCCTCCCACGGTGTCACCTTCACATCCATAGGATCATGAAGCGACATCTGCTGAGCCATCGGCTTCACTAGGCAAAAAGTGGGCGACGTTGGAATAGGCGGCCTTGCGAATCTCTTAAAGCTGATCCACTGGCCCGAATCGATAGTCGAGCAGTCGGATTCATCGCACTCGAATATGGTAGGAGGGGCCATGTTTTGGTACCGAGTAGGGCTCGGAGGAGCTGACTCAGCAAAGAGAGGGTACTTGAAGGCAGCTGCCATGGACTCCTTGACAATGGACTCGAAGTTGAAGCTTTGTTTGGGAGCCGTGGAGGTTGGAGACGAGAGAAGGGGGGTCACAGGGGCGCTGCTTGATATTCTAAGGGGGGGCAGATTTGAAGGGATTGAGTTGCAAAGGAATGAGAATGGATTTGATCCAACAATATTCGGGTCGTTACGAGTCGGGCTCTGGAGAGCTGAGGAAGAGGGGCTTGGCTGATAGGAGTGAATTGGGCTGGGGAATGCTGAAGATAGAGGGCTTGGTATCTGTGAAGAACAGCCACTTAAACTAATGTTGTTTGAATTGCCTATCAGATCAATTGGAGATGGCTTGGATCCCTGGTTACAGAAAGATCAACATCATCACATAAATGTAGCTATATAAGTTCTCTCAAACACAACAAAATTTGGAAACAAATTAGGTATTATACCCACCCAAAAGCACTAAGATCGTGTCAATTTTTTATCAAATGATCCAATTATCTGAAACATGAACGATTCCTCTAAAATTCAGACAGCACCAAAGTTCAATTAGACCAACTCCTTCAAAATTAGTCCCAAAAATCCATCTCTGAATAGAATTGGGGGAAAATTCAGCTTGCGAACTTGACCTAGAAACGAATTTAAACTCCGAGCTAGTAACCGAGATCTACCAAGCACAGAAATTAGTATTTTAGAAAAGATAGAGAATAAGAAACCTTGCGATAAGTGGTGCCATCGGGCTCGACAATCCAGCCAGCTTCAGCGCAGAGAGCCTTCAAAACCTCATTGTTGTCGCAGTGCTTCGGAAGATTGTAGTTGCCCTGCGCTCTCAATCCAGTGAAGATCTTAGCGGCAATCGCCCTCCTCCTCCTCTCTCTCCTCCGGTTGTTCTCTCTCTCCCTCCACGACGGTTTCCTCCTCGCCGCCGCTCCCTCCGTCTCCATTTCTCACTCCTATCCTCTCCTCAGCACTCTGCAGAGTAGAGGTATATAGAGATACAGAGGAAACAGGGGTAGATAAAAAGACGAAAACAGGGGATTTGTCTTGGTTGAGTAGAAGAATCTCTCAGGTTTTGCCTCTGCTTGAAAAACCTCTTTTCAGTCTCTTTTTCTACTCTTTCCAAATGATTGCCTGTGGACGGGTGTAGGGTACCAAATGGAGCACCGGGTCGCAAACCGGAAGATTTATTTACCTACACAGAATCGAATTTCTGACAAAACCGGTTTAGAGTGATTTCATATACTGTACTGTATAAAAAATGAATTAGGAGGCAACTAGCAGCTCTCATTGCGGGTGGCCGCGGGGGGTCCGGCTGCGTGGTTATTCGTGAAAGGTGTTTTGTTGTGTTGACTGATCATGTGATGGGAGAGTTATGACGACGACAGTCGAGGATCGGAGGGTTGTGATTCGTTCTGGCCGGACGGTGGGGCCGAGGTTCTTTTTACTTCGTTTTTACCCGCTGCCTCACATAATTTACAGTAGCTGGGTACGTTAAAGTGAGGGAGAGGAGCAGTGTATGATGACGTAAAGGTAGATTATGTTGCCACGTGGCGTGATCTTAACAACATTAGAAAAAGTTGGGGTAAATTGGTGGGGACGTGGGGTGAGGAGAAGAGTACTCGCTCCGATCAATAATAATCGGGGAGAATATTCGCATCCGTTTTTTTTGAGTCGCGTCTATTTTTGGACGCAATCTGGTTACGCTCCAAAAGTGAATAATTTTTTTTAAAAAAAGAGATTTAATCTTGGGCGCAATCAGGTTGCGCCCAAATGAATGAATTGAGTTGTTAAAAAAATCGGTTCATGGCCGATTTATAAAAATAAACAAATTTGGTTTACCTTGTGCCAAAAAAAAAAACGAAAACAACAACTTGGGCGCTACATAATAGCGCTCACGCTTGTATTTAATTAACAAATTTATTTTATATTTAAAATAAATTTACTACATATTTATTCCATTGTATATATATCCTCCTATTTCATATGATTTGAAAATTCAAATATCTAGTAGATTTATACACTTGTGTGCATTTGACTATAGAAATAGACGTTTTCCAGTAATCAGGGTTACATGACAATAAATTTATTTGTATCATGAGGTTTCAATATACTTTTATTCATCTAAAATTCATGTATGTTTCTCCACTAATTCGTTTGTTATTAACTGTTTATTATTATTATTCTCGAAAATCACATATAACTATGGTTATATCCAATTTGGTTATGTCTTATGGTCATATACTACAGTTATATTCTATAGTTATATACTATGGTTATATCCTATAATTATATACTATGATTATATCTTATGGTTATATTTCATAGTTATATACTATGGTTATATCCTATATTATATCATATAGATATAATATGTATATATCCTATAGTTATACTATGATTATATCTTATTGTTATATCCAATTTGATTATATCATATCGTTATATCTTATAGTTATATACTATGGTTACATCCTCTATTATATTCTATAGTTATATAGTATGGTTATATCCTATATTATATACTATGATTATATCTTATAGTTATATCCAAATTGGTTATGTTATATCGTTATATCCTATAATTATATACTATGATTATATCTTATAGTTATATCCAATTTGGTTATATCATATAGTTATATACAATGGTTATATTATATATTATGGTTATAAGATAAAGACCCTAAACCCTAAAACAATCCCCACACACTCTTTGGACGCAACTAGATTGCGTCCAGAATTATGGGTGCAACTAGGTTGCGCCCAAGGAATTTCTAGTATTTTTTTAGGGTTAGGTTTTTGGGGTTTAGGGTAAAGTTTTTTTTGTTTTTTTTTTCTGGGCGCAATGTTGCGCCCAATTTTATTTACTTTTTTTCGTTTTTTTTTAAATTCAGATAAAAAAATCGGTTTAATACTCTTTAAAAAATCATTTTTTAAAATAAAAAAAAATCACCCAGACCTTGGGCGCAACTAAATTGCGCCCAAGGAATTATTTTATTTTATTTTAAATATCAGCTTTGCATTAGTCCCCATAATAATCGACGTTCTACAACTTTGCACAAGATTTAAGAAACTTTTTTAAGCTTTAATTCTCTATCTACTCTATAGTTGGAGTAATTAATCCAGCAAAATGCATGAACTTTTTGGCATTTCAAAACCCTTTTATTCTTGGGAAGAAGAAGAAAACAATAAAATTAATAGACAAATGGCCTATATGTATTCAAAAGAAACGTAAACAACTTGAAAAACAAAATCAATTAATAGACCTAGATTAAAGGCACTATTGGAAAGCACAATTCTAGCCTAGAACTTCAAATATATATGATCAATTTTTTAACTCTTAAACGTCAATTATTATTGATCGGAAGGAGTATTTCACTAACCTCCTTCTACACCCGTACCGTTTTTATCATAGTCAGTAATCGTATTTGCAATCTACCAAAAAAATTAATCATATTTGCACAATATGAATTTTGGTTTAAGATATAAATATATTAGATTGTAAATAATTTAATTGGATTAAAAAAATAGTGTATATTTAATGAGTGTTGAGTTTTAAAATAACTTTAAAATGTTCAAATCTACTTATTTAACAAATTAAAAAAAAATGGGTCGTCAATACATTTCCAAATAAATTGGACCAAATTAAACATGTCTACATAAATATAGTGAGATGTGATGTGAGTGGATTACAAACATGTCAAACAATGATATTGATCCAACTTTTCGCTTCTTTTTGACCAATTAAAATGTAAAGAGGATAATTAAAATGAATATCTCACGTGGGAATTAGTCGACAGATAAGTAAAATATTATATGAATTAAGGTTGTGGATTGGATTTTTGCCTTCATTCTTTCACTTAAACAAATAATATTTTTCTTTTTTACTGGTCGAGCCCATTGACAATGGTCAATTTAATTCTTGTCGGCCAGATTACAAGCCCGAGATTTATTATCGTTAAATAAATTGCTCACTATAAAGTATATATACGACATTTGACCTTGAAAAAAATTTGTTAAAAATCTTATACTCCGTATTGTTCAAGAATCTATATATCTATATATATTTAAAAGTTAGTATTTTAGGTTATTGAATATTAACTTTTAAAGATGAATTAGTTTTTATTTTCAATTCATATCTTATTTATTTAGCACAAAATTTAAACAATTTCTCAAATCCAAAAAATACTAAAGTGACAATTTCATATATTAATAATTATATTTAATCTATAATCGTCTATATAATATACAAAGTTTTTCATTCCCAATTATATACAATTACTACATATTAATCAATTAAAAAATCCTCATTTTCATATCGTTGTATAACTCTTATATCTTCACGTTAAATTTTCAACTTAGTTCAATTTATATTTCTATTAAGCATGAAAACAACTATCTATATATATATTTAAAAGTTAGCATTCTAGGTCATTGAATGCTAACTTTTAAAGATGAATTAGTTTTTATTTTCATTTCATGCCTTATTTATTTAGCACAAAATTTAAACAATTTCTCAAATCCAAAAAGTACTAAAGTGACAATTTCATATATTAACAATTATATTTAATCTATAATCGTCTATATAATATACAAAGTTTTTGATTCACAATTATATACAATTATTACATATTAATCAATTAAAAAGTCCTCATTTTCATATCGTTGTATAACTCTTATATTTTTACGTTAAATTTTCAACATAGTTCAATTTATATTTCTATTAAGCATGAAAAATAACCATCTATATATATTTAAAAGTTAGCATTCTAGGTCATTGAATGCTAACTTTTAAAGATGAATTAGTTTTTATTTTCATTTCATGCCTTATTTATTTAGCACAAAATTTAAACAATTTCTCAAATCCAAAAAGCACTAAAGTGACAATTTCATATATTAACAATTATATCTAATCTATAATCGTCTATATAATATACAAAGTTTTTGATTCACAATTATATACAATTACTACATATTAATCAATTAAAAAGTCCTCATTTTCATATCGTTGTATAACTCTTATATCTTCACGTTAAATTTTCAACATAGTTCAATTTATATTTCTATTAAGCATGAAAAACAACCATCTATATCTATATCTACTTAAAAGTTGGCTTTCTTGCTCTCATTAATGCTCCACTTCAATTTTCTACAATTGTTTTGTTATATAAAAGTTGGGTTTTTTTACCCTCATTAATGATGCACTTCAATCTCTACAGTTGTTCTGCTTCACAATAGAGCTGAACAATATGTTTTACCCTCACATATTAGGCCAACAAATGATTTGAGAAGACAAAAAATTGCAATCAGATATTGGGCCATACATGCATGTGCGGACTCCTACTGCACGTGTGAATGTGTTTGCTGAGAGAAATTGAACCCAATTTTAGGTCTATAAAAAATGTAACCATTAATGCTCATGCAACAATTAAACATTTTTTGTTTCAAAAAAACAAAAAAAAACAATTAAACCTGTTTAACCAAAAAATCAATTAACACGTAAGCCTATTGGAATTTTAGTAAAAAATCAATTAAAATTTAATTTAATTATATATAAAACTTTATTTAATTAAATAAAATTAATTCAATATATAAGCAATTAAGCATAAATTTTAAATATGATAAGTAAGGATATTATTAATCATACATAAGAATTCTTTGATCTTCTTCTTCCGCCAATTAAACAATCTATATCTACTTAAAAGTTGGCTTTGATCTTCTTCTTCCGCCAATTAAACAATTTATATCCTAATATATTATAAACTTAGCTTTTTCAAACAATTTATTGACACTTTAATGCTCTCCTTTAAGTACTTCAATGTTCTACTCACTTCAATAGGCCATTCGGATTAGTATTTTAGGCCCAACAAAATTATCACACTTATATCAGAGGCCCATATACTACACATTTATTTGCTTAAACTGCTACCCTTTCTTCTCCCACACAGATTGCAACGCCTACCTTTCTTCTCCATTGTCTTTACTTCCAATATTTTTTAAACCTTATGCGATTACAGGGGCAAAAAAATACAGGGCTCATCACATGCCCTAAAGCTCCATCCTCTTCTAGGGTTTGCGTAATCTGGCGAATCCGGAGCAAGGAGGAGAATGTAGCTCTTCCCTCCACGAAGCTCACCGCTCGCTCCTTCGTTTGTTCTTCTTCATCTTCTTCCTTCCTGTCTATCTCTGTCACCGAAGATGAAGGTTCTCCTCTTTCAAATCCTCCTTCCGCCGCTGAAATCGGTGGCGTAGCTCCGGATTCCGATGTTCGATCCCTGAGGTATACTTAACCTATTCTCCTCACTCTCTTACGGCTTAGATTCGTTCTTTCGATTTCAACTACCGCCATATTTGCATCTTTCCTCCACCGCCATATTCGTGTTCCAAAGCCTTGCACCTTCTCCTGCGTAACACCTCCGCCGACTTCTTCATCTAACTTCCTTGGCCTAGCAACTGCTCCCTTTTCCGGTCGAATTCCGGCGAAAGCGAAGATTCTCGGTGGCTCCGGGAGGACTAAAGGTGGCTTCGAGAAGAGAAGCGATGGCTCCGCGAAGAGCCGCGCTGGATTTCCGAGCGAGAATCTCTTTGACGAGAGATCTCGATGCTTCGCCTCAGGCTTCAGCAATTGGAATCGGAAATCGAACATCGGACTTCGATTTCTGATTCCTTAGCACGAATTGCTTCTGTTTCGCAAACCACAATGCCTATGTCGTCTGAAAGACCCGAAGAAGCCAAAGAGGCCTCCCAGTGCCTTTTTCGTTTTCATGTACGTCGGTTTTGTCTTCGTCCTACCTTTTCTGTTGCAGATCTGTTTTTTTGTTGTGTTTCTGAGAATTTTGGAGGTTTTGATGCTGATTTGTGCTCCTGGTCTCTGTTTTCAACAGGGAGAAATTCAGGAAGACGTTCAAGGAGAAGCAGCCAAACAACAAATCTGTTGCTACTGTATGTGCTGTTTCAATTTTTTAAATTCCACTTTGGATCTGTCTTAAAATTTTGGTCAACTTTTCATGCATATGATTATTTTCTTCTCTTGCCTTTGACGGTTTTGTATTTGTGTTGTAATTTTTATGAATCATCTGTACAGGTTGGTAAAGCTGCTGGTGAGAAATGGAAATCCATGTCTGTAGCTGTGAGTATATATCCCCATAATTACTTTTGCTGCTTTAAAATTCAAAGAGAATCAACTTTATCTAATTGTGCTATTATGATATGATGGGGAAACTCACGCTCTGATTATGAAAATAATTAGGATAGAGTCCTCTTTGTTGAGAAGGCAGAGAAAAGGAAGAAGGAATATGAGAAAATCATGGTCGCTTACAACAAAAACTGGTATTGTTTTGCTCAGCGAAAAGGAATCGCTTGAGGACTTTGCTCAGCAAGGTGTAGTCGGTGTGACTAAAGAGGTTGTGGCTTTCGCTAGGAATATTGCGATGCATCCTGAAACCTGGCTCGATTTTCCATTACCGGATGAAGAGGAGGAAGGTAAAAATTTTACTAAAGTATTCGCTGAATTGAATACCGATAGCTATTCATTATTATTGTTATTTGAAATCTTAATTCTTGATATGAACTGAATTTGATAGTTATGTTGGATATTTGTCTATAATGACTATCTATAGCTCATTCATTCTACTGTTTCTAAAGTATGACAGTGTCATATATAGTTGAATCGGAAGGCTAGATTATTTTGGTTGATTACTAGATCGTTAAAACTCAATGATTGTCAACAGCGTTCTCCCAGATCAAATACAGAATTTTCATTGATGGTCTTTTATTCTGACACAAATACCAGTCAGCTGATTCACCGTTTTCCTGATCTGACTTGAGTATTTGACCTCATTTTCTTTGTTATTTGGAGTATTGTAGACATCTTATAAAGTAGTTGCTTTCATCTTCTTCAGACTTTGATATGTCTAATGCCCAGCAAGAGCATGCCTTGGTTGTTGAACGCCTTGCTCTTACATTGTCTGCTCTGAGGATTGAACTTTGCCCTGGGTATATGAGTGAGGGTTGCTTTTGGAAGATATATTTCGTGCTGGTTCATCCTAGACTCACTAAACACGATGCTGAACTTCTCTCTTCTCCTCAAGTGAGTTGGTTTATTGGGTTTTTTTACCTTTACTCCCTTTTGAAAAGGGAAAACAGCTTCCAAGTATTGTTTTAGCTTTGCATTAGTATGATTTGTGACCACTGGCTAACATCGATGGAGAGAAAGCTGAAGCAATGTCGTGATTTTATAAGACTGATAATATTGGTATGTGAAGATCAATACCTTCAATGAACTCCTTTGTTTGGTTATTGATGAATACATTCTATGAGTTATTACCACCTTGCTCCTATATAGGGGTATAAATTCTTGACACTGCTTGGAAGATTATTGTATAAAATAATAATTTGATGGTATAGTAGGATGGTGATCACGGTGTCTCGAGCTATAGATGTGGCACTGTGTATTATATGTTTCATAAGTACTATGTTGCATGGATGTTATCTCTTAGTTTTAGTGGGGAATAATGGGCTACTTCATAATTTCTAGGTTCTTTCATGTTGCAATATCTTTTAAAAGTTCAGTGCACAAGTTTTAGGTTCATACTTTCTGTAAGAATCAGAATACTGAATCATGAATCCTAACAAATGCTCAATTTGTATGTCCTTCTATTTCGGTGTTTGTTCCATAGATTGCACTTCCTATCAAGTACATGAGCAATTCTATTTATCAACATATGGTTCTTCTTCTGCAGAATGCAAAGACGAGAGCGATGCTGACATATGATCTAAAACCGCAGTTTGAGTCCAAGCCAGATGGATCAGGAAGAGGCACTATTTCTTCTGAAGCTGCTAACTCAACAAATGAGGAGCATCTTACCGTACCATCAAACAATAATTCTGAATCTGAACCAGTAAACATATCTGTGGTTGAACCAAAAACATCCAAAGACAATGCTAATATTGAGGTGGATAAGCATACCCTTTCAAACACTGAAAGCTTCAGTGGTGATTTATTTACTATCCAATACTATGTGTATATGTTTGTGATGAGAAAGCTTAAGTGGTGATTTAGATAATATTTGAAGTATTAGGAACCAAGGTCGATGATCAATTATTATGTTAAAATCTTTAGATAGGTGACAAAGTTCATGGTTAGAGACTGTTGTCTTTTGCTTTTCTGCCTTCTAGGGGTGGTTTGTTGATGAAGAGGAGTTGTTCATGCTTCTGTTTCTCATATCACACCTTGAAAGCTGAAACACATCCTTTCGGGAAAGAGAATTTTTCAGCTTTATGTTCAAAAATTATACAAATGGCCCGTGCGGAGCACGGGCTTCGTGTCCTAGTCTACTTAAAAGTTGGCTTTCTTGCCCTCATTAATGCTCCATTTCAATTTTCTATAATTGTTTTGTTATATAAAAGTTGAGTTTTTTTACCATCATTAATGCTGCATTTCAATCTCTACAGTTGTTCTGCTTCACAATAGAGTTGAACAATATGTTTTACCTTCACATATTGGGCCAACAAATTATTTGAGAAGACAAAAAATTGCAATCAGATATTGGGACATACATGCATGTGCGAACTCCTATTGCACGTGTGAATGTGTTTGCTGAAAGAAATCGAATCCAATTTTAGGTCTATAAAAAAATGTAACCATTAATGCTCATGCAACAATTAAACATTTTTTTTTTCTTCAAAAAAATAATTTTTTTTAAAACTTTTTAACCCAAAAAAAAAAGTCAAGTCAAACGGTTGTACAACATCAAAAGTTGCACAACACTACACCTATATTTAAATCGAAAGAAGTTTAAAGGTTGTACAACATCAAAACGACTGTTACAGTTTAATTTCTCAGCCTCAACTCCTCATCCTTTGGGTTGCCCTCACCTTAACTGCAAATCAATTGGGAAGATTCCACATACCCATTTAAATAGCCCTTCATATTGAACTCATATGTATAACCGCATACCAACTTCCACAACAAATTACCACCCATAAATAAAATGGATTTATGTGCTTCCGTACAACCTGCTCCGCAGTCGCCTTTGCACAAAAAAACAAGAACTGAAAGGCACCCATAGCAGGCCCAGTCAATTCATGTAATTCCAAACAAGCAAAAAAGACATCTGATGGCATGAGTTCACCAAGGATGGATCTCAATTCGTAGAATGTCACCTTATAAACGAAAGGTAATTTGAAGTTATGTGTGCAATCATTTCAAACTAACAATCCATGGCTTTCAATCTGCACTTACCTGAAACTTGGGCTTTCTTAACATGTGCAGATGAACGAGGAGATAAAGACAATCAACCAATAAAACAAACAAACAACAAACAATGAAGCAAATATAGCTAGACATAAACATCAAGCAATGAACCCTTCATGCAATACCTCTTACACAAATTTAAAACCAGATTCCCAGCACACACAACATAATCCAAAAACACATAATCCACAAACACAAGCAATGGAAAGGCCATCATGGATTTAACAGAATCCACCGACTCAATTTGAAGCCAAAAGACAATGCAAAGGAAGAAACATATTTATATCTCGATCATATGTGTGAAGGGGTTGTGGCCACAATGAAAGTCATGGAGTGTTGGAAATGGGATGCACCAAACTCATTTGGGAAATACATCGGCACCGGATACATTGTTGGCGATCACAAGGTATGCAACCAACACTTTGTTATTTATTTTCTCCAGCCAAAAAAAGACTCAAATGATAATTCAACATAATAAATTGTACTCAATTTAATATACACAAATGATAATATTGGACTCTAACATATGCACCTTATTTCATGTATATACTAATAGTTAACAACATAGAATATAATCTCCCTACCACTTGAAAAAAACAGTGAATAGAGAAGTAGAAAATGAGATGTAAAATGAAGCATGGAGCAAACCACTAGAACCACATTTATTCGAGGATCACCATACCTCATCCATCAAGTAATTACCACTTTGCACGGAATTGAACCTCCACTACGACACGAACCAATTTTCTTTTCTCCCTTGTATAAGCAAATTAGCAAAGTGCATACACCAAACACCAAAAACTCATCTTTCAAGGCATCCATGATTAAAGATACCTTAAATCAGTCAACAAAACCCGAGTAGAGTGAAAGAAGGCAATGCAACAAGTATAACAACCTCCAAATAACATCCAAGTTATCATGAGACAAGCAAAATATATTATGTGAAATTTGGCTTACATTTCGCCATCAAGTACTTGGAACTACATACTGCATATCATAGTGTTTAATTAGCTCTAGGATTGTTTTTTTTTTTCATGCTTTCTTATGGTTTGGAATTAGCCAAACGGAGGTTTGGTATAAGGTATGGTAATCCAATTCCTGGGGGTTTTAAGCGTGAGATTGCATATTTCAAAGCATTAAACCAAGCATTAGTAAGTTCCAGTATCCTAATTCCCTCTTCCATTGCAAATTTGCAACATAATAAAAGAAAAACCAAAACAATTTAGCACACAAGTAAAAAATCACAATAAAAATAAATAAAAACCCAGAAACAAGAAGATTGCCAATAGATCCATCAGAAAACACAAATCTATCACAAACAGAAGGGCAATCAAGAACAAAAAAAACTGCCAAAATAACAACAGAATACTAAAATTCCAAACAGAAAGAAGAAGAAGAACACGGAAGAATAACCTTCAATGCCAGAGTGAAAAATCCCAAAAGCAAATCAGTGGGCATAATGGTTAGAGCTTGGAATCCTCGAATGTCAGGACACTACCAATCCTACCTTCATCCGAGCTAGATTTTGAAGCTCTCCCTGCTCCTGCCACCAAATACGAAATCCAACCTCCAAAGATCGAATGAACCCAGAAATCAAGAAAATGGGATTCTTTAATTGGAGGACTTGAAAACAGGAAAAATTGTTTGCTTTGAGATAGGAGAGGGTTTTTTTAAAGGAGGTTCTGGAGTGGATTTAAGAGCTCTTTTTGAAAAGGGGGTTATGAATCGTTGAATTGGAACATGTTCTTACATATTTGTAGGTTTGAGGAGCTTTCGGTCTCCTGTTCCAACATAGACCTAACAACATCCAGCAAGGGGAAGAACGGAAAAAAGAGGGATTTTTTTTTGGAATTTGTCTGGATACTTTGGATAGTTGTCTTACACAAAAATACAACATTAGATGTTTCTAAAATAATAAATTATAATATTTTTGAAATATGTGGTAATTTCTATATAAAATTAGGTGGTGCTAAACAATAAAAAATGTTGTTTCTTAAGGTATACTAAAAGTATGATGATTTTAGCAATTAAGTCAAGAAAAATAAATAATTTATAAACATATTTTTTAATTTATAATGAATTGAGGTATGTACAATTTTATGTGCATATATTATACTAATAATTATACTTTATAACACAAAAAGAGCTATATCATTGATTCGTTATTCTCTTCAATACAATTTATACTTTTCTAGACTTAATTATATTTTACTCTTAGTTTATTATTTATAATCTTGTATTTGCGAATAAACTACATAATTTATGTTCTCTTCAACAAGTAAATTTTAAAAATAAATTACTAAAACACTATATTGCCCGTGCGACGTACGGGGTCAACCTACTAGAAAATGGTTCTTCAAATTATTTAGAAATACTATGAGAAACAACTTCATTTTATCATAACACTGGACTTTCATTCACATACTAAGTATATTAATGTGTTATATATTTATAGTACAAAACATAGTTACATTTTATATAAGAATAACTGAATGATTTTATTGATATTTATTTGTTTATAATGTTGAACTTTATAATCTAATGTGTTATGTTTTAAAGTTGGATAATATTTCATGTTGTCGAGTGGAAATGAAAGCACCCATTATGTTATTTCATTATAATGTTTTCATCATAATAAATTTACTATCTATACTTAAAAGTTGGCTTTCTGCTGCATTGAAAGCTAACTTTTAAATGGCAAACAACATCAACTTTTTTCTTAAACGGGCCTAAAGGCTTTTTGTAGTATTCTTACAAGGCCCAGATGCTGAAATGGCCCATTGAATGTACAATGAAAAGGCTGAGACAATATTAGGAGCATTATTGCAATTATGAGGAGACGATGAAGAGGGTGGCCCTTTCACCTACACCAACATCAATGTACAATGAAAATGTTGTCATAAAACTCTAATTATGAGAATTTTTGCACTTATGAGGTTGGTCCTTTCACCTACACCAGTATGAACGTATGATGAAGAGGTTGGCCTTTAAATAATGTTGGTTTGGTTAACTCTTACCTGTAGATGGACCTTCGTGACAATTATCTTACAGGTATCTACACCTGTTTCAAAAGAGCATCCAAGGTTTTGTGACATTTGTGGATGATCATAGACAATTTTGAACCCAATCTTAATATGTTCTGGTTGCAAGGTTTGTTGTTGTCACTCTATTCTGTTTTCTCTCATGGCATCAACTTTGTGCTTTATTTTTTAATGTAGTTATGTTCTATCAGGTGTCAGTTCATTTAGTTTGCTATCGCAATGTGAAGGAATCGAGTGGTCCGTGGTACCGTGAACATTGTGAAAATTCCCCAGCAAAAGGCTCTATAGTCCAAGGGGCAAACTCATTCAATAAGCCTAATACTATTACAGAATGTAGTCTATGTGGCACTGCTAATGGTGCATTCAGGAAAACGAGTGGTGGTCAGTGGGTACATGCCTTATGTGTCGAGGTATAATTTCTTGCTTTTCCTTTTGTTTTTAACCTTTATTGTGCACTACCACTGCTGATGCAGTTTATCATTATTTCAGGCTTTTCATAGTGGGTATTTGAGTCAACCTTTAGAAGAGGGCAAGCAACTCCTATTGGCGGAATGGTGTGTGACAATCCTTTTGTTGCTTTTACACACCATCTGCGAAATGGTGTGTGACAATCCAGATGCTGAACCGCCAACAATACTCCCAGTGAAGTGTTCTGATACACACGAAAAAACAATCAGCAATCAACACAACTTTATCACGATAGGGGCGCCTTGTATGCAGATGCTCTGATTAGATTTTACCTACATACCGACTTCAATTGAGACGGTCCTAGAAGACGACTCATCAAGTCTGAGTGCCCGAGACAGCAAATAGCCAATGGCGAATCCACAGAAATGCAGGAGACACGAAGCCAACAAGACGTGATGGCCTGATGTGAGAATTGCTGAAGCATTCTGTGTGATTGCATTGTCGTTCATTACTCCTACTGTTGCAACGGAGATGGGTGGCGTGAAGGGAGAGATGGACTTAACAAGGCGTGGGAAGTACTGGTTCAAAGCTGCACCCGCTAACACGGGTAAAAGAACAACCTGTATCAATGTAGAGGATAATTAGAACTTAGAAGTAGCGTATTAGTAGAAGAACAATGTAATGCATGATCACTTGTAGGGTTGAGATTACGAGTCCTGCAACATTGACTACAGCATAGTGCCCGGCAAGCGTGGCAGTCAGGAATAGAGTCATGACCTGCACACGAATCTTAGTACTCGTATGGATGGTAGGATTATAAAGAATGAAAAGGCAATGCATCACAAGGATGTTCAGTAAAGCAAAGATAAGTACTCATTCATGTCTTGAGTATTATAGTTCTTATGACCACCACTTGTGTGCCAATTTGGTGTTTGCTTAAAGGTTGATATTTCTAGGCTTAGTTTTATGTTGTTGTCTGGTACTTATGAAGCCTATTTGCATTTGATTCTGTAATTTTAATGTATACAATGCAATTTTGGTCCATGCCAAAGCACCTTTCATCCCTCTTGTGCAAGATCTGTTGGTTACTACATGATTTTTCGTATTGTTGGTGGGAAGCAGCAGCGCAGAGCTTACTGTGATAAGCACAACATTGAACATCGTGCAAATGTACATACAAATTTATTTAGAATATCAAACATTCCAAGTGATGGTTTGCTATAATTACTTTGGGTTTGAAATATTTCTCATTTACAGGTTGAGAGTCAAAAACATGGGGTTGAGGAGCTAAAAAGCCTTAAGCAAGTTAGGGTAAGTTGGATATTACAACAATTAAGTTCGCTTCTATCATTATTGTATATGTTCATAGTTGGTTCATTTGTCTCATTTCAAACTTCTTGCAAGTGATATGCTTCATTTACAATTTAATTGTTGTTTCTTAATCATTATTAGGCAAATGAGTGAGTAGATTTGAAACTGAACTATTTGATTCGAGGGAGAATGGTTCAGAGGTGTAATCCTCTTAGTGTGTTGGGTGTTTGTTCTTCATTTTTATCCATGTGAAGTTTCTAAACATTATTCAGTTATGATTGTTTTAGTTTCAGGATGGCATATATTGTTGCTTGAGCATTTTCTTTTCTTTGGCTTTATAACATTTGCTAATCAACTATGTTCCTTCCATATATCTGTCTATATACATTAATTGTTTGAGACTCTTGGTCTATTTTGGGGAATTCGGTAACGTACACAAACACTATTAAATTAATTGATAGTCGTGCGTCTGAGCATCTGACTTGATAAAACCTTGTTGTTAATTCTCTGTGAAAAATCAACATTGATTGCAGTACTATATGTGTGGGTATGATACTTTGACACTTGTTGTCATGCCACAAAGTGATGAGAAGTCTCGGGAAATAGCCATGTCTAGACTCTGGATTTATAGCCACGTTTTTTTATCTTTAGAAGCTCTGGTTAACATTGTTGTCAATTTCTATCTTTGATTTCAATTGCTTAACGCTATAGTGTTTCAAAGTTTTAATTGAATCACAAAGTTCCAATATCTTTTTTGTTGCCTTTGTTGAAAAATATTTCCTTTGGCATGTTGTTTTTTGAACCTTAAACCTCCTTCAGGTTGAACTGGAGAAGCTACGCCTTATATGTGAGAGGATTGTGAAACGTGAAAAGCTGGAGAAGCTACGCCTTACATGCGCCTCCGTTACAAGGACTATGCATACATGTATAAGATTGTAGATAATGATTTTGATATTCACAAAACCATTTTATAACACATTATTATGCTAATATTAAGCATATTTATATATTTCTACTAATCTATAATCGATAAGAGATGAAATATCTTAATTCATTGTTGTATAGCACTTTAGATTATCGTAACTACAAATATAGCAAATATTATTGACACTAAGGAAATCAATACATTTTTTTATGAGTGTGTCATCTTCTATATATATTTAAAAGTTAGCATTTTAGGTCATTGAATGCTAACTTTTAAAAGCATGAAAAATAACCATTTTTATCTATATATATTTAAAAGTTAGCATTCTAGGTCATTGAATGCTAACTTTTAAAGACAAAATCAAAGGCTTAAATAAGACTAAAGTTATAGTTTGCATGTAGGATTAATTTATCACCCTTAGTATATAATATGTATATAATATGTTAGATTTTCCGATCGGTTTTTACTATAGGGTTTATAAACCAATATAAAATACATACGGACTACTCTTTAGGTTATGACTCATTTTTTAACCTAAATCTCAATTAGTGATAGTTACTACATACTGTATACGTTATATTTTGCTCTCATTTACTCCTATTTTAATATTATCCAATTACTACACGTAACTCCCGTATTTAGTACACAGTGAATGGTTGGAAACAAATTATAGTCAAGATGTCTAAACAGTTATATGTCAAAATGACTTCACTTTCCAAGTAACATTTTCATCTATAAATGGGCGAAAACAGTGGTATTTTGTTCATTTGCTCTGGGCATCCATCATCTCATTCTTCTACATGGAAATTAGCTTTAGAAAGCCATATAGTGAAGCTTGGGAGATAGTGGGTACCACCTTAAAAAGACATGGTCATTGAAATAGGCATAATTATTAAGTTAAAGATGTGAATGAGGATTCCCGATTGTCGATGATGCAAGTATATATCCACCTCACAGTAAACTATCCTTGATTATATGTATTTGGATCTCTTTTGTAGTCTACAATACTTACATATATCGATTTAAATTTATTAATATAATTGTCTTTTGATCGAGATAGGTTAATTTTATGTGAAGATGTCAGAGAATTGGATAATCTAATAGCACTATTGAGGCATCAATTGTTTACATCATGCACCAGTAGCTTTCACTAGAAGGAGGATAAATACAATCGATTTAGGACGACTGATTATTAGTAAAGAATAAAGCAAACTATTTTAAGGACGATGTAAACCCTTTCAACTATTGGTAGCATAAATTCAATTAGGTTTTTATTTTTAGTTTCTTTTTTGTACTAAATCATTTTAGGTAGGTGTTGTTATTTTAGTTAAGGATGATTTTTATTGTTCTATTTTATACATATTCATTTTACACTCATCATGTGAATATACTAAATTTGGCCTCATTCGTGTTGGTCTAGAGGAATTAATCAAGGATGGAAGCCGAAATAATAGACATGTACTCACTCTCACATATGAAATGTACAAGAAAGAAGTTATGAATTATGATTTCGCTAAGAAGAATAAGCAAGTACCGATAAAATAACTAATGTACTTTTATATAAAATGTAACAAGGTTTAAGAAAATGCAGAGTCACCAATTATTTATATTACTTCGTATTTAATAAGAATAGGAATTAATGACTAATATATTTTAATTAAAATGATATTAATGTCTATGAATATGTAAAGTCAACGTGACTAATAAAATGATATATATTCCAGACTAAATAAATAAAATGATATATTTGAATATTAATAACTAAAGCATAACAAAAAAGACATTATTAAAATACAATAAATTTGTAAGATAAAGGCAAAAAACTAGAAATGTGGAGGGTAGTTGAGCATGTAAGAAATGAGAGTTATTGTAACAAGTTTCTTATAAATACTCGAGTTCAAGCACAACATATAATTAGATAGGCATTTCTAAAATATTTTCAAAGGAAAAAAATGCATCCTTATAAAAAAAACTACCACCTTAATTCAAAACTTAAATTGAACTTCTGACCAAAATAAATAAATAAAATTGTACTTCGTACAATCATAGCATTTTATACCTAAAATACTTAGATATTACATTTTTTTGTCAAGACTTAGATATTATATTTAAATACATATCAAACAATATATCATCTAAGATAAAACATAAAACAACAATCCATATATTAGAAACTCAAATTTAAATCATGACACTATGATAACAGGTTTTTGTCGTATGAAAAACTGTTATGCAAAATATCCAAACAAACCCTAAACCGTAGTCCTAGGTAAGTACAGGTCGAATCCACAGGGAGGCGAATTCTATCTAATTATGCAATTTGTATATCAATCCAAAGTAACCAATTGGGGGGTTTTGTTTGTTTTAAGTAACTAAGCATGTAAAGGTAAACAAAGTAAAATATGATGAAATCAGTGATGGGGAAAAGTACTTAGTCAAACAACATCCACTATTCGTATGACAAGTTGATCACAGATACTCATTCAAAATCTCATGCAATGGTGATTCCAATTCCTTTTCATATATAACTAATAGCACAACCAGATACTATTAGCACTAACTAATTAAACAACCCTGAAACTATCAAGATTCAGTTTAACAGCAGCCTTACGGATAGGAATATAGTTGGATACAATTCTAGCATAAAACAACCAGCTTTTATCCTAGAATGTAAATCAAATCTCTCCTGCATAAGACTAGCACAATCAGATACTAGTACGATACAGTTGCTACTCTGAAATAGATATGCTCAACCAGTAACAATCTAAATCTAGCAATCAATCAATAACAATAAACCCTAGATGCGTCCAAATAGAGATTATCAATATCAATCATAAATAACTTAAGCAAGAGAAAGATAAAAAACATGCAATAGATTAAGAACAAGAATCTCACAACTGAATCAAAACGAAAGCTTCAGCGTCTGACTAAGCCAGAGAGGCTTAGTTCTTCATAGTAAGGTACGTAGAAAGAAATTAGGGTTTCAGAGAGTTGATAATAGATAATATAGAAGATAGGCAAACAAGCCTTTTTCAACCCTAAAATACTAAATGAAATAAAATCTGAAATTAACCTAAAACGAAATAATTAAATAATAATAATTAAACCAACTAAAACAGGGAATTAATCCCGCAATATCGGTCTTGAATTCTCGCGTGGCTCGTCCGCATCACGTGATGGCCCAATTTCAATTCCAGCAGCTCGGCGGCAGCTTCGTCCCAATTCCAATTCAGCCCACCTGCTCGCTGATGTCATCCATGATGTCATCCCTCCAATTCTTCAATTCTCCATTTCAATTGCCGCTGCTTCTCGCGCTTCTTCACGTGGCCGAGCTTCTTCAATTGGGCCTTTCTTCCTCATCCAAATTGTGGCCCACCATCAGCATAATCACGAGGCCTGTTAATTCCACTTGGGCCTAATTCATCCAATTCGCCCATCAATTACGTGCCATTTAATTAATTACCAAACTTCGCCCCCAAACGCCATGCACATGAATGTGTCTAAATCTACCCGAATGGCACCAATAAAACCTCTAATGACTCTTACTTAAGCCCTACAAAGTAGTGCTTATCAAACCATCCCATGCTTAGACCTTTGCTCGTCCTCGAGTAAACTAATAAAGAGTCTACTCCTCCAATATAGCATCCAAGGTCTCAGGAAGCATATCCTCCAACTAAGAGTCACCTAACCCCTGCCAAGCTCCTAGCACCAATCTCATTCACAACACATCCACAACTCAACAAGCTTAAGGGGCAAGCGGAGTACTTCCCCCAAGCTAACCCGGACATCCAATAGTGTGAGTAACCTCTAATCCTAGCCTCCATCTATTGCTCCTTATGTCTCCCAGAGTGACCTACCCGACAATCCTTCTTTGACTCCTCTTCTTATGACGCCTTGCCAAGAATAGTGAGAAATCCTAAAATCACTCTTCTTCTTTTCGCTCATTTTGCCAAGGCGCCCTTTCGGGTTTTCACCAAGCCACTCATTTCATTTTCCAATAGATGTGCTCACATAAGCTCACGTCACTCATGACCTCTTATTACCCCAGCCTAATGCCGGTCCAAGCCACCTGCTTATTACCTAGGCCGCCCTTTCGGGTTTTCGACCTATCCCAGGATTTTTATAATAGCCTTTTTTCAAATTTTTGGCTCTTTTCATTTTTTCATTTTTCTCCTCAGCAACGTAGCAAATATAAAACTCAACCTCATGCTTAAACATTGCATTGTCCTCAATGTAATGAAAGACAAAAGAATAAAGCACAGGGAAAAGCAAAAAATAACTCACAACGTTGCCGAGTTGGCTTGGACACTTCCTTGTCGCTGGCGGTGTATTCATGAAAGCTCATGTCCTGGATGTCTGGCATCAACACCATTATCTTCATCTACCGTGCAACCATAATAAACCACTGGTGAGTAGTGGTAAGTATGCAGGAACTCAGGGCGACACGGCCTTCAACGGTATCAACTCCTACCATGCAACCAAAAGGAACCACTGTGGGGAGTAGTGGTCAATCAAGGAAACGGGGTTACAAGGCCTTCAAAAATGGGCCCAGATGTCATCGTGGTTGGGCCCTGGTGTATCACCTCTCCAGCTGTCGACTGTAGGGCCATCAACGTTGCCAAGTAAAAGTAGGGTGAATGTAATCTTCCGTTAGCAACATGATGCGCACCTCTCCGTGGAGAATCTGGACAGTTGGGTAATACTTTTTTTTTTTGACTTGTTCTGCCCGTTTAAGGTCTTTTCGGGGTATCTTATTTTCGTCTTTTGCTCCCCGTTTAAGGTTTTTTCGGGGTCCATTTTTTTCGTTTTTTTTTTTTAATTTTTTTAATTTTTTTTAATTTGAGAAAGTGCGGCGGTCGCCGTGAAGGGTGCGGCGGTCGCCGTTTTTAGGTCGTAGCCAACTTGCTTGGCGAGGCAATTACGGCGGTCGCCGTAAGGTTTGCGGCGGGCGCCGTGAACACCATCTCCGTTTTTTTTTTTTTTTTTGCGCTTCCTGCAGGTTAGTTCGACACAGAAAGGAAAAACAAAACGAAAAAACAACTGAATAAAGACTAAGGGAAAGAAAATAGACTACCTAACATCGGGTTGCCTCCCGAGCAGCGCCTTGTTTACTGTCGTGGCTCGACATCCTACTCAATCCTCTTCAACTCGGGTTTGTCCTAGCACTTGAACTCCTGAGGTCTATATCAGGGGGGTGCCGCTTTGTGTGCTCCATGTTGAGCCTTTCCCCCTTGCTTGTGCACTTGCTGATGGGTGGACCGTTGTTCATATCTATGAATGCACTTGCCATCTTCAGGAACGGTCTACCCAACATCTCAAGGGCTGCATGTATGTCCTGAATTAAGGCCTCCTTCTTGTGCTTCCCCTTTGGTTTCTTCTTTATATTGCCCAACACCCTTAAAAACTCTGTGTAGCGAGGGATGCAACTTGCCAGTTCGATCAAGGGAATGGTTGCCTCGCAGATACTGACGGTTTCATATAGCTCTTTGTCGTCCTTCAGCCTTCGAGTATCTTGTAATGCCTCAGGGAAGGGTGCAACGGGGTGCAGCGCAATGAGCGGGGAGGAGTTTAGACGCACATACTCATCATAGGCAGCCTCGAGAGGGTCGGGGGCTGACGGGGCATTTTCGAGAGGAACGAGTGTCGCATGAACATTTTCGCGATCGCGGCTCTCCTCCTCTTGGTCGCTGAATTCCTCCAGTCCCAAAAAATACTCTTCTTCAGAAAGCACAACGCGGTCCAAAATATCGTCTGGAATACCCATCTCCTCAGTGGGTGAACCGAGGTCGAGGTATACCTCCCGCGGTCTTGGGTTCTCTTCTGCAGATATCTCGATGTATTCTGCACCCGTCTCACAAATTTGTTCCTCCCTTTCAGCTAAGGGGGCGACATGCAGCTGCTCAGTACTTTATAGGGTCATCGAGAAGACATTCTCTTCCCGGTGCACCACTGGGTGAGATAGTGGTTCTGTCGACGTCATGGTCTCCATTCTGCTCACTGCTTGCACCATTTGCTCTGTCTGCCTCTCAATGATCTGGATATTGGACTTTATTTGTTGTTCAAGTTGGATCGTGTTCTGTTTGAAAGATCGAAACATGTCCTCCAATGACATGGAGGGACTTGGATTGTGCTCCATCTGATTCTCCAAGGTCTGGAATAAATCCGCAGTAGACTGTGAGACATAGTAATCTGGATTGGACACTGGTGGGCTATGCTCGTAGGCTGGGTAGTACTGCGGTGGAGTACCCTGCTGATAGAACGACTGTGGTTCCGGGTAAAACTTCTGGTAATCATGACCATAAGGGGGATAATGTTGGTGCCCATAACTCGAATTTGGCTGATTTCTCCACCCTGGAGTGTATGCGTATGAGTATGGGTCATATTGCGGCTCCTGATGGAAGTGGGGAAATCTATTCATCTCTGTAACAAAATCAAAAAGGAAAAAACAAAAATCAATAGCACGGGTGTGGACCGTAAGATAGGTCCACACAATAGTTGACACACAAATCGCACACAAAATAGATTATTGCCTCCCCGGCAACGGTGCCAATTTGATAACAGGTTTTTGTCGTATGAAAAACTGCTATGCAAAATATCCAAACAAACCCTAAACCGTAGTCCTAGGTAAGTACAGGTCGAATCCACAGGGAGGCGAATTCTATCTAATTATGCAATTTGTATATCAATCCAAAGTAACCAATTGAGGGGTTTTGTTTGTTTTAAGTAACTAAGCATGCAAAGGTAAACAAAGTAAAATATGATGAAATCAGTGATGGGGAAAAGTACTTAGTCAAACAACATCCACTATTCGTATGACAAGTTGATCACAGATACTCATTCAAAATCTCATGCAATGGTGATTCCAATTCCTTTTCATATATAACTAATAGCACAACCAGATACTAATAACACTAACTAATTAAACAACCCTGAAACTATCAAGATTCAGTTTAACAGCAGCCTTACGGATAGGAATATAGTTGGATACAATTCTAGCATAAAACAACCAGCTTTTATCCTAGAATGTAAATCAAATCTCTCTTGCATAAGACTAGCACAACCAGATACTAGTACGATGCAGTTGCTACTCTGAAATAGATATGCTCAACCAGTAACAATCTAAATCTAGCAATCAATCAATAACAATAAACCCTAGATGCGTCCAAATAGAGATTATCAATATCAATCATAAACAACTTAAGCAAGAGAAAGATAAAAACCATGCAATAGATTAAGAACAAGAATCTCACAACTAAATCAAAACGAAAGCTTCAGCGTCTGACTAAGCCAGAGAGGCTTAGTTCTTCATAGTAAGGTACGTAGAAAGAAATTATGGTTTCAGAGAGTTGATAATAGATTATATAGAAGATAGGCAAACAAGCCTTTTTCAACCCTAAAATACTAAAGGAAATAAAATCTGAAATTAACCTAAAATAAAATAATAAAATAATAATAATTAAACCAACTAAAACAGGGAATTAATCCCGCAATATCGGTCTTGAATTCTCGCGTGGCTCGTCCGCATCACGTGATGGCCCAATTTCAATTCCAGCAGCTCGGCGGCAGCTTCGGCCCAATTTCAATTCAGCCCACCTGCTCGCTGATGTCATCCATGATGTCATCCCTCCAATTCTTCAATTCTCCATTTCAATTGCCGCTGCTTCTCGCGCTTCTTCACGTGGCCGAGCTTCTTCAATTGGGCCTTTCTTCCTCATCCAAATTGTGGCCCACCATCAGCATAATCACGTGGCCTGTTAATTCCACTTGGGCCTAATTCATCCAATTCGCCCATCAATTACGTGGCATTTAATTAATTATCAAACTTCGTCCCCAAACGCCATGTATATGAATGTATCTAAATCTACCCGAATGACACCAATAAAACCTCTAATGACTCTTACTTAAGCCCTACAAAGTAGTGTTTATCACACTACATATACATAAAAGGCCTGTGCGAAGCACGAGCTTCGATTTCTAGTATATTTAAAAATTAGCATTCTAGGTCATTGAATGCTAACTTGTAAAGACAAAATCAAAGGCTTAAATGGGCCAAAAGGTATAGTTTGCATGTAGTGTTAGTTTATCACCCTTAGTATATAATATATTAGCTTATCCGATCGATTTTTACTATAGGGTTTATAAAACAATATAAAATACATAAGTATAATTATAGGCTACTTTGTAATTTAAGTAATTAATTTTTCTTTGTTTATTTTAATATACCATAGCATAATTATGTGTATATATAAAAATGAGCACTATTTGTAAATAATATTCCCTCCCCACACATACTTTTTTCAGTT
The DNA here is from genome assembly GCA_027886185.1 of Rheum nobile. NCBI lineage: Eukaryota > Viridiplantae > Streptophyta > Magnoliopsida > Caryophyllales > Polygonaceae > Rheum > Rheum nobile. The sequence goes on along the minus strand of WOAB01000686.1, from coordinate 757,219 downwards.
AAATCGTGCCTCTACGTACGGACTACTCTTTAGGTTATGACTCAATTTTTGACCTAAATCTCAATTAGTGATAATTACTACATAGTATATACGTTATATTTTGCTCTCATTTACTCCTGTTTTAATATTATCCAATTACTACACGTAACTCCCGTATTTAGTATACAATGAATGGTTGAAAACAACATATAGTCAAGATGTCTAACCGGTTATATGTCAAAATGACTTCACTTTCCAAGTAACCTTTTTATTTATAAAATGGCAAAAACGGTGGTATTCCGTTCATTTGCTCTAGACATCCATCATCTCATTCTTCTACATGGAAATTAGCTTTAGAAAGCCCTATAGTGAAGCTTGGGAGATAGTGGCAACACCTTAAAAAGACATGGTCGCTGAAGTAAGCATAATTATTATGTTAAAGATGTGAATGAGGATTCCCGATTGTCGAGGATGCAAGTATATATCTACCTCACGATAAACTATCCTTGATTATATGTATTTGGATCTCTTTTGTAGTCTACACCTACACTAAATACTTACATATGAAAATGACATGTTGATAATTTAATATAAGAAAGGGGTTAAAATATAATTTAATACAAAGTTAAAAGCCCTTCTAAAAGTCTCATGGATAAAATCCAACATTTCACATAGAGGCTTTTAGCCATTAAATTTGACTAAAAAAACCCCATGAGTTTTTGAAGAGACCATGGATAAAGATGCCCTAAGATTATACAATGACACAAATTCCGGATGAGAAGGTTCCCAGAAGTAGAACCCTATTAATCAACACATTTTACAAAAAAAAAAATCAACACATATGAGACAGTCTCTTAAGTCTTAACCAATCAAAATTGCCCACGTCTGCAAGTATCCGTCTACCAATAAATTAATTGTAGGACGATATGGGCGCACCTCCACAATTTCTTTGTACACCTCCATTTTCATAAATATGACAGATTTACTCTTTTGTTAAAATGATCACCCCTTTAAATGCCAAAATCTCAAACCTCCCAATTTCCAAATTTCATGTACAGTACAACTTCACCTGTTTTACAATCTCTTAATTTCTTATACAGTACCACTTCGCCTCTTTTCCTATATAGATTCATTTTTATTTTTGTAAACTATTTGTATCATTAATTTAAAAAAATGTTGTTTGAAACTAGCAGTTTGTATATAGATAACAAAAGTAAAGGTTGTAGGAGGGATGACAATGTAGGTGCGATTAGCTGATGGCGGTGTTTGGTATCCATTAGAGATTTAGGGGAAGAGAAATCCTTTTTTATTTGTAAATGAGAATTAAGAAGGTCAATCTAGGATAATTTCTAAATCTAATAAGGGTATAATTGTCTATATGCGGGTGTATAAAGAAATTAATGAGGTGCGCAAAGTAGCACCCTTAATTTTTCATAAAACATTGCTAATTACAGTATTAGTCGTTGGTGGGTATCCATTTTCTTTTATCAGGTAATAATTTGAGCTACCAACGTAATAATGTCGGATAACTCGAGAGACCGATAAATCGACAACTGGATAAACCAATAAGAAAAAAAGCAACAAGACAAGCAAAAGAAAAAACAATAAAAGTCTTGACTATCCTGATGTTGCCTGTACTGAATGGACCACCATGACATTGTCCCTATTTAAACGAGAGATTTTCAGAAGTCTTGATTACCCTGATGTTACCCTATAAAAAATCTTCATGAGTCTCAAACACATCCACAATCACAAGAGTAACAACTCGTTCTCCACCCTAGATCAACTCAACAAAAGGAACACAAGCTTGTAAAATAGAAACGCAAAAACCAAACAGGTTCAAGCAAAGAAGTTCATGATAAGTACTCGAAAAGTACTCAATCGACTTTGGTTCTGGCGTCGGATCCACCGCCTTGTTTAGATTTTGGTTGTTAGGCTCGGGGTTGGATTTGAGAGTAGCCATGAAGCTGCCTTGGCTTCCTCGGTGTCTAGGTTTTCAGAGCTTTAGATGTTGCTGGAGCTCCGCCGTTGCTCTGTCGCTGAAGTGGGTGGTGGTGGTTCCAGCGGTGATGAGATTGTTCAGGCTCCGGATGAGAAGGAGAGAGCCACTTTTGTGAATCTGGAGAGTGGAGTTGGGTGAGTAATCTCATTCTTCCAAAAACAAGAGATTGCAGGATTTGCCTTTTGAGCTTTTCAAATCCAGATACGGTGAGGGAGGGGGACGTGAGTGTGGCGGTGGGCAGATTTGGGAATTTTAGGGCGGCGGCGGGCAAGGTTTTTTGTTTTCATTTTTTCAGGATTTGTTGGTGGGTTTTCATGATCACCAATTTAAGCTTCAGTAAAATCGAAAATCTCATAAAAACACCCCTATTTTAGTATCTTTTAGTTAAACCACCTTCTTTTTGTTATAAAAGAAAATCACCTTTAGTTTTGATTTTTTCAAAACCACATCTGAATCCAATCATATGTCTCATCAATACAAATTGTAAAAAGAAAACATGTTTTTTGTGCAATAACCTAAAATTGTGTGTCAATGTGTAATTTTGAAAGAAATATCAAAGCTTACATGACTTTTTGCAAACTTGTAAAAAGTGTGATGGTTCAAAAAAAAACACACAAAAGTTGTGGTAGCCTTGTGAAATATAACCCTTTGTAAAATCATGTGAATGTGGTTCTGTTTTACCCATTTTTCCAAAAAAGATTAAAAAGGAGTTTTTCATGGGCACGTCCAACTTGAGTAACGAAGAAGTAAACAAAGCTATCTCTACTGTTTGTTCAGAGCGAGAGATTTTTAGTTTGGATTGTTAATGGTGGAATACAGATTCAAAAACAGAGATTTTTGTACTGCTGAGTTAATCTCTCAAGGTATATATTTCAAATTTCTTCTATTTTAGAGGAATTTATTAATCAAATCGTTCTATTTATCTTGATTTTGTACTACTTTGTTTCTGGATTGTGGGTGATTGAAGGCAAAAGTTCCATCTATTGGATTTGACTTTGTCAAAGCTGTCGTCTGATTTTGATCTTGGTTTCAACGAATGTGAAGGATTCTAATTATATTTTTTTTAATTATGTGTATCAATTTGATGTTTAAGAAGGTCAATTGAGCATGTAATTAATCTCTATCTGTATAAGAAAATCCCAATTTCAGATTAAACACACCATGTTACATCAACCAAAAATTCCAGCTTAATTTGTTCTTTGTCGTGGGCAATTTTCTAAAGCCCTAGATCATCAGCAATATGAAAAATGGAACAATTTGTTTCCATCTTTCCATTTCTCTGTTTGAAGATAATCAAGCCACAGATTAAATCCACTATCCTTCAACTTCAAGAATGAGTCTTTTGTGAGTTCATATTGGATCTATTTGCACTAGTTCTTAACTAATATGGATGAAGTTGTGACCCCAAACTCTATCAGCAATATGAAAAATGGAACAATGTGCCTTTCAGGATGGTGACTATTTGGAAATTCTAGATCTTCTAGATCCTCAATCACCATCTTTGGTCCCTAATGAAGGTACTTGTTTGGGTATAAGAAGCTTGTTATGTCGATTGAATCATTTTTGTGCTAAGATTACATTCTCACCAAGAAAGGTGAGAATGTAATCTCACGCGTCTGGGCGAAGGCATCAGTTAAGTTGCAGGGCCCCACAAACTGGGACCGTTAACGAACTCACGCCTCTCTTGTCTAATTGGCAATTGCCATTCTCTTATTTTCGTTACAATTTTTTCAATCCTCCTCTTTATTGACTGAAATTACAAATTAAATCAAACTTTTATACCAAGATAAGGGATAACATAAATATATATATACTTTTGGTGACAAATATGAAATCTCAACCCCTTTGAAAACAAAAACCTTAACAATTAGAAATGCTTTGATTAAAGTCAATAAACTGGGCATTAACAACATTCAAATTGAATGTGATAACCTTATTATTGTAAACGCCCTGAATAAAATCTAGCATTGTCCTTGTGATATTTAAATTTTTAATTTCTGATATCCTTTGTGTTTTATAATTTTTTTCTTCAGTGCAGATTTGTCATATCTTTCGAGAAACAAACGTTGTGGCCGACTATATTGAAAAGATGAGTCAGTGGAGTTCATTGGAAGATATTCAAGTCAATCTAGAGCTTTTAGTCTTCATCCACAAGGAAGCTATAGACTGAAAAACCGTTTCTTCTGTGGTTTCCGGTCTAATTCTTACCTTATAAAAAACTATATATATATATATATACACTTTGGTAATAATTAATATATAGTTATAGTTATTATCTAGTGGGATACGATTCTACGTTACAAAGGGCGAGTCCACTCAAACTATAAATGATTGTTGGTTAGTCCGATAGGGCAATCAGTGTAAATATTATTTGCCAACCGATGAGTACTTAAATAGTAATACGCAAGCAATCCAAAACCTTGTAAATTTGGTGAAATTTTGTTATTTGTACCATCAATTCTACGATTGTTATTCAAGTGACGAATTACACGCTAGATGTATTGATATGCTAAAGGCCTGATTAGGACCCTACGAGGGAATGGGCTTGGGCCTAAAATTGGGCCTTACCATGGCCCATTTCTCTGGGCTTCATTTAGACATCACCAAGCTCATACAGATCAAGACAGTTTCGAGTATGAAAAGCTACCAAGCCGTTCTGTCACATCAACAACCACCATATATATATGGATGTGTATGGAAGAAAGCTAAAAAAGAAGATTCTCACCCAGATGATATTTGTAGTGAGATTCCTAAGTGACAGTGATAGACGAGAATAGTTATAATCTGGGTAATCTCAAAATCACTAGGCTAAGTTGATGATGATGATGGTCTATAAACGTACGGTGTGTCAGTCAAATAATATAAGGACAATTTGTACAATACTCTTATAAGTTCGTATTACTGTTTCAAAATAGAATGGAAGTCATCCCTATTACAGGATAATTGCAAAAACTTGGACTACGTATGCAATTTATTTATAGTAAATCACTAAAGCATATGCTTAAATAGATATGGATGATACATCTTTCTTTTTTAATCAATGATGATACATCTATTCTATGCTTTTGTAATTGTGTATGTATTGTATATAGGCTTTTACCTTCTTTTGTGCTTCATGACAGTTCATATTCATTGAAAATGGAAATTGTTCGCATTTATAGACGAAAATAGGTTAGGAGCAAGTGGTAGCTAGTCTTGTCTCGTTATACTCAAAGTAACGAGATTAGATTTTTATAATAGAAAATGGAATTCAAACTCTGATTCTATGGTCACAAATTGCCACTAAAGTTGGGTTAATAATTTGAATTTATTACTATATATTAAAGTTCTCTCCTAATTAGGTTCGGTACAACACTAAACGAAAACAAGAGAAGACGGGATAAGTCGCGGCCGCAACGGTTATGGCCGCGATCGTGGCTTTGCTCGGCAAAGCCGCGGTCGCGGTTTTCTGGGCAGGGCCGCGGTCGCGGTCCTCTCTCCCGACGCGACTCAAAAACATGAAACGAGGCTCACCGACAACGAGACGACGGTGCAAGCCTCCTCCTCAGCAATGCCACCACCTCCAGCTCCCCAAGGCACCACGACAACTACCAACAACTCCGGCGAACACTCCGACGAACTCGAGAATACCGGCGAACTTGAAAACGAGAGAAAGAGAGAGAGAGAGGAGCGATTGAAGTTGTGGATGCTGGATTCCTCTCGCCGAAGACCCCCTTTTATAGGACTGGAAGGAGCTCAACGTCGGCCACACGAATCGACTCGCCTCCCTCAATGGCGAAGGTACGAAAACGTGGGAAAAACCAATCGACGAAGTTCGGATAAGAACGAAGAAGACGACGCAGCAAAGACCCGTGATCGCGGTTTCAAAACCGCGATCGTGGTTGTCCACAGACAAACCGCGCCCGCGGTTTCAAAACCGCGGTCGCGGTTATCCCGCGCTCGCGCCCCTGGCTTCTTGGCCGCGGTTTCCTCTCGCGGTCTTGGCTAGGTCCTATTTTTAGCATCTCTAAAAATAGTCTAAGACCCCATACACCTTACACGTGTATTAATACGTTCAAAAGAGTTAACACAGAGATTCCAAATACGCTCAACGCGTCATACCTATAGAACGAGGGTTGGGAAATTACCCAATTGTCCTTACTGAACTTGAGGGTTATTACATAACATTTGCGGCGCGCTCTGGTAAAACGACAATTATGGTAAAACGGAAGTACAATTAAGGAGCGTTGGATTGAAGATTTTGAATGGCTGGATTTGATGGAACAAAGAAGCCACATGGGGATACAAGGCACCAGATTTGAATATCCTACCTTATTTATTGAATTACCGAAAATATGTTCATATAAAATAGGAAGTTGTTCCTAGAAAATATGGTAAATCTACAGATTGGAGAGAGAATGAGATTCTTCAAATATTTAAAATTTAAATGGAAAGATTATTTTAAATTCGTTAAGTTCGTGAATATCGTTAATGTGTTCACGAATATCGATCATTTGTTAATGAATATCGTTCATGTTTGTTTGAATATCGATTTCTATTTAATAAGTGAATATTTAATATCTTAAAAATGTGAATATCATCACTTAAATCATGAATTTCACCACTTGATAATATGAATATCACACTAAGCTACATGAATATCTCAATTAATCACATGAATATCAAATTCACTTACATGAATATCACCACTCAATTTGTAAATATCACTACCCATTTTGTGAATATCGCCCACCACCCAATTACATTAATATAGTCACCCAAGTACATGAGTATCATCACCTAACTACACGAATATCACTACCCAATATCTTCGAAGGTTTGATTCATGGCGGTAAGGTTTAACAATGACATTGTCGCATCGATTTTGGGTCGCACAGTCGCACGATCAACCTGAATATCAACATTATTATAATGAATATCAACAACATTATATTGAATATCACATCATAAATTTTGAATATCGACTATTCAACGCATGAAACCTCATGAATATGAACAACATTATAATGAATATCACATCATATAATTTGAATATCAATTGGAAATACTATAAACAACACCATCAACAAGCAATTTGAATACTATAATAGCGATATTCATTCCATATGTGATGATATTCACGTAATTTGTACGCATAGTCATACAAGTAAGTAGTCGATATTCATAAAAACAGTGTCAATATTCATAGTTTAATTCGCACATGATGATTATTTAGAGTTTAGGTAAATATCATATCATAAATATCAAATACTCAACGCATGAGACCTACATCCAATATGAATATCAAAAGCATTTGTATGAATATCACATTAAACAATTTGAATATCAATTACAAACAATACAAACAACACCCCAAAATACCAAAACTGATCCAACATGAATATCAAAAACATTATAGTGAATATCACATCATAAAATTTGAATATTAACTACTCAATGTTTTAAATTTAAATCCAACCTAAATATCAAAAAAATGTGTATGAATATTACAACAAACAATTTAAATATCACATCAAACAATTTCATTCGTGTAGATACTTAACCACGGTAATCAAGTTCACCGATCACTACGAAATTAAATAGGATGAAGCAATTTCTGCATAATGTCGCATTATTTCAGAGTGACATCAGCAATAATTGTAAAACCAAAATGCAGATCAAATTTGCAAAGATTACAACGAATGGACTCACCAACAGAAGAAGAGCTTGAGAAATTGGAATTCTCATGGAGGAACCAGAAGATGGAGACGTCCTCTTCAACGAGTGGACTCACCAACAAGCTCTTCTTCTGAATCTGAGGACTTCTCTCACACCATATTCTGGTTCCGACACCATCTTCTAGATCTGAGGACTTCTGCGATCAGTGACGAGTTGTTGGTGAGTCCACTCGCCGACGACGATCTGGATCTGAGGACTTCTCCGTCACCCCAACATACTATTGCTGGTCGCAATAGACAGATCTAGATCTGGAGACATCCTCTTCAACGGCGATTCCGGATCCGGATCCCTGCTGGTGTTCGCTCCTCCCCGTAGTCCTCTAGAGCGCCTCCCTCCGAATCGCCACTGCTCTCCGGCAGTCCCTGAGCCTCGATTCGAGCGAATAGGACGACGTCGTACCGGCAATAACCGATTCAACAACCTTCTCGTCATCTTCCGAGAGACGAAATGCGGATTTGGAAGAGAACGGGTCGCCGGTGTGGGTCGGTGTTGGTGTTCGCCGGTGAGAGATGAGGGAGGTCGAGATGACGGTGTTTTGGGATTGGGGCTGGAACGCAGAGATAAACAGAGGGAGGAAGAAAGAAAAATAAAAAAGAAATAAAATAAAACCAAAAAAGTAGGGGTGATTTTGGAGTGGGATAAACGGTATAGGAGAGAGAAGAATCAAATTTGAATTTTAATCCCCCAAAATTCGGGATTGATTGTGATTGTGTAGAGCACCGGCTATTTTCCTAATATGCACCTCTAATTGGTGTAATCCAGATCATCCATTAAATCTCATCTAACGGATGTGATTAGTACTTCCGTTTTACCCTAAGAAGCTGTTTCACCAGATCCAAGTTCTGCATATATATATATATATCTATGCTCTAGTAAAACAGGCTCTTATAGTGAAACGAGTGAATGATTCTAGTGCGTTGGATGTTGATGAGATTGACGGACAATATTTAATAGAGGGAGGTACACAATAATTTAAATAGAAGACACACACTAGATTACCTAATTTTATGTGATTTGTTTTCCCTAATTTACTCCCTCTCTCTCTCTCCAATCTATAGATTCACTTCCCCATTAAATCGTATCTCCCTTTCTCCTTCCAAAAACCGTTCATCGTCTTCCTTTCCTCCAGGTTTCCTCTTCCCCCACTCACCGGTGAAAGCGACAGATCGGAGGGCTAGAAATCCATCATCCCGCTCGCAATAGCCGGCGATTCCCATCGGTTGGCGCCGGAAATTTGAGAAGAGAGCGTGCGAGTGAGAAACTCAGAGGGAATCGGCCGGAGAACGCCGCCGGAGAGTACAGTTGGCGGTAACCTCCGCGGTTGAGATCGAGGTAGCGCCAGCGCTGGTTGTGACGGTGAAGAGACTCGACGCCACCAGGACTGCCGGAGTGACCGGCGAAGCGTTCGACCGGCACATGGAGCGCGTCGGGGCGCTCCGGCACCCAAATTTGGTGTCGATGAGGGCGTATTTTCAGGCCAAGGAGGAGGAGAGGCTCATCATCTACAATTACCAACCCAATGGCAGCGTCTTCAATCTCGTTCACGGTATTTTTTTTTCCTTTTGTTATTTTGTTTGGATTAAATTAATTACACTAGAAATCGTTTAGTGTGTCCAGTCTATTAGAATCCGCCGCCGTGTAGGCGGTGGTGCTGTGCTGTGGTGCTGTTTGGATTGATTTTTTTTCTTTTTTCCTTTTGTTATTTTTTTCCCTTTTTGTTATTTTGTTTGGATTAATTTGTGTTCCCTTTTGTTATTTTGTTTGGATTAAATTAATTACAATAGAAACCGTCTCTCCCTTTTGTTATTTTTTTTCCTTTTGTTGTTTTCGAAGGGATATGCATATTCCATGCATTGATATGCAGATAATACTTGTATGATATGCAATTTGTTATTATAGATTATTTCACTGGCCGTGATTGTGATATTCATTTGTGTGGATGTGATATGCATTTTCCATATATTGATATGCAGAATATACTTGTATGATATGTAATTTTTTATGATAAATTATTTCATTGGCCGTGAATGTGATATTCATTTGTGTGGATGAGATATGCATTTTCTATACATTGATATGCAGAATAAGCCGCGAGCGCGGAAAGGAAGCCGCAGGCGCGGCCAAGGAAGATCTCGCTGAGTGCCAAGAACGAACAAGCCGCGGGTGCGGTTCAAGGGCAACGATCGCAACCATGCAATTATGTGGATGGGATATGCATTTTTTTATACAGTGATATGCAGAATCTACTTGTATGATATGCAACTTGTAATTATGAATTAATTTCTTGGCCATGAATATGATATTTATTTGTGTGGATGGGATATGCATGATACCGAATAACAAATATTCAGAAATACTTGAACGATATTCAAATAATGTGTTTTGATATGCACAAATATGCATAATTTTTTTTCAATTCAGTGGATGCATTATATACATAATGAATAAGCACTCACCATACTTGAATATCAGATATAGGACAGTGAATATCAGCATGAATACGATGGAACATGAATAAAATAAACAGATATACAAAGAATATTTAACGATATTCACAATTTTCGTGTTGATATGCATAATGTTAATTTTCAACTAATTAAATGTATTGATATGCACGAACTTCCACTGAATATGCGTATTAACTAAAAACACAGTGAATAACGCGGATCTCGGTGGAGGCTTGAGGAATAACGCTGACGGGGATATGCAATATCTTTCTCTCTCCAAATCTACATTAAACTTCCTATTTTGGAGGTGGTTATTTAATAAAATTTAAAAAAGCTTTTTGTGATATTTATTCCATGATTCACACCCCCACTACACCCTATTTTCTCTCTCCTAATCTAGCCATTTATCACCTTCAATCCAACGCTCCAAAATTGTCTACTCGTTTCACCACAAGACTCGTTTTACCTGAGCGCCCCTCTATATATATATATATACGTTGATTGCAGTTTAGAATTAATAAAATTAATTATATGTATGTTTTAAATTGGTGCCAATGCAAGCCTGGTATGTATATAAATTATAAGTCATTTTTTGTAAATGAAATGAAACATATATAATATCTACCTCTATATTTATTGTTATCACTAGGCCAATTCTTTTGTTGAGTAGTTATAATCATATATGTTATCGGTAAATGAAAAAACAAATCTATCTACATCTACATATATACTAAAGGGAGGACATAAATCTTACGTGACGTCACCATATTCAATTCGCCTACGTATCATCAACATATTCAATTCGCTTACATTTCAGCTCTGAGATGTGTCACATCATCTGAATTTTAAAAACGGTTAGAATAATAAATCCCACCTTAGTTATATTTTAAACTTTGTTTTATAAATAAATTTAATTATCAAATTAAATGATCTTCTTTTATAATAATTATTGATTTAACTATTAGATTGCTAAAACATAATTACTTAACTAATTGATAAAGTGTATTATTTCCATGTATTTTTTAACGTTCCATTTTGTTTTATTAATCCTCTAATGACTTTTACAATTTTTCGTCATTCTGTTAATTTTTAACTTTTTATATTATTTCATATTTCAAAATATCCTGTTAGTTATATCAAATCTTCATATTGTTGGACATGAATCAGATTCTAAGTTTTAGCATTTAGTATTTTCATATAAAAATTTATCTATTTCATATATAATTTAACGATTTAATTTGGGGTAATAGATAAATTTCTTTTTACAAATAATCTTAAAACTTGATTTATATATATTATCTATTTCTAGGTATAATATCTGATTCAATATATTATGTATGTATGAAATTACATTGGTCTTTATAATTGATTATTAATAAATATTTCTTTATATTATCATACTTATCTTAATTTCATATATATTATCACTAATTAACTATTTTATAATATATTTAATATTTTTTTAATATAAAATAAATATATTTTTAATAATTAAAAAATAGCAATATAAAATTTTATCCAAGACCCGTGCATGGCATGGGAACTAAACTAGTTAAATAAATGATATTTCTTTCTAATGTTATATGAATAATTTGTACCAAATCTTATACTTGGAAGAGATCCTTAAAACCCACCAATACTTTGGGTTTGTTTGATAGGTGTGTTTATAAAGAGGTTTTTTTGAAAAAATGGTGTTTGAAATGTAAATATTGGGTGTTATAGAAAAATGTGAAAGTAAGAAAAAAGTGGATTTTGTTTATAAAGGGTTTATAAACATGTGGCCAAACAGGCCCTTTGTAGACACGTAAACCATTTAGCTTTTGTTAAATCTCTTTAATGCGACAATGCACGAACCGCGTTTAACAAATATGGTTTTGCGATAATATATTATATATCTACTAAAGTAGAACCCTAACTAAGTCAATTGACGCCTCCACAATAAACTCATCATTCTCTGTTGCCATGTGACATCATGTCATTAATTTTGCCACGTAGCAATTTATCATTTTTTTGAAATATTTTAAAAATCAAATCTCTATAATAATTTACAACCTATCGATCCCAAGATTGTTTATTTCACTCCGGACTACACGGATCTTTTTGGCGAGCCCCCGATCGAAGACCCCGTGGAAGGAGACAACCGAGCCATGGATGTGGATGCCAACGCCGCGACAACCGATGCAGCCTTACCAGAAGATCGCGATGCTTCTTGATTTTCACTAGGCAACATGTAGACTTTTCTTCAACTTCTCTTCCTGTATGTCATCATATGAAACAATTAACACGATATGCGGATGAATGGAAAACAACTTTTTGAACTTCATCTTCTTTAAGTAACAGCAATCTTTGAGTGATATAATAAACTCCCTTGATTAGTAGAACGCGGTGACAGCCCCAAGCTCGTTGGGGGATCTCACCCGTTTAGAAGAACGCGGTGGCAGCCCCAAACGAGTTGGGGGATCTCACCCGTTTAGCAGAATGCGGTGGCAGCCCCCAAGCGAGTTGGAGGATCTCACCCGTTTAGAAGAACGCGGTGGCATCTCCAAGTGAGTTGGGGGATCTCACCCGTTTAGAAGAACGCGGTGGCAGCCCCAAGCGAGTTGGGGGATCTCACCCGTTTAGAAAAAAGATCGCGAGAACGTACCTGAGATGGTCTAGTCGACCTATTGTGAGGAAGTCCCCACGGTTGGCGCCAGTGATAGTTCCCATATTTTCGAGTTGTTGAAATATAACATCGCCGCGACATAGACCATCCATCGGTAGAACGCGATAAATACAAAGATTACCCAAAGCATGAACACATTTTGAAAAGAACGCGTTTTATTCACACTTGGCGGGCGATAACTTTATTTGACGCTCATATTCCAGCGACTCTTTACACGAGAACCATACACAGATCTTGAAAAGGCTAAAACAAGCTTGTGGAAAAGTTTCTCTTTTTCTTCGACCATTTTTATGAAGGGGTCTTGGGCTATTTATAGGCAAGGGATTCTGCTCCAAGTTGGTCCAAAGGCGGGGATACGTGTCGTCTCGTGATTCATCCAGTGACAGACGTCGGCAAGTAGGTGTAGGGCCATGATTGGACCAACAAGGCGGGAAGACGTGTGTCGATCTTGGAAAGATGCATGGCTGACACGCCTGGATTGGTCTGATGGATTCGAGGCAGCTTGGTAGCGTCCGACAGATACTATGCGATCATATGAAATTAACGCGCTACAGGTGTTTCGAGGTCTCTTGTTACTCTCTGTGATGAGTTCTTTTACGCGTTGGTCGCGGTCTTTCTTGTTGACTTGCGATCTTCCTCCTTGATGAAAGGTCATGAGGAGAATAAAAGTGGAAATCCAACGCGTTGAGTGCTATGAAAATAGTGCGATCCATCAATAACAATTTTGAACATCTTACGAAATTTTATGTTTAGGGTTTCATTTTCATGTATTAGATGAACATTTTGATTATGATTTATCGTTTTAGTAGTATTAATCATAGGGATGTGACTATTCACGTTTTAAAACTACTTAGCCAATTTTTACTATTAATAAAGTTATGGAGAGTTGCGTCTCTCTTTCCATAAATGTATTTTGTTAATCTCTTCAATATTTTGTATTCAATTAGTCTTTTTTTTATATTAGCATTCATCTACTTTTATAACACTCACTACCTATATATTTCTATATCAATTAAATACGAAGTATATAATTTTTATATACTATTTTTTTAAATGTAAGAAAAAATAAACAGATTTCATACAAAATACGAGTACTACACTAGTTGATACTATATTTTACCAATTTTTTCATAAAAAAAATGATGGTGGGGCCACTACTATCAGCTTGTTTATGAAGCAAAGTCATTGCGTTAACCCGCCGAAGTTTTCTCCTCTTGGTCAAGTACTCCTAATTAGCTACTAACAATAAGGTGTAAGAAGAAAAGAAAACAAGCGGGGCCCACCAAGCCAACCACATGCAAATTTGCAACCAAATAAGTAAATAACTCAATAAGTGGGGCCCGTGACATGTGCCCTGCTTCGTTAGTGCTGCTTCCCCTCAAGTCTCCTCCTCCTTTTTTTGTTGGATCTTCTGCAATTTCAATATACTTAGGAAACATAATAATTAAACGAAACCATGCATGTCGTAATTTTCTCTAATTCCACATTTTATAGAAATATAATAATGTTGCTGAAATTTGCTTGGTAATTTATTCAAATAAACAAATCCTAATCATCAACTTATTCAATGTAAAATCAAAAGTCAGGATGAGGTCAATCAAGGTGAGAAGATGAATACTAAATTATGATAGTTGGCCTAAATCAGATTAATACCTAATCCAACCACTCCCCATCATCAGTCTTATTCTCCATCTTTCGTCCATATAAAGCAATTTTTTTTACTTATCTTATATCACTCCATTTCATTATCAGGGTATTTTCTTTCTCTCTACGAAGGTTGTCAGCATATATGTATTATCGATTTTTTTAGTGTGTGCGCATACTAATAAATTAAAATAAAAAATTATCTTTAAAATATTATCTAAAAGAGAATGTGTAAACCCTTAGCAAAAAATTAAACTAATGGCTAAAAAAGTTATTACTAAAAATGAAATTCTTAGAGTGTGCTCATGGACACACACTAGAAAAAAACCATATATTATATAGGGATTAGATGAGAACTCCGCTTATTTTATTTTTTATTTATTACTTTTTATATTTTGGGCTAATTTTTAATATAAAGTAAATTTATTTTAAATAAACATCACATTATAATCAAATGACATCTATTTATATACAAATGACATCGTACATTTAATCCAAATGCACATCTAGTAATATAAAAATGCAGATTGAGTTATATCCAGTTACACATCTTACAAAATTCAAATGCACATCACGTAAAAACCATATACATGTCAGGTTATAACGTATGCACATCACCTTATAACCAAACACACATCTAATTGTATACAAATACACGTTCTACAAAATCCAAATGCATATCGTGTTATAACCAACTGCACGTCATATTATAACCAATTGCACATGTAGTTAAAATGCACATCACGTAAGGTAAAAACCATATGCACATCACCTTATAACCAAACACACATGTAATTGTATGCAAATGCACGTTCTACAAAATCCAAATGCATATCGTGTTATAACCAACTGCACATCATGTTATAACCAACTGCACATGTAGTTAAAATGCACATCTAGTATAATCCAATTATATATAGTTATATACACCACATCCTATAAAATCCAAATGCACATCACGTAAAAACCATATGCACATCACGTAAAAACCATATGCACGTCACGTTATAACATATGCACATCACGTTATTACCCAATCTACGTCAAATTCTTGAGCAATGAAAATTAATATTCGGTGTTTGCTAAAAGCACCTAATATATGTTTGGCAAAAACAAAAAATGATTGATAAAAAAAACTGGCCCATAAAAGGAAGAAAAAAGTCGATCAATGTCGAAAACCCCCGGTCAACTTATTTCAAATTAGGTGTTTAAAAGTTTGATTTTTTAAACACCTAATTTGAAATAAGTTGATCGGGGGTTTTCGACATTGATCGACCTTTTTCTTTCTTTTATGGGCCAATTTTTTTTTTAACTAGTGACTAAACAATAGTATCTCATTAAAAAATTTAAGTACGCGCATGTCACGCGCCTGTCTTCTCCCGCTCCTTCTTCTCGTGTGCTCGGCCTTCCGGCCGTTGCCTGGTGATGACTTCATCGCCAGGTTACCAACCTCCCCCTAGTTCTATGGGCGTCGATACTGCCTCGGTTGGTAGAGTTAATCCATTTTTCCAGTCCGCGTTCCCTTCGTTGCAGCAGGCGACTTCTAGTCGCCCCCCCCGGGTCCTTCAAAAATGTTGTCTCTCGTTCTTCAAATCCAACGCCCGCTGCTGATTTGAGTGCTCTGGTCTGGACGGAGAGGCCATACCTCTATGACACTGATGATGACGCAAAACCAGACGAAGTGGATCCAAATTGCCCCCTGATTACTCTAACGGCGTCTGAGAAACGAGAATTCCGCAGACCTTGGACATGTTCTCTTATCATCCATATGTTTGATAAGGGGCCAGGGTATATTCAACTGAAGTGCCGGCTGGAGCAGAAGTGGACACTCAAGGGTACCTTCACATTGGTAGATATTGGGAATGATTACTACATCGCCAAATTTGCAAATGAGGATGATTTCCATCATGTACTGACACAAGGCCCGTGGATGATAGGGGATAACTAACTAATGATTCGGCGTTGGACACCGAATTTTAATCCGTATCAAGAAAAGGCCAAGGTGTTAACAGCATGGATTAGGATTCCCGACATCAGCATGGAATATTTTCACGATGGATTTCTGCGAAAGGTTGGGTCTCTGATGGGACAGGTAATCCGAGTTGATAAGACTACTCTTGATGCTGACAGAGGATAGTTTGCAAGGATTGCGGTGGAGATCGATCTAGCTAAGCCTTTGCTCTCTCGTTTTTGTTTTGGAGGTCGTACATGGCTTATTCAGTATGAGGGCATCAAACAACTTTGTTATAATTGTGGGAAGATTGGACACGTAATTGAGAAGTGTCCTATGAAGTTTCCGGATCAACCATCGGGTTCGAGGGTGGTGTGTGATCCTGTTGCTGAGACTCTAGCTGGCATTGTGAATGAGTCCTGGGGTGAGTTCATGAAGCCTAAGAAGTTTTCACGACGACCAATCCAATCAAAGGGGGCTTTGACGGTGGCGAACCCTTCCCCAAGTGCCCCTGTCATGAAAAATGTTCCGATTAAACAAGCCGATCCAGTCATCATCAGTTCACCAAACAATTCGGGGTCTCGTTTTGCTGTGCTGATGCCGGATGAAGAGAATGCCGATATGTCGTCGGAATTTGCTGAAGAAAGGCCGGAGGGTGAGCAAGTCGCCGTCCTGGAGAAGGATTTCTCGACAACTGATTTCATGGGCGAGGATCTCGGCACAAAATCAGTTAAGGGTACGGTTTCCATTTCTGATCTTGTAACTGCTCCTAAAATTGTGGTGGACCCCGTTATGATCAATCAACCAATCAAAAAGAAGGACAAAAAAGATTTGAAGGAGGCATCGTTATACTCTACCTGTAAACTTAAAGGGAAAGGATCTTTGAAGGCGAATGTTATCTCTAAAGAGTCCAAAAATAAAAGATCTCTATTGATCAAAGAGATGGTTTTTCACCCGCAAAATAATGCCTCACAATCCAGCATTCTACGTCTTCCACAAAGAATTCTGTTTCTGATAATTTGGCCCATTCGGATAAAGATATTTGCTCACATCCGAACTCGTTGGTGCTCCACTCCGATGGCGTTGCGCATCCGAAGGATCGTGGAGGAGGTTCAACTGGTTCGGGTGCTCAACACGGCAAGTGTATTAGTGTCGAACCTCCGGACCGGGCCGTTCTTACCTTTTCTACCATCCCTGGCCAACAGGATGCTAGTGGATTTACTGCCCATGGTCACGGAGACATAGCCGATCTTGTGTCGGATTTCCATGCCTCAAGATCTCAATGATGCTCTTCGTCTGGAGGAGGTGTTTGATTCATATGCCGATCAGGTGTCAGGGGAGTTCAAACAAACAGTTTATTTAATGGAAGAGCTCAGTTTATTGATTTGGAATACTCGAGGCGCTGGGGCCGCAAATTTTGCGAACTCGCTGCAGGAGTTAATTAGAGTTCACCATACTTCGGTCTTGGTTTTGGTTGAAACTCGTATTAGTGGGGTGAGGGCTGATGATGTTTGCAACAAGATTGGGTTTGATGGGGTGTTACGGATGGATGCTCAGGGTTTTTTGGGAGGTATTTGGCTCCTCTAGAAAACTAGTGAGATTACTGTGATACCGGTTCTCCTTCACCCTCAACATATCACGGTTGAGGTGGTTCGGCGCGCGGAAGAACCCTGGGTCCTGAC
Organism: Rheum nobile; assembly: GCA_027886185.1. NCBI lineage: Eukaryota > Viridiplantae > Streptophyta > Magnoliopsida > Caryophyllales > Polygonaceae > Rheum > Rheum nobile. Next base: position 739,131 of record WOAB01000686.1, on the reverse strand, counting down.
TGATGTTTATGCCTCCCCCAACCCTTCTACTCGTAACGTTCTTTGGAGGGCCAGATGAGTTTGCCACTATGAACAATCGGCCTTGGCTGATCGCCGGGGATTTCAATGCAACTCTCTCCAGTAAAGAACGATCTTCCTCTTCATTGGGCTCCAATCGCTCCTCTCTTTTGTTTCGGGATTGGTTTGATGAGCTTAATCTTGTCGATTTGGGTTTCTCAGGACCATTATACACTTGGACGACTGGGCGCTCAGCTCGTACTTTCCATGGGGCCCGGCTGGATAGAGCCATCTGTTCTCCTGATTGGAGATTGCGTTTCGCCGATGCTTGTGTGCGTCATTTTTTGGCCCCTCATTCTGACCATCTACCTTTGCTAGTTCAGTTATGTCCGCCTCCTGATTCGCCGGTCCCAGCTCGCCCTTTTCGCTTTCAGGTAGCTTGGTTATCTCATGAGAATTTTGGTTCTTTCTTGCATTCAACGTGGCAACATGATGCGTCTCTGTCTAGTTCGCTCCAACATCTTGCTGACAAGCTGGCAATCTGGAACAAACAGGTGTTTGGCAATATCTTCACTCGCAAAAGGAGACTTTGGGTTAGTCTGGAAGGTATCCAAAGGCGCTTGGCTGCTAGGCCCTCTTCGGCCATCATACGGGTGGAACATGAGCTTAAATTAAAGTTGGAGGAGGTGTTGCATCAAGAACAGTTGCTCTGGTTTCAAAAATCGAGGACTGCTTTTCTTTCCGATGGTAACCGTAACACCCGGTTCTATCACTTGTCTACAGTGATTCGCCGGCGACAGAACAAGATTCTTGCCCTCCAGGACGATGATGGAAATTGGGTCAACAACACTCATCAGGTTCAGGGGCTTGTTCGTGATTTTTTTGCCACGTTGTTTACGGCTGATCCAGTGGATGCTGTGCAACAAACACAACATGAGGGGAGTGCGACGTTTCCTGCTATTAGTGACTCGGACTTGGCTTCTCTTGCAATGCCTTCCCACGCGGAGGATGTTTGGGGTGCGTTGAGTATGATGGACCCGTACAAGTCTCCAGGTCCGGATGGTTTCCACGCCATATTCTATCAAAAAAATTGGGGCGTAGTTGGTCCAAAGGTTACGGCTACAATTATGGATTTATTGAATAATGGGATTATCACTGTGGGGTTGGGAGATGCTTTCTTGGTCCTGTTGCGGAAAGTGCCTAACCTAGTACATGCATCTCATCTTCGCCCGATTTCGCTGCTCAATGTCGTGTTTAAAGTGGCGACTAAGGCAACATTTAATAGACTTAAACCTATCCTTCCGTTGGTGGTGTCCCCGGCCCAAGCAGCTTTCATCTCGGGTCGCCAAATAATTGACAATGTGGTGGTCGTGCAGGAGGTGCTTCATTCTTTGAATGCGTCCCCATCTACTAAATGGATGGTGTTGAAGATTGACCTTGCTAAAGCCTATGATCGGGTTTGTTGGGACTTCCTGCGGGCTGTACTGATTCAGGCTGGCATGCCGCAACATCTTGTAGAGGTTATCATGCTCTGTCAGACGCAGGGGGTAACGAATCTGTTGTAGAATGGGGCCAAGGTTGGAAGTTTTAAAGCCTCTCGAGGTATACGTCAGGGTGATCTGCTCTCTCCATATTTGTTTGTGTTATGCATGGAACGCCTATCTCATATTATCCAGGATGCTATGGATGCGGGGCTTTGGAGGCCGATCACTGTGGGTAACGTCAGTCTATCTCATCTTTTTTTTCGCGGACGATTTGGTATTATTTGCGGAGGCTAATGCGGGGCAGGCAATGGTCATCAAGGATTGTCTTCGCAAGTTCTGTGAAATGTCTGGTGAGCAGGTGAATTATCATAAAAGCAGCATACTTTGTTCGAGAGGTGTGAGTTCGCAGATGCAAAGTGCGATTAGCAATGTGCTTGCCATGCCTTTGTCCAATGATTTTGGTAACTACTTGGGGGCACCTATTGCCATTGGGCGCATGACCTAGACAAGGTGTCGACGCGGCTCAGTGGATGGAAGGCTAGGTCCCTATCGGTCGCAGGTAGAGTTACTCTGACTAACTCGGTTCTTTCGAGTATCCCGCTGTACATGATGCAGTCGAATTACCTACCCCGTTCTGTTTGCGATTCGGTTGATCGTGTCATCCGTGGATTTGTGTGGGGATCTACGTCGGAGCGGCGGCGCATACATCTGATCTCTTGGGAGAAGATTGCCAAGCCGAGGGATGAGAGGGGCTTGGGTATACGCCCCATGAGGCAGATGAACACGGTTCTTTTGGCTAAGTTGGGTTGGCGCACGCTGCAAGAGCCAACTTCCCTTTGGTCTCGGGTTATCCGTGGAAAATATTGTTCTGGCCGGTGTGATGCAGATATGTTCATTAATAAAAATGGGTCTTTGAGAACTTGGAAGGGGGTAGTTCATGGAGCCAATTTGTTAAATAGGGGTCTGCGTAAGGCTGTGGGTAATGGGACCTCTACCCTGTTTGGTTGCATCCATGGCTGGATGAGAAGCCTCTTATTGATTTCGTGGTGCTGCCGGTTCCGGCTGAGTTTGAAGGAGCAACGGTGGATGAGATGTGGCTAGAAGCGGGCTGGAATTGGCATGTTCTCAGTCAACTTCTCCCTCCTGCTATCTGTCATAGATTGGCAGGGATTCGCCTGGATGGGTGGTCTGATGCCATTGACAAGTATTTTTGGGGCCCCTCTTCTTCCGGCAAAGTCGGCATCGCGTTTGCTCCGGGGTGTGCCTGATGTTGACTCCTCAGCTTTTTGGAATAAGTTATGGAAGGTGCAGGTACATCAACGTATTCGCCAATTCTTGTACATGGTGGCCCAAAATGGTGTGCTGTTCAACGCGAACCGTGTTCGTCGGCATATTTCGGATGACCCCTGTTGCCCGAGATGTGGTCTTGAAGAAACGATGTTGCACCTACTGCGTGACTGCGACGAAATTAAGTTGGTGTGGAAAGCACTGGCAGGTAATGCACTTTCCCGCAATTTTTTCACTGTAATTGAGGTTCGGGACTGGCTGGAATTTAACATTACGAAGGATGTCCAATGGGGGGCTATGTTTGCTGTCATGTTGTGGTACTCTTGGAAAACAAGAAATTCCCTGGTTTTTGAAGGCGTTGATAAGGTGAGCTCCTTGTTTTCGACTGTGGTGACGCAGCATCAATTGTATGCAGCGGCTGTCCTCCGGATGAAGATTGGCATGTCATCACCTTCGCCATCTATACCAGACCATGCTACTGCTACGCAGTCTTGGGTCCGACCTCCTCCGGGGTGGGTGAAAATGAACACGGACGGTGCCTCGAAAGGGAATCCAGGTCTGTTGGGTGGCGGGGGTATTTTGCGTGACGTTGATGGTGTTTTTCAGGTGGCTTTCGTGTTCAACAGAGGTTCGGGAGGAGCTCTCTCGGCGGAATTAAGGTCGCTTCATCATGGCCTTCAGCTGGCGCGGGACATGGGGGTTGCTCAGCTGATTCTCGAATCCGACTCAACTGAGGCTTGTCGCCTCCTCAAGAATAGAAATCTGCTCACTCATCCTGATTATTTCGTCATTGTGGGTTGCTGGAGGTTAATTGATTAGAATCTGTGGCGGGTGAAGATTAAGCACGCTCGTCGTAAGCATAATGAGGTTGCCAATGGATTGGCACAATTTTCGTTTACTGTTGATGTTGATCTCGTTGTTTTAACTGAACTTCCTGCTAGTCTTTTAAGTTTGTACCAACTGGATTTGTGCTCCTCTTTTGCGGGACCTTCAGTTTTAGCCTAATAAAACAACCGGGCTTGGCCCGTTTCTGACCACAAAAAAAAAATGATTTTTTTATACAGTTATAACAACTTATAGTTTTGTTACCGTTTGACTTTTTTTTAACACACATTGACACAAACAAAGAGCAAACCGGGACCGCGTATACGGATGTAACGTCGAGAATGGATTCTCAACTAAGATAAAATAGTTTATCTCACAACCATCTATCGTATTTTCATGACTCAAATTTTGGTGATAAACAAATCGATATTTGTTTTTTAGCATAACAATGAATATGTGAGCTAAAAACAATTATCTTCTTATATATACTCTATGGTTTCTTATACATTAACTCCATGTTAGATGGAACTCGTTGTTTTGTTCACATCATTCATATATTAAAACTACGTGTAACAATACATGCAATAATGATGATATCAACTTCTATTCGATTAGATTTTGCAGTCTACATCACACGTATACAAATAATACTATTTATTTGTATATATTTTCACTCATGTTTCAGTTAATGTACTTAACATGCATTTGAAGCTGGATCACGAAGTATACATAGATCGACCGCGGGGAAACAAGCTGTTTATTTGACTTTCTTCCGTTTATGTCGGGTCAAACAAACTTTATACATATATAAAATTTAGACTTTATTATGCGAAAAAGATAAAAAATGCACATGAATTTTGTTATTTAAATAAATTAATCTATGCACGTAAAAATGCACATGAACAAAAAGTAGTATTTTTTTTTGGAAAAAATATAATCATCAACATGAATTTCAATCTTTATTAGCAAGTAAAAAATAATATTGACTTTCAAATCAACAAAAATAATACAAATCATGAACCATAAATAATACTAATAATTGTGTTAGTTGAAATTCTGGCTGATTCGATAATGTGTACTAGATATGCATTCGTAATTGGACATGGTAAGTGATTATATTTTATACTCCCTTTGTAAAGCAATATTTGTCATTGTAGCTTTTAACACAACTATTAAGAAATACAATAATAAATTTAAAATATTATAAACTTTTGGAATCTACAATTTCATACTAACCTATCTCATTTTCAACTAATGAATAAACATAAAATGTGTCAGTATATGTAATTTTTAATAATATACCTCTTAACTCACCAATACATGATTATCTAAAACTCTAAAATAACAAACATTTAAGAAAAAAAAAGGCTAAAATGACACATCTTTCTTAACGGAGTGAGTATAAGATTTTGTTGTATAATTTCAACTAGAAAAATTTATTATTTTTTTTTAATTTGTGAATAGTCTTAACTTTTTTTTGTCAATTTGGAATTATTTTTTATCTAAAATTGAAAATATTTTATGTGATTTTTTACTATTTTTTCTTGACAAAAAAGGATAAAGATCACAAAACTTGTGATACAATAACAAAATAATAAATCTCTCTCACGACTCTAACGATAAAGGTGCAACATTGATATAGAGAAAGCACTTTATACAATCTCATGTACATTCAAATAAATCGCATTTGTTAAGTGTTTCTTCAGTTCATTTATTAATTAATTGGATATAGCTTTTTATTGCGATTTAATATCAAATGTAAAACTGCATACTAATATGTTGCTGTAAGAGAAAAAGAGATCTAGGAAACTTTTTTTTAGCATCAACATAAATATGAGATTGTGAAGACTAATACAATTTTTTACTAAAGAAATTTGTTGGCTCCTCCACCCACTCTCACCCAAACCACATTGTTCATCCTTTCCTCTCTTCCCCTGTTTTATGCTGAGTGTCTGATTTCTGTTTGTTACTTGTCTTCCCGGAAAACTAGAAACACACTCGTCTTCTGCTTCGGGTTAGAAAAAAAACTCCACAGATTTTGAGACTATCGATAAAACAAAACAAACGCATTCCCACCAAACTCAAAATTGGGGGAGGGTTTTTTCCAGCGATAACATTCCCTGAAAACAATTGCGTTTTCTGACAAATCTTAGCGATAACATTCCCTGAAATCAATTGTTTCGTGTCCCTTGAAATGCCGAGAGACCGGTGGATTTTCTGGGTCAAGAGTCCGATCGGGGAATTTTTATGCTGTTAATTGATGGGCACAACGTCGTTTGCTCACTCACCCATCTACTCCTGCGCCGCCATCAACCTATTCCATGGAGGTGAAGATTCACAGCGCTCAATGTGTTGGGTTGCCGAAGTTCAGATTTGTAGATAAGCGCCGATACGCCCTAGTTTTGTTCGAGGTTAAACTCAAACTCGTCGTTTTTGGCTTCTGCAGCTTCGAAATACTGTTCGTAGAATGATTAGGGTTGTCTATATTTTGTTAAAATTTGTTTTTGTGAAGTTGAATTTGCCCTGGGTTGCTGTCACATCACGAAAAGAGGGGAAATTGATACCGGTTTCGAGCTATAGTGGAAATTGAGCTGAAAATTAAAAGATAATTGAGGGTTTGGAGGTGGGTACATGGGTTGGGAAAGTGATAGCTATTTCTATCCCTGTGGTTCGATTTTAGGGTTATGAATCATTCTTGCCGAATTTGGGTTTCAGCATGAGAGTTGCTCTTTTGCTAATCGAGAATTTCTTGAAGAATATTAGATCAATACCGATTGTGTCCCTCTTATTTGTGAATGTAATCATTTCATTGAAAAGTTGTTTGATTTACTGCCGCCTACTGAGAAATTATGCTGATGATTATGCATCTTCATTCACTTTGTTGAATTGAATTGAGGAGTATCAATGGTGCTTCCTCCAGTGTTTATAGTTAAACCTTACGTTTGAGCTTTGGAGTTTTGGGGGTCATTGAATTGTTTCAATACTTTCTTACAAATAAAAAGGGTAATATGCTTCTTATTTGTGTACAATTTTCATTTCCTGCTTGTCATGTTGATGCCTTCACAGATTGTTCTGATATTGGCGCCATATCACTTGGCGGTTGTGGTTGCAAAATCCGCGGAGCACCTGCAAAGATGGCAAGGGAAGGACATGGAAAGGGAAAATGTTGACTCTCATTCTTGTATACATGATGAAATTATTGAACAACGAAGAAAACCTGGTCGCCAAGTGTATTCTGTTACCCCACAAGCTTATAAGGAGATTGATGATGGCTCGATAGGACTTGGCCACAGTGGAAGGGCATTGCTTAGTATTTCAGAAAATGCAGAGCATCCGAAGGATGCAAAGCAACCTATTCGAATTTATTTAAACTATGATGCCGTAGGTCACTCTTCTGACAGGGATTGTCGTAATGTTGGTGATATAGTTAAGGTAATAATAAATAATGCTGATAGCAATGTGGCCTACAGTTGTTTTACTTGGCAGTGGCAACCGTAACGGTCTTACTCACTAGCCTTTTTTTCTTTTTTTTGGCGTTTTCTCCAACCAGCTTGGGGAACCTTCTTTAGCCGCTCTTCCTGGGAAACCTGCATGTAATTCACGTACTGACCCCCCGGTTCTTGGTGATTGCTGGTATAACTGCACCGTAGATGACGTATCAAGTGAGGACAAGAGGCGTCGTTTACGTAAGGTAATATTTGTAGTTCGGTTGATATCTTCCATATATAATCTTGCTCTATAGCCGAATTGTGATAATAATTGTAGCCTTTTTTGGACTACACTAATCATTAAAGATTATTAACTATATTACTTCTGGCACCATTCAGTAGAAAATAAACATATCTGTTCATTTTATCTCAACATTGTTATATTACTTTGACGTGTCCATCCAACTGCTCGGAATTGATTTATAATGAGCTGGGTTGAACAGGTTAAACAAATACATGTGCTTTACAATCTATGACACGTCTTACACTTCATAGCAGGGGGACATTAAGATTGTTTATATATGCTGAAATGTGTATTCTGTTGCTTACCTGTGTCATTCACTGGTTAATCAAACACATATAACTCTATAAATCACTTTCCTTGCAGGCCCTAGGACAAACGACTGATTGGTTTCGAAGGGCTCTAGCTGTTGAACCTGTGAAAGGAAACTTGCGATTGAGTGGATACTCGGCTTGTGGACAAGACGGGGGAGTGCAGCTTCCACGTGAATATGTGGAAGGTTTAGTTTTACACTTGCTTGTTCTGTAGCCTTTGATAATTCAGGTATCTTGTTACTCCTATATTCTCTTAGTTGTTTTTCTTTTATATTCAGAGGGTGTTTCCAATGCGGATTTAGTTCTTCTGGTGACAACAAGACCTACAACAGGAAACACTCTTGCATGGGCCGTGGCCTGTGAACGTGATCAGTGGGGTCGTGCTATTGCTGGTAATGTGCCTGTTTCATTGATCTACATGTTCTCCCATTATTAGATCATCTCAATCCCACAACTCACAGAACTGCTTTTCCTTATCTTTAGGGCATGTAAATGTTGCTCCTCGACATTTGACTGCAGAAGCGGAGACTTTGCTTTCTGCTACCCTTATACATGAGGTGAGATAACTACAAAGTGAGACATAACCAGTAGCTGCAGTTGGTGTTAAAGTTTTTCTGACCCATATGGTTGTTCCTAGGTAATGCACGTCCTTGGCTTTGATCCCCACGCCTTTGCACATTTTCGGGATGAGAGGAAGAGGAGAAGAACACAGGTAATTTGTCACATTTGCTAAACTTGTCTTTCTTATTCATGTGGGATTTTCACCCTTCTCAAAATATTCTGTGCTATGTCTGAACTTGATGTCTGGCAGGACTGTATGCTTAGTTTTTATAGCTTGTATTGTTGATTTGGTCTGTGGGACCTCCATAATATGATTCTGAGGTCCTCTTGTGTTTGTCATAAGACTCATAACTCTTGTATATGCGTTTGTCTTCAGCATGTCTTATTGCCTGGTTGCTTAATATTCTTATTTATGATTCTTTTAGATTCATTTCTTCTTTTACTTCAACTTGCAGGTTACACATCAAGCTATGGATGAAAGGCTTGGGCGCATGGTAACACGTGTGGTGCTTCCTCGTGTTATTATGCATTCTAGAAATCATTACGGGGTACTTAATAAGTTTTCCATAGCAGCAATTTTTTCCTTTGTAAATTGGATTTACGCTATCGAAATTGCTGCATCTTATTTCCTTGGATAAACTGTAACGCCATAAATACTTATTTCCTGAACAGGCCTTTTCAGATAATTTTACTGGTTTGGAGCTAGAAGATGGTGGAGGACGTGGCACATCAGGTCTGTATTTGTTGCTAGTTGAATATTTCTCCCCTCTTTTAATTGGAGCTATTTGAGCTTTTCTTTTTGATCTTTTTTTCTTGATTGTTTTAATGTAATAAACATACACATAAGCCTCTTGTAATGAGACCACTTTGCACAAAATTGCCCATTATTAACAACGTTGCAGTTAATTACGCATTATCCATATTCTGCTAGAAATTTACTAGCTAGACCCATATCATCGCTAGCAAGATTAATATAAAACATGAACTGTACAAAACACTCTTTAATGGGACATATTTAATGCTTGTTTTTGTAACATATAAGTGAGAGCGAGAGGTATTCTGGTTATTTTACACCTTTTCTTAGCATTTTAATACGGGCAAACAAGTCACGAGTGATGAAATAATAAACAAAATAAGAACAATGATTTCTTTTGGATGGTTTTGTGTAGTTTACCCCTTCTTTTGTTTATTCCAACGTATTTGACATGAGTTTTCTGCAGGGTCTCATTGGGAAAAAAGGCTTCTGATGAACGAAATCATGACAGGTTCTGTAGACACAAGATCGGTTGTTTCATCAATGACTCTAGCTTTATTAGAGGACAGCGGATGGTATAAGGCTAATTATAGTATGGCCGAGCGTCTTAACTGGGGTCACAATCAAGGGACTGAGTTTGTTACCTTGCCCTGTAATCAATGGAAGGGGGCCTACCAGTGCAATAATTCGCAAGTGTCAGGCTGTACATATAATAGGGAGGCTGAGGGTTATTGTCCAATTGTAAGCTATAGTGCTGACCTTCCTCAGTGGGCTCGTTACTTTCCACAAGCTAATAAAGGTGGAAATCATTGCATTCATTGTTCTATCTGGTTTTAACAAGCATGTTACTGCCTTACTGGTCATGTGAACTCATAAAATAAGAAAATAACCTAATGTAACTGGTCATGCTTGTTGGTGGTTTTGTAGATGTTATTGAATGTCAAAATGTGCAACTTTTGTTGCTTGATTTGACCTACTAAACACTGAGTTGATGATCTTGTTTTGGACACAGGTGGGCAGTCATCATTGGCAGATTATTGCGCTTATTTTGTAGCATACTCTGATGGATCGTGCACGGATGCTAACAGTGCGAGGGCTCCAGACAATATGTTAGGAGAAGTGCGCGGAAGTAGCTCCAGGTGAATGTTGTTAAAAGTCTTCTCTAGTTCTAGAAGATTACTACGATCATTTGGTGATATATGACATGAAAACATTGGTAGCTTTTTTTTATCGATAGAAGTCACTGATTTTGCTTTCTTTATTGTTCCAGATGTATGGCATCTTCTTTGGTCCGCACTGGGTTTGTGAGAGGCTCTATGACCCAAGGAAATGGTTGCTATGAGCACAGATGTGTAAATAACACACTGGAGGTAGACAATTTGAACTCTTGCAAGACCCTCTTTCTTGATATTTGACTTCTTTTTACTGATTTTCTTGTTCAACTAACACTTCTAATACCCATTATCTTAATAAATATGTAACAATGTATTTAGGAAGGGAGTAAGTAAATCTATGAGGGTGCCAAACAATACTGAAATGTATTAAATACTTATCGGCGTGTATATATCCTTATTATGTAAAATGGGAAACAAAAATGGCCTTTCAAAAACTATCTGCTATAAGCGTTTTTCAAATTTTGCTGCAGTTTTTATACAGATATCATAGACTCTAAAATATTACTTGGAGATAGTTTTAGTTAACATTTGATTCTTGAGTGTGAGTCCTTATTTGGTTTTGTCTATTAATGGTGATCCATTAGGTGTCTGTTGATGGTATATGGAAAGTATGTCCTGAAGCTGGTGGATCTGTTCAGTTTACTGGCTTTAATGGTAGGTTTTCCAACATTTATATGATTGCTAAGCAGCTCAGGAAAATTAGAAAGCATTCCTTAAGCTCTTATGTTGTATTTTGTAGGTGAATTGATCTGCCCAGCTTACCATGAATTGTGCAACGCACCGATGCTTGTCATTCCTGGACAGTGTCCGAATTCTTGCAATTTCAATGGTGATTGTGTGAATGGAAAATGCTACTGTTCTCTGGGTTTTGAGGGTCATGATTGCAGCAAACGTGAGTCGTCCAATTTATTCAGTTTTTTTAACTGTAGCTAACATATCAAACCCACGTTAGAATGTTCCCTTTTGGCTTACAACGAAATATATTGGCAGGTAGCTGTCCAAACAATTGCAGTGGACATGGAAAATGCCTTAAAAATGGGCTTTGTGAGTGCAAGAACGGATTCACTGGCATCGACTGCTCCACCGGTAAGTGAATAACTGAAACATTTACAGCGTCGGGATTATTTATAAGGTTTTGACAATGAAACTGGCTTTTGCTCTCCATCACACATTTATTGGTTTGAACAAATGCAGCTGTTTGTGATGAGCAATGCAGCCTTCACGGCGGGGTCTGCAACAACGGCATCTGTGAGTTTCGGTGCTCGGATTACGCAGGCTACACGTGCCAAAACAGTTCAAGATTGCTCTCTAGCCTATCGGTTTGCAAAGACGTGCTAGAGAGTGATTTATTAGGTCAGCATTGCGCTCCAACTGAACCCAGCATTCTTCAGCAGCTTGAACAAGTTGTTGTCACACCTAATTATCATAGGCTCTTCCCGGGCGTCGCTAGGAAGCTATTTAATATCTTCGCAACCAGCCATTGTGACGCAGCTGCAAAACGCTTAGCGTGCTGGGTAAGTTGGTAATTATGCTGTAAGACAATCTTTAATGGTGGTATTCTACTCGAGTCTCTTGTGCAATTTTTATAAAAGAAAATTGAAAGAAATGTCAGGAGTCTCCTCCCATAATTACATTGGTTTTAAAAAGAATCTGACATTATTTTATTATTTTTCCTTGAAAAAATATCTTAAGATACTTTGAGTATCACCATTAGAGATGTTCTTAGCAATAGCTGTTTACAGTCTACTCCATATAGTGATATTTGTCTGAATTTTTTTATGGGTTTTTCAGATTTCAATCCAGAAGTGTGACAAAGACGGAGACGACAGATTACGAGTTTGTCATTCAGCTTGCCAGTCATACAACTTGGCTTGTGGAGCGTCGCTTGACTGCTCTGATCAGACGCTCTTCAGCGGTGTGAACGAAGGTGATGGCCAGTGTACCGGGGTTGGTGAGATCAATGTACCTCGGTTTAATTGGTTCAGAACCCGGTTTCCTCAACCCAGCAGTAAATAGCTCAGCACAGCAGAATCTGTTATAACATAGGCAGAGCTTCATATTGACTCTTTATCAAGTATGTAATCTTCCTAGGGTCAAACTTGTTTATCTGTAGGAGAAGAAGGAAATCGGTTGTCTTTGTAGATGTAGCCTGTAGGAATTAGGTTTCGAAGATCCAACCTGGTGTTTGGTATTTGGATGGAGTTTCAGAATGTAGAAAGAATATGAAAATGTGTATGGAGAGATGCAGGGAAAAAAAATCCCCGAAGGGGTAAAGAAAAGAGGGTAAAAATGGATCTGTTCAGCTGTTTTTGGAGGAGAAGGCTTATTAGGCCGAAGGCCTTGAAAGTGTGCTTAATTTTAATTTGTTCATTTCTGCTGATTTTAGGGATTTTAATTTATTTGTTTTTGGTCAGAGGGAACAAAATAGTTGACATTAAACGTGATGAAAGGGTAAAAAATTAATTCAATATTGGCAAAAGAATTCAATATTCAAAAGGTTCTAGGTTCTTTGACTATTGAAACATTCATCATGTAAATCGGCTGAATTAACAATCCCATTTTTCTACATAATTAATCTCCATATCCCAAAATTGAATATCCTATTCTTCTAGGCGGCAATAACTGCCAAACAAAGTGTTCTAGAAAACTATATATTAACCTCACCATATTCATTGATTGTGAAAGTATATATTTGATCTATGTGGTTTTTTATGTGTAGTTGGTCTTATCTTTTTTTTTTTTTTTTTAACTCATTTGTCTCATGTAGCGATTTTTAATACATTATCATGCAATTGATGACTTGTGTTTTGATAAGATATAATATGAATGTTTGACAACATAACATATAGAAATTTATAAACATGTCTGACAACATAACAAGGTCAGTTCTTTGTTAAGTGTTCTGGATTTGGATTTTTGGAAGCTTTTTTCCGTCTTGAATTAAACGACATAACCAAAAACATAGTAAGATCTTGTTGATATGTATAGCTGGAAATCCAGTGTGGATTTTATCATTTAACGTATTAGACAGGCGTAACATTTATGTCCAACAATATTGTAGCAGGTCCAATTCACATAATTAATCAAAATGTTTTAAAAATCCATGAAGTTCAATTCAAATGGAGGAATAGTTTCACAAAGATTAGATAATTATCCTTGTGGGAGACAGTTTTCCCCCTTCGCGGAGACGTTCCCACGCGTAGGAAGAGTGAGTTACTAGAATTCTGTTATGGAGAGAGAGTGTCAGAAGGCATAGAAGCTTCCAATACGGTTATGAATCCCCTTCAATCAGCGTTCGACACCTGGCGGCCTGGGAGTGGACGACAATCTCTATAAATACCACTCCAATCCTTGAGCAGAAGGTGATGGCCAAGAATTTCGGGCAAGGAAAAGAAGCAGAGAGAGAGAGAGAGAGCCGAGAGCTCCGTTAGTGCTCTAGTTGACAATGATATTCTGGGTTCTTTCGGGGTTTAAAGGCTACACGATTCCGTTACACTTTCTGTCATTTCTCTTTTCTTCATCTTTCAAACACATTCCAGTGAATCTGGTATTGACTTGGACGTCGGAGGGTGTTCTCCCGGAGAAGCTCTCTCCGGGATTTTCAGGTCGTCAACGAAGGCCAGAGAAGAAGGATCCCATTGGAGGGCTTTGAGTATCAAAAGAGGAAGGAAGAGACAGAAGTTCTGGGCGAAGACACAAAGAATCATGTGATGATGAAGTGAAATCCTCTTGAAAACCGGACTAAGGAGAGACAAATTTCTAGGCAATTCAAGTCTAGCTCGCGAGCAAGGAGCCGGAGAAGAAGCAGTCGCCGAGGATCTTCCCAGATCAAACAAATACCAAATACACCTGAGTTGGGGAAGTGTCGATCTCCAACCCCTTCACGAACGATTGAATCGGGTTTCAACACTGGCGCCGACCGTGGGGAGGTTCTCGCGCAGCTAAGTAAAGCGCAGATCAGTCAGCGATGGACGAGAGCCCGACGGGAGACTGGGAGAGAGATGTCGCTCCAGGCAACATCCAGAGAAGACACGCGTGAAGTGATGATTAATGACGAGGAGTGGGAGCAATTCCGCCTATTTCGCAAATGGCAGAAGACTGGTCAGGGGTATCCTATGAAGGAAACAACGCCACCACAACGTCGAGCGACGCGAGCACATCCTGAGCCATACGTCCCGGTATATCCATACGAAGAATATGGAGAGCGTTACCCAGGGGACAGTACCTCCGCTACACGCGAAAGTCTGCAGTACTCACCGCGAAGAGAGGCGTATGGGGGGAGGCGCCCGGAATACGTGCCGCAATACTACACAGGGTACGCAGCTCCGTGAATATATACTGCTGGAGTTGTTTGGGTCCACGACATTTGCAGACCACATACTGCTGGCACCTCTCCCAGCGGACTTCAAGATCCCTACGTCCAAACGAGGAACATGGGAGACACCCTTCGCGCTGACCTACGGGTTCGAGGCTGTCATACCAATAGAACATCTCTTTCCCAGCGAAAGACTTCTGGACTACGACGAATAAAGCAACACTGAGAAAATGCAGCTAGAGCTACAGTTAGCCGAAGAGATACGAGAGATGGCCGCCATCCGTGAAAGCGAATACAAACGCCGTATATCCACATACTACAACAAGAAGGTGAAAAGACGTAGACTCGTGGAAGGTGACCTAGTGCTTAGAAAAACAGAAGGGGGAAAACTAGACCCAGCATGTGAAGGCCCCTACATAGTTGCACGCGAGGTGGCACCAAGAGCATACCGCCTCAAGGACCACGTGGGGAACATGATTCCAAATTCATGGAACACCATGAGGCTCCGCAAATACCATCCATAAAGGGAAGCACGCCCCAGGCCACGACAACGTGATACAAATGTTTAGAAATCAGAAGCCTGGGGGCTAGGCAAAATAAAAGCAACAAGGAAAAAACCAAGCAATAAAAGACGGTATTGGGCTTAGCCACATTGGGTCAATACACGTAGCAACACCCAAACAGTATCAGATCGATGGATCGGCACGCGTAGCAACACCAGACGATACCGGCCAAGAGTCGGCGGTATGCGTAGCAACACCCAAACGGTGTCAGATCGATGGATCGGCACGCGTAGCAACACCAGGACGACACTGGCTTGGCAACAATGAGCAGTGAGCGTAGCAACACCAGACGATACCGGCCAAGAGTCGGCGGTATGCGTAGCAACACCCAAACGGTGTCAGATCGATGGATCGGCACGCATAGCAACACCAGGACGACACTGGCTTGGCAAGGATGAGCCAATGCGCGTAGCAAGACCAGACGGTGTTGGTTGCATCACAGCCATCACGCGTAGCAATATTGCAAGTCACTCGCAAGCAAGAAATGGAGTAGCGATGAGGTATATGAGCAACACACCTTAAAAACTGTTGTTTACTACGTGAACCATGCTCTTGACAAATAAAACAATTGTGAAACAGGACTTGTCCAAGGCAAAACAAGAACGCATGAGGAAGTAAAGTAAGACAGCACGCGTAGAACAATTGTTTTTCCTTTCTGAGAACATTAAGAGCTTTTATATATCAAAAGAGTTGTAATTACAAGGTGTTACCGCTATTACAAGAAAAGCACCATGGAATTTTTTCCCTGTTCCGATGACGCCCATCCATGCAAAATACACCAAAATAACAAAAGCAAGACTACATTACAAACCCACCCTAAGGGTACCCCACCCAAAAAAGACTAAAAAAGACCACCCTTTACTGCCCCCTTCTAAATACTTCTTCTAGTCTCCAAGACAAGAAGAAGCATGGGGGGAGAAGGGGGATCGCGGACAAAAGAGAAAACAAGCAATATCCTAGAGGCCAGCCGCACGAAGAGAGGTAATGAAAGGAGAGAGATTAAGAGAAAGAGCTGTTACAGAGGCCATCAACAAAACCTATAACGACATTTAAAGCTAAGGCAGTAAGAGTTCCTTCACGAAACTATGAAACCAAAACGAGAGCAAGTAACAAAAGTGCCCGCGTAACTTAGAGAGTTCGAGAAAAGTATGAAGCAACAACATTCAGCAAGGCAAGAATTCATAAAAGAAATCCGGTATAATCCAAACAACACAATGTCTTAAAGATGTCAAACACAACACCAAATGCACCAAAAGCAAGGGAAAGTAACCCCCAGAACAAAGGGTATGAAAAAAGAACTAGGGCTTGGTAACAAGAGCACTCGAAGCATCTCCTCGCGGAGTCCCCTCCCTCGTACGCTTAACCCCAATCGAAGTGGCCGCCGGAGAGGATGGTTTCCTAGCAAAGGGATCCCCCTCCTTTAGCGAGGTCACTCCCCAAGCCTCCAAAACGCCGTCATGGTCCTCCTTCACATCCCCAAGTGCCGGAGCCTTATAAGGACCTCTAGGCTGATATTCCACCCCGACAGGGTCACGTGCGTTGAGGCGTATCGGATCAAGCTTGTAGTGGTTGAGCACCTGCCTAGCACCGACCTTCAGACCATAAAAGAAATCCCCAGCAGCGTAATGCACATATCTAGCCTTCATACGGAAGCCTGACACATACTCAGCTACACCTTCTTGCCTACCCTCCGCGCGAGCCTTCTCACTAGCTTGGACCAGCTCCGCCACCTTCCCTTCCAACTCTGAGCACTTCGAAAAAGCAGTATCTTTCTCAGCCTTCGCGTGATCCGCTTCCGCCAAAGCAACTCTGAGCACTCCTCAAGTTTTTCCACTGTCATCAAATCGCCATACTCAAAACTCGAGGTACGATCAAACTTTGCTATTAAAGCCCTCTTCTCTGCCTGTTGCTTTTTCTTAGCAGAACCAGAAGTGAGAGGGGAAAAGTGCAGGGCCCTCCCCGGGTGGATATTGACTCCGAATGAGCCTAGGACTCTAAGCAAAAACCATTGATTTCTCCACGACCCCAGATTCGAAGGTTTGATGACTCGTTGAACATATTCAACCTTCCAAGACCAGTATCTGTTGGTAATATCACGGGTAGAAATGAGACTCCTCACCACCTCAAGAGTAGGCTCCACTCCTAACTCACGACAATGGAGGAAAAGACAGCAGAAATTCCTCCAAGAGTTGGGGTGCAACTGGATGGGGCTAGTACCCTGCGCGTTTAAAATCTCCTTGAAAAGAGGGTGAATTGGCACGCGAAACCCCGCGAACAAAGATGGCAAAGACACTGCCATAAAGTTCGGAAAATGATGAAGAGATCGCGAACCTTTCTCTGGAAGGGCCAAGATAGACCCCGACGGAAAAGGATACACTCGCGCAATCTCCGCCAAGTCCTCAAACTCCAATGTAGATTCATCCCCAGCCTCCTCCCGAAAGAAAGTATGCTCCGAGAATTCCATTCGCTTCACGGGCGCCTTCAGAATCTAGAGTCTGTTCCCAGAGCCCGACCGCGAAGATGAGGATGCAAGGTCTGCACTAGCTTGGGGCTCGTCTTGCCCTGACGGAGAAGTCTCTTCACGAAGCCCCTCTTCGCGGATCCTCTCCGCATCATACCGAGAAGAACGATCATGCATGGCCTTATATCGAGCCTCAGGCAGGACCATGCGTCTTCGAAGATATCCTTTTGGGGTGACCAGCTCCGTGGCCTCAGAATACTCTCCCCGTAAAGAACGTTGGCTCTTCTCACTAGATGAAAGGATTTGGTGTTTACGATTCATGCCTCTCCCCAGCAGAAGCTTGGGCCCAAAGCTTGAACAAAAGAAATAGGGCGTCAAAACTCAGTCAGGAAAGATCCAACCCTATCAGAGACAATCTGGGAAAAGCCCTAAATCACCCGGCAAGAGGAAGGGAATTCGAAGTGACCCTGGCGAGAGGAAAACCCTAGAAAAGGTGCGAAATAGAGACGAAGGGCCTGCCCTGAACCTGAAGAAGAAACTTCGGAAAAGTATCTCAGAGCCACAAAATTCGCCGCCGGAGAAGAGAACGAGTCGAAACCAGACTCCGGCGACCGGAAAAGAGTAACCTTTATCCTCGAAAACAAAGGCGATTTCGAACGCCCCCCCCCCCCCCCCCCCCCATTGTAGCCCCCAAGCAAAGAGAGAAAAACATAGACAAAGGAAAGAGATTGAAAACCTTACCTGACAAAGAGTGAAAACCGCCCGAGATGCGAGAATGGCGAGATTCGGCCACTGGAAATTGCGGAAGAAAAAGGAAGAGAGAAATCTGAAGGGAGAAGAAGGTCAGGCGAGAAAGAGTCGGGGGGGGGGGGGGGGAAAGGCGGTCTATATAAAGTAGTGAGGAAGTTGAAAGGGCGCCAGAGTAGACACGTGGAACAACCCAAGAAAGACACTTGTCAGCTCGGGAGAGCCCTAGTGAAAAGTTTGAAATTTAAAAAGATCACGTCAGTGAGAAAAAAGGCGGGGAAATTCAGAATTACTCCGCGAAAAGGTCCTCATCCACGCAACAGAAGTCATCCTAAAGGTCACCCACAGTTCCAAGTCTTTGCTCATCCTTTACGAAGGACTTGGGGGGCTGGCTGTGGGAGGCAGTTTTCCCCCTTCGCGGAGACGTTCCCACGCGTAGGAAGAGTGAGTCACCAGAATTCTGTTATGGAGAGAGAGAGAATCAGAAGGCATAGAAGCTTCCAATACGGTTATGAATCCCCTTCAATCAGCGCTCGACACCTGGCGGCCTGGGAGTGGACGACAATCTCTATAAATACTACTCCAATCCTTGAGCAGAAGGTGATGGCCAAGAATTTCGGGCAAGGAAAAGAAGCAGAGAGAGAGAGCCGAGAGCTCCGTTAGTGCTCTGGTTGGCAAGGATATTCTGGGTTCTTTCGGGGTTTAAAGGCTACACGATTCCGTTACACTTTCTGTCATTTCTCTTTTCTTCATCTTTCAAACACATTCCAGTGAATCTGGTATTGACTTGGACGTCGGAGGGTGTTCTCCCGGAAAAGCTCTCTCCGGGATTTTCAGGTCGTCAACGAAGGCCAGAGAAGAAGGATCCCATTGGAGGGCTTTGAGTATCAAAAGAGGAAGGAAGAGGCAGAAGTTCTGGGCGAAGACACAAAGAATCTTGTGATGATGAAGTGAAATCCTCTTGAAAACTGGACTAAGGAGAGACAGATTTCTGGGCAATTCAAGTCTAGCTCGCGAGCAAGGAGCCGGAGAAGAAGCGGTCGCCGAGGATCTTTCCAGATCAAACAAATACCAAATACACCCGAGTTAGGGAAGTGTCGATCTCCAACCCCTTCACGAACGGTTGAATCGAGTTTCAATAATCCTAACTCAAAATTAGCTAATTGTCCAGGCAAGCGTATCATAGCTAATTAACCGGTACAAACAAGCGTAACAATAGATTAATATATTTGGTGGGTAATAATACTAGATCAATTGCAGTGAAAAATCGCGGTAGTTCATACAATTACTACACACCATATCTGAAATTTCTCCAATAAGCTACGAACATAGCAATTCATGCATGAGAGCAATTGACGTCATAATTTTAATTAATTAATTTACAGAATTGAGATATCGAAACTTCTGTTTGAAACTAGCCCTAAAAAATGAATTAAATTTCCTTCTTGGCAGCTTGAAAACTGGGGCTGATGGTAAAACGGGGAGAATAAATGTAATGTGTGGACAAGTCATCGTCAACCTGCCACGTCCTCTTCCTCAGGTGCACGTTGACGAAGAAGTCCACGTAGGACACCACCACCACCCCGCTGCAGAGCGCGTTGAACGCCCACGCCGGCCCCACCCCGCTGCACCCTCCTTTCTTGTAGTGCAGCACCAGCACCCCCGCGTGGCACGCCACGTACGCCCCCACCATCGCCAGCTGGCAATTCACCACGAGCGTGGAACCCACGCGCTTGGCCCCTGTTTCCGCTAGGAGCCTGCACGCGTACGCTACCGCCTGGAACGACGTCGTCAGGAGGATGGCCAGCACCTGGAACGACTGCGAGAACTCGATCCACAGGAAAGCCGTGCAGATGCCGCACGCGTTGCTGAACACGTGGAAGCTCGTGACCCGCCGGTTGCGGAGCACTCGGAAGAGCGTGCGCGCCACGTGGAGGAAGCGCGTGAGGTAGAAAGCGTACGACCAGAAGAACACGCGCCCGGAGGGGCGCGTGCCGAGCGGGAAGCAGAGGAGCCACTGCAGTGGGGTGTTGAGGTGCGCGTGGTGCCACAGCCAGCGCGTGTCGCGGATCTCGGCGGCTGCGGAGAGGAGGGTGCCGGCGAAGATGGTGGCGGAGACGGCGGACATCAGGACGCTGTGAAGCGCCGGGAGGGGCCCCAGGGGGACGCCGTGGGGGCAGCGGAGTAGGCGGAAGAGGAGGGAGAGGGTGACGTGGAGGAAGGCGGAGAGTACCACGTAAGATGCCACGAAGGAGACGAGGAAGAACCACGTGGAGAACCACGTCTGGGTCGGACTCCACCTGAACCCGACTATTTTCGGATGCTCCGAGAGCAAATAGTTGAGATTTTGTAACTGCACTTGGATTCCTCCCATTTTCATGAGAATTGATGAAGAAATTAAATCTAACAACTGAAAATTTCATTCATCTAAGGGAGAAGAAATATTTATAAAGTGGGCTTGAATTTTTCAAGACTATAGTGGATGATTATAATATGCAAAAAGTACATGGTCTTGGGAATGCAGTTGAAAGGTCAGAAATGTGTATGTCACAGGACAATGTACAGATTGTGGAGAATGTAAATTTTTAATATTATAGTTATAATATATAATATGTGAATTCTATTTGTTCTGGAAAACTTGTGAATTGTGATATTGAAAATGGTCAAAATAAAGGTTGTCCAAATTTGTATGTAGCATTAGCGTAGATGTGAAGTTTGAATTAAGGCTAGCTGCTGCAGTAGTCCACAGGTGGGTTGTGTTCATATTTGTATATTGTAATTGTTTATTTTTCTTCCGAAGATTCTGCTGTATCACGCCTGTATGAAAGAATGATAAAATTTGAGACTAGCTAGGTGGATAAATAATGTTCTTCACCAACCAAAATTCTCCCAATTTGCCAATGCAGCATTCGATCAGTTTTCAGGCGAAACAAAACAAAACAAATGGAGAAGAAAATACCCAACCACAAGGAAGACAGAAATCAAAATCCCCAAATCTTACGTTGAATAATATAAACCAAGAAAACGCTCCCTTTGGGAGCGGGAGCCGGCCCTAGCTTTGGTTGGGCAGCCCTAACCTCCGACGCTCCGACCGAGCCCCTGCTCTGCACCGAGCCCCGCCGACGCAGCTGTCTTCGAGGGTCCGAGAGCTCCAAGCCCAGATCCCTCCTTGGTCCAAACCATTCCCACCCGCTCCGACCGAGCCCCGGCACTGCACTGAGCCCCCGCTGCCGCCGCCGATGGCTGCGATGTGTCGGCGCTGAAGCTTTGGGCTTCGCCGGGAAGACGGCTTACCGGGAAGACTCCGCCTCTCCGGCTCCCGCTTCTCTCTGTTTCGCCTCTCCGGGAAGACGCCGGCGACCCCCCTCCGGCGAACCCCCCTCCCTCCTCTTGTTTGTGGGTTGTCGCTTCCTCTGTTTTTTGGATTCGATTTTCGCTGACAGTGATGGGTTATGGGGGTGAGAAGGAGGAGAAAAAAAAAACAGTACTGCGTTCGATATATATTTTGACGGTTTCACTTCGAATACTTATTTTATTAAAAAAAGAAATAAAAAATCCCCAAATCTTCCTGGGTTTAATTCGAACGTTGCTTCCCCAATTCCTCCCGGAGTATTTGTTTGTATCAGGTAACATTAATTCTTGATGATGGAGTAGATACCAAACACCATCATATATGGGTTGGCTTAGCAACATTTTCAAGGGTTCTTGCCATAAGGTTTCGGATCATGTTTCTGCTTCAGAGGTAAACCCGCTGTGATTATTCCTTGATCTAATATTCAAAATTGGGTTGCAATATCATCATCTTTGATCTCTTATTTTTGTATTGCTATTACATAATTTGGAGTTGTGATACATTTTAGGATCAGTGTACAGTTAATGAAGAAGATGAAGACCTAGATCATGCTATTGCTTTGTCACTTGCAGAAGAGGAGGAGGGGAAACAAAAGCAAGTCATTGGCGAGTAACACTTACCTAAATCATGCTACTGTTTTAAACCTCGTTACATTCATAAGCAGAAATCGTAATCAGAAACGCGTATACATTTTGTTAGATTATGAATCACAACTTGAGGAAGATGAACAGCTTGCTAGTGCACTTGAAGAAAGCTTGAAAAGTGTGGCTCCTTCTCATCCTTCCTACGAAAATCAGAATTTCTCTCAACCTAATATTCATGTTCCCTTCTCAACTGGATACAGGTATATATGAACCCCAATCACATCTTGAGTCAAATTATATAATTCCAATTAATTGCAACCATATTAAGCAGGACCTGTGGTGGTTGCCATAAGGTGATTAGCTTTGGCCGATTCCTGAACTGCATGAGTGCATTTTGGCATCCTGAATGTTTCAGATGTCATACTTGCAACTTGCCAATTTCAAGTTCTGAGGTATGCATTTGCTTCTGCCTTTTTTACTGTTTAATTGGTAAATTTTGATCTCTTTTGTGTTTCCTACTGCATTTTTCTGTATGTGGAGCTTATCCTTATCACAAAGCTTGCTACAAGGAGCAGTATCACCCAAAATGTGGTGTATGCAGCCAATTTGTAAGTACATTTTTTGTGTGTGTTCATTGGTTTGTTTGCTGTTGGAGCTAATGACTGCGGATGTTTTGCAGATACCGACAAATGCAGCTGGTCTTATAGAGTATAAAACGCATCCTTACTGGGATCAGAAGTATTGCCCTGCTCACGAGATTGATGGAACGCCTAGGTGTTGCAGTTGTGAGCGAATGGAAGTAAGATTATACACAAATAAAACCTCAAGAACTCATCTATGATTTTGTTAAAATATATAACCATCTCACATCTGAAGTTGGGACACAATTTGCCTACTAAATAAGATTAGTAGGTTACTCCTCCTATTGTCAATTGGTTTTATAATAGAACCCCACTGGGCTTATGTGTTGGGCCCATAAACGTACACGGCCCAAATGCAATGCAGGCACAGGGAAGCGGATATATCTCCCATGATGATGGACGAAGACTATTCCTCGAATGTCTGGAATCCGCGGTCATGGACACTAATCAGTGTCAACCTCTGCATCTCGGCATTCAAGAGTTCTACGAAAGCATGGGCATGAAAGTGGAGCAGGAGATTCCGTTGCTTCTGGTTGAGAGGCAAGCTTTGAATGAAGCCATGGAGGGAGAAAGACGGGGAGGACGTCATCATCATATGCCGGAGACAAGAGGGCTTTGCCTATCCGAGGAACAAACTGTCACAACCGTCAGAAGACCAAAGCACCGCGGTAACATGAATGTGATAACAGAGCCGTTGAAACTGACACGACGATGTGAGGTCACTGCAATTCTCATTCTCTATGGCCTCCCAAGGTAATATTGGTGTTTGCCTATGAACCACACCAAGATAAACACTTGAAAGTCTTGTGATTTGTAGTGAAATGTGTGTTGGTTTTTGTCAATATGTGTAGATTGTTGACCGGATCAATCCTAGCGCATGAGATGATGCACGCTTGGCTACGACTCTGAGGTATATACATGCTTCCCTATACGAAGGGTCCGTTTGGATTCCAATTAGAATACATTATCTTATATTAAATTGATGATTTAATGGAAGATAATGCATTCTAATGTATTATTTGAGGGAATCCAAACGTACCCGAAATAGCACTTTGTTTATGTAACAGAATAGATATTGGCCTAAAATTAACATGCTAGTTGTATTCTTTGTTGGTTCATAGGGTTTAGAATGTTGAGTCCCCAGATTGAGGAAGGCATTTGCCAGGTTTTGTCATATATGTGGTTAGAAACCCAGCTCAATTCCGGGGCAAGCAACAGCCAAACATTTTCTTCTTCTTCATCATCTTCAACATGTAGTAGTATTAGTAGAAGTATGGGAAAGAGATCACCTTTTGAGTTGAAGCTCGGCGAGTTCTTGAAGACCCGAATAGAATCCGACGTTTCACCCGTTTATGGAGATGGGTTTTCGAGTTGCCAATCAAGCCGTGATCAAATACGGTTTGAACACAACACTTGATCATTTGTGGATGACAGGTAGCCTGCCCTACTGAAAGTCTTCTGGAATTCAGCTCACAGTTTTAGAATTAGAAATATTACACGAAATCACCTAGAGTGTTAATTGAATCATAATAGATTATTTTGACAAAAAAAAAAGAGCATTTACCGGGTGATCTTTGTAATTTTAATCATAATGATAATTCTGTGATGTTGAGACCTATAACAGCATTCTTTTTGCAGTTTTCCCAAATCTTGGTCGATCGAAATACCATAGGAATGAGGAATTGGAATGTAATGTGCAGAACAATTTATTAGGCCAATATATGTTCTCTGGTCGGATGATTAGGCCAATGTGAAACCTGAGGAGACCCACCAGTGTACCAAAGCCCATATAAATCCAGTGAAATCCCATCAAGGGCCCAATTGCACAATCACTCTCTAATATAAATAGCTATTTTATTTCCATTTTGTAAAGAAAATATGCAAGCATAATGTGATATGAATATCAGTTTAATTTATAAAAAAAAATGACGCAACGAACATTTTTTTATGGAAGTAGCTGGGTTCGAATGTTGGGTTTTCTTAAGTGATTAAATTACGATTTGTTGAACCAGATAGAGATCAATTACGGTAAATGGCAATTTATATCGAGATGATGAAACTACATCAATTTTAGGTTAGGTAGGCGCGCATATCTTTGACGTAATTTTTTAGAGGGATGCAATGCAAATTATGCAATGAGTACTTTTTTTTCTTTTTTTCTTTTTTTTTATGAGGAAAGAATTAGACTGGTCTTAGTTTCTATACGAAGACCAACCTAGAACATTCTTGTGGATGAGAACCTGAAGTTCTGAATCGAGACTAGGGTTATACACAAATGGTGAAAAACTGAGTTTAGCAATGCGATCAGCAGTACAGTTCACCTCCCTAAAAATGTGTATAAGTTGGACATCCTGTAAACAATGGATGTCAACCAAGATGTCCGCGATAATCATTTCAATTTTCCATGGACAATCTCATATGCCTTTAATAGAGTTGATAAGGCAGAGATTGTCACCTTCAATTTATAGCTTTGTGATGTTTAAAGTTTTAGCATAAGAAATGTTATGTTTTAATGCTAGTGCTTCAGTCATAAGTATGTTGTTAAAACCACAACGTTCACTTCTTATATGGATTACTTCGACTTTATCATTTCTAATGATGAATCCAAAGCCAGCCCACCATTAGTTTGTTTTGATCCATCAAAATTGATTTTGTAAAAAAATTGATTTGGTTTTTCTGAAATGGTGTAGATTACTTTTGGGTTGTGTGAAGTCATCGTTTTCTGCTCTCTTTGTTTTTTCCCAATTTTTGATTAGTGTGGAAATATATTGTGATAAGTTTTTAATCTTATCATTTGTGTTAGTGTTAAAGATAATTTGGTTTCTATTAATCGAGATATCCCACCAAGTAGTGGTGAGGCAGACGAATTCTTTTTTGGTAAGTAAAGATTGTAGTTTAGACAATATTTCACTTGGTTTTTTATTGGTAGAATCGATATTTCGAACAATATTCTCAATTGTCATATTTTGTTCTTTGATTTGTTTAAGAGTAAAAGGACATTGTAGGAGGAAGTGATTTAGGTCTTCAAGGGGGTTGTTACAAGAATCACATGTCAGAGGAACTGGAACATGTTTCTGTGCTAGTCTTTGTTTTGTAGGAAGGCCATCATGGCAAATTTTCCAAATAAAGTTTTTCACTTTTGAATATGTATCCAACTTCCAAATCCATGCAAGGTTATTGATTGAAGGAGTTCGTTGCTTTGCAATTAGTTCAAAGGCTAATTTTGTAGAGAATCAACCGTTTTTATTGGGAGCACAATACAGTCTGTCAGGGATTTGGTTCTGAGGGATAGGTATATCTAATATACAATCCACGGTGTGTTGGTTTAGAATTTCCTTTAGTTTGTCTTTGTTCCATGACTTATTGATGTCAATAAAATCACATACCTTTATCGATGGGTTAATAACAGTATTTGGTAATATGTTGTTTTGAATATTTATATTAGCTAGCCAATTGTCAGTCCAAAAATAAATAGAATTTCCATCCCTAACTAGCCAATGGAGACTAGTTTGGAATTCTTTTCTAAGTTTAAGTAGTTTTGACCATTGCCATGAGTGGTTGCCTTTTTTTGTGGTAGTGAAGGATGTTAGTCTCTTTGAGATATTTCTCGGTAATGATTTTAACCCAAATATTGTTTGGTTTTGCAAATAGTTTCCAGATGAGGTTCATTTGTAGAGCTTTATTCATGTCTTGTGTCTTTCTAATCCCCGTTCCTCCATTTTTTTTGTTTTTACATATTTTATCACATCCTATTAGGGGTTCGTATAATGAGTCTTTGTTCCAGAAGAAAGTTCTGTTTATTGTGTCAAGTTCTTTGTGTATATAGGATGGTAGCATGAAGCTTTGCATCAAGAAGTTTGGTTTAGAAGTCATATTAGATTTGATTAGCGTAGCTCTTCCCTCTTGAGAGAGAGAGTTAGCTTTCCATTTTATTAGCTGATTTGTGGTTGATAAGATTGTCTCTTTAAAAGTATCTTGGTTAACTTTTCCATTAATGATAGGACATCCAAGATATTTTTCTAAAGATGTTGTGCTAGGGATACTTAGTACAGATTGGATTAAGTATTTAGTTTGGTTTGAGACGTTGCTAGTAGTTTGAAAGGCAGACTTCTGGAAATTAACACATTGTCCAGATATCGAACAATAATCTTTTATGATGTTTTTTATTTTGGAGCAGGCTGTTTGGTTAGCCTTTGCGAAGATAAGGATGTCGTCTGCAAAGGCTAGGAAGGGAATATTAGTGCCCCTTCTAGAGATTTGAAATCCCAATTGGTTGTTACTCCTTGCGCTCTCGTTTTGAAGTTTTCTGGCTAAGATTTCTGCACCTAAAATAAATAGGAATGGAGATAAGGGGTCCCCTTGGCGTAGTCCTCTTTCAGGATAAAATATATCAGTTGGTCCATTGTTAACTAAGACCGAGAAAGATACAGTTTTAATACATTCTTTAATCCACCCGATAAATCGTGCGGCGAAGCCAAAATTTTCAAGGACTGTTAGAATGAATTCCCATTCAATTTTGTCGTCAGCTTTTTCCATATCGAGTTTAGGTGCTACCCATCCTTCCTTTCCTTTTTTAACTCGGAAGGAGTGAAAAATTTCATGAGCTATTAGGATGTTATCATGGATTGATCTTTCAGCTATAAATGCCCCTTGTAGTGGGTGGATCAGTTTGTTTAGGATAGGTTTCATTCTATCAGTCATAATTTTTTATATGACTTTGTATATGGTTGAGCACAAACTGATATGTCTGTAGTGATTTGTAGAATTTGGATTATCACATTTGAGTATAAGAGTTATAAATGTGTGATTGATCTGCTTAAGGAGTTTTCTTGAGTGGAAGAAGCTTTTGACAGCTTTAATTACAGTGGGTCCCACTATGTGCCAATATTTTTGATAGAATAAGGCAGACATACCATCAGGGTCTGTGAACTTATTACATCCAATCCCAAACACAACTTTTTTGATTTCTTCATTTGTAACATTTTTAGTTAATTCATCATTTTCTTGGTGAGTGATTTCATTATTGATATTGGTGAGGTATTCTGTGAGAATATTATTGTTTATAATGCTTTTTTTGAATCTCTTTTCAAAGTCAAATTTAATTTCATTGCGGATATTTTCGTGTCCAATGATAATCGTGCCATCATTTGTGCGAATTTCTCTAATAATTTTATTGCTGCGTCTACCAGTAGTTATCCGATGAAAGTAGTTTGAGTTCGTATCAATTGATTTAATGTGTTTAGTTTTGGCACGCTGGCTCCAGTATTTTTTATGAAAGGAGAGGAGGTTCTCTTTCTAATTTATCAATCTATTCTGTTTGATAAGCAGATTGTTATTTGGGTTGAGAATAATGTCTTTTTGGATTATTGTTAGTGCATCTTCTACTTCTTTTAGTTGTTTGAAGATATTACCAAATGTGGTTTTGTTCCAGTTTTTAGCCTTGGTTTTGAGAGCGTAAGTTTTCTTTATGAGTTTGTACATATTAGAGCCTTGGGGGTTGATACGCCAAGCTTGTTTAACAATATTTTCAAAATCTTTTCTATGGGTCCACATTCTCTCAAATTTGAAGGATTGAGCTTTGATATGAGATTGGTTTTCTAATTCAACTGAAATATGGCAATGGTCTGATGAGATAAAGGCATGATTTTTTGTGAAAATTCCAGGAAACCATTGTATGATTTGATCATGGATTAGGATTCTATCAAGTTTAGAGTACATATTGTCAATTTCTGTAATATTTTTCCTCCAAGTGAATTCACACCCTTGTGTTGGGATATCTATAAGGTCACACTGGTTTTTAAAATTGTTTAATCTAAGGAATTTCGATGGTGGTAGATGACAACCACCAATTCTTTCCATATTGTTTTGTATTTCGTTTAGGTCTCCTATTACAAGGCAAGGTATATTTACCTGTGTGATAAAGTTTGATAAGATGGACCAAAAATGGTCTTTGTCATTTTCTTTTGGTGGTGCATAGGCAAAAATTAGCATGATGTAGATATCTTTATCGAGTATCTTATATTTTATAGCGATGAATCGGTTATCAACGTGGGTCAGTTCACATAACTCATTTTGAAGTTGGTATGATTTCCACATGACACAAATGCCCCCTGCAAAACCATTTGCGGGAGAGTAGTGAAAGTTGTCAAAGCCAGCTTTCCTCCAAAGTTGTCAAAACCATTCTCGATTTTACAGAAAGACTCGACATCAGTCCATAGGTTTTTTCGACCAATGTCGCGGCAGTTCCAGAGACTTATCTTCATAAAAACACATGGGGTTTGTTTGCAAGTATTATTGTTCTTGCGGAGAGAGTAATAACTTTTTTTGGTATCTTATGGTTGTTGATGCTTTTGTTAAAATAAAAAGAAATCAATCGTGTTTTAGGTGTCTTGTTGTGGGTTGAGTACAAAATTTTGAAAGGTGTACTATGCAAGTTAATATTGGTAATATTTATTAACTTGTATCGGGCAGAAGGAGCCTTGTAGTATTTGGTTAATTTGGGTTCAACGGGGGTGAGAAGGAAATAGATTTGGTGATCCAGGATGTTATCATATATGGTAATTTTCCTGTGATAGGGGAATTTGTGGTTTCTCCACTGAGCTTATTTTGTGATAAGAGCTAAGCAAAAACATATCTTGTACATTGAGTCCTTAGATTGTAAGATCTTAAACCAAAATTTGTACATGGTAATTTCATTTACTTCTAAATAGTGGTCATTAATAGGGATGATAAAAACAAGTCTTGGTTCAGTATTAGGGGGGTTATGCCCCACAGAATCAGTCATAACAGTTATTTCATCTGTTAAGGATGTAGTGTTTGCAATGTTGATAACAACACTTGAATAGGTAATGGAGTTTGCTTGTGAAGCATCATTTTGAGGGGATTTAGAGCACAAAGAAGAGGGGTGTAATGAGTTATCATGTATTATCACGATAATAAGAATCCAGAACGCATAACAATAGAGTAATTTGATTACAACATCAGACAGTGGGTCACACACATCAGCTAATATAGCTCTAGTCAATTTTTTGTTGATATTGGTGAAGTCTTCAACCCAGAGAGTAGAGAAGCGTAACACCACCAAAGCCCCATTCAGAAAGGTATGTTCGACTGTATGTTTTAATCCAAAGAGACCCTGCACAGTCAAAGAAAAAGTAGTGTAGATCGTTGGTGGAGAAAGCCATAGTTTTTCCAAGAAGTAATAGGAATCATACAGAAGGTGAATGTAAATAAGAGATCAGTAGGATTGTAACTGGGAGAGTTGAGTTTGTTCTTTAGAATATGAAACATAACAAATAAGAAGCAAGGATCGATCACGATCAGGGGAGGGTTGAGTTTGTTTTTGGGTTTAGGGACACATCTAGAAATAAGTAAAGTCTTGAAGTGAGGATTAACCTCGATGGTTATATGTTTCCAGCAGGCTTGTGAAGCCTTATTATAATTCACATTTTCAGCAACCAGAGGTAGCTTTGGTTTGTTCATAACAACAGGGGGGTAGAGGGAGTTGCTTGTGAAGCAGAGGCAGAGGTATCCGAACAAAGAGCTTTAAAATAAATTTCTTTGCCTTTATCCTTATCAGAAGAGGAAAAGCGAGCAAGCAATTGGTTAAAGTTAAATTCATCCACACACACAAGACCACAACAACAGATATAGTATTCAGTTGTAGAGGTTTTAGAGAGGATATTCAGAGGAGCAAACATGGGTAATAACATCCAAAGACACCAATATTTGTAATCGGTAAGGTTAATGCAATAAAGATTAAAAGAGTAAGTTTGGGTGACTGGAGAGATACACCTGACATAAGGGAGAGGCACCACCACAGAGAGAGGGGGTTAAGACGACCACTTCATCAACCACCACCGCCGAGGAGAATAAGCATTAGTCAGATAGGGTAGTAGAGGCACCATTCTACCTGGAAAATCCGAATAGCAGAGAACACACCCATGCTTTTGGCAAACCCTAGTCTTCTTCAGCAAAATAAAGTAGAGTAAAGGACAGTGGCCGAACCACCTAGCGTGTTTATCACTTTTAGACCCGTGGAGGTAAGGAGCTAATCGCCTCAGCTGGAGCAGAGAGAGGCCTCTGTAGTCTTCCTTTCGCAGAGCTGGGTTAGCTTTTTGTTGCAGATTCGAATCAAGCAGACTAAGAGATAGATATTGTATAGATTCGTATTGCTTTGTGAGATGGAGAAGACGCCAACCATCTCGGAACAAGCACGACGATTTGGGCGGATTTTGTGTCGATCTTTAGGATCTGGAAATGATGGAGCAAGCTCGATAATAGAAATTGACGCCCACTAGATTTCAGGGAAATGAGAGGGAGAGTCGTCTTGCTCCGACAAGGGGAAGAAGAGATCGGAGGGCGAAGTCGAAGGAGACTTTGGTGAGGGGGTCTGGTGGCTTTTTGGAAGGAAGCCCTCTTTGAAGCCATATACAAGCTAGGTAGATGTTGATGAGGAAGCCATATAGCTTAAAGATACTCTTTCCTTTGACAGAGAAGCAAACTCTGAGGGAAGATCGGAGAGGGGGGTGTTGGAGGTTGGATTGTTGTTGGAGCGGCGCCAAATGAGGTGGAAAGGGAAGAGAGAGTTTCCATTAGGGTTTTTCATTTGGGTTCGAGTATAGGATTGGTTTTTTAATGAAATCTATGCAATTAGTACTCTTGATGTCTGTTTATGTAACGAGACCAAATTAGTGTCCATGAAAAAAAAAGTAGCTGAAAGATTAAAAGAATCGTACTCTATTACCTGTGCTAATGTTTTCTGAAAAAATCGACTTGAAACCACACTTCTATAATTTCCGATATTTACAGTACGTTACACTTTAGTATGGTTGATAAAAAAAAAGGCATGACCATATTAAAGAAATCAATAAATTCCAGAGGTCTCAAGTCCGAGACTCTCTGGCGGTGTGTATGCAACGTGAGAGGTTGGGAGGAGCCGCCACCCCTAACGGGGACCGTACACACTCCGGTCCGGACGTAGGGAAGGCTAAGCCGACCTGAACCGGGCGAGGGCTCAGCCCAACAAAAAAAAAAAAAATCGTAATTTATTCATTTCTTTAAGCATGTACATGAAAAATTATTGTGCATCTTAACTGGGAAAAAATGTACAGAAAATATTATAAAAATGAAAACATGTCAATTTCGCAATCAATATAATTTGCATGCAGTTGGGAGTTGGGCCTTGGCAGTCATTTTTTATTTGCTTCCGTACCCAATTTTCTAAATTTGGAAAGTTTGTTTCATAAACTTATGACTTATCTCTTCAATTTGTAATTATATAAAAAAAGTAAATCTTAATAAAATAACGGAAAAGCTAAATTCACGTGAAATATTGTCTATATCGATGCTATTTTACACGCTTAACATAAGCGTGTGGTTTTACACGCTTAAGGTAAGTGTGCATGGGTATTGTGAAAATACAGCTCACGGCTCTTACACGCTTACCTTAAACGTGTGCCTACACGCCTAACTTAAGCGTGTAGGTTTTTTTTTTGCAAGTTTTAAAGCAAACGCTTAGCTTAGGCGTACAATACTAAAAAAAAAATTCTTCCAAAATTGCATTTTTTCCCATAATCATGTAGAGAATTTCAATACGAGTCCGTATATATAAAATTCGTTCAAAACGGACATTGTTTGCCCCTCCAAAAGCCCAAAAAACGAAGTCTTCAACCCGTGCGCATAGCTTCTTCTTCCTCCTCCTTTAAAGAGCAGCCCATCCGTAAGCATTTATAAGCTTCAATGAAGGATTTGGCAAATTTCTTGGATCCGATTGAAGTCATTAACTATTGGGCATTTAAGAGGACCTTATCATACACGTAATTTCACATTTAATCGGATTGAATATCGATTAAAATCGTAAAATTTTATTCCCAAAGCCACCGTGTCGTCTAAGGGGCCGATTTGAACAAATCCAAAATTGGATCAAATCGTCTTCAATTGGAGGGCATGAACCATAGGACCTTGTTGAAGGTATCCTAAGATTCAAAATGCCTATAAAATCCCCTTCAATCGTTGCCCCAATACATCCAATTTCGAAGTCAAAACTCATGAACCCTAAATCCCGTTACCGGTTGTTCTTGACCGAAATTCGAGCACATGAAAGCTTTATTCTTGCAATTGTTGGTACTAATAGCCTTAAAAATTGGTACTCTTTCAAAGCCCTCTCTTTACATCGCCGAAAAAAGACCACTTCCATTCAATTTGGAGTTTTTCCATTCAATTTGGAGTATACTTAGACTTACATCGCTGAAAAAAGACCACTTCCATTGAATGGAAGTGGTCTTTTTTCAGCGATGTAAAGAGAGGGCTTTGAAAGAGTACCAATTTTCAAGGCTTGTAGTACCAACAATTACAAGAATAAAGCTTCCATGTGCTCGAATTTCGGTCAAGAACAATCGATAACGAGATTTAGGGTTCATGAGTTTTGACTTCGAAATTGGATGTATTGGGACAACGATTGAATGAGATTTTATAGGCATTTTAAATCTTAGGATACCCTCAACAAGGCCCTTGTAATATCCATCATTTTATAAGGATAATTTGGAATTTTTCCAACTCCCGTATTACAAGTCGGATTAAATTCAGAGAAGTGCAGACATTCGGTAATCTGTTTGATCTCTGTAATATTTTTTTTGAGTAATATAAAATACAGTTGACGTATTTTCGGGGTTAAATAGTCGTTCGTGTACGAATATATTTAACCCGGGGTTAAGAAGATTAACTCAAAGTCAAAACGGTCAAAAAGGGAGAAGAATGGCCTTGACCGCACCCCGCGGTCAAGTGACCGCACCCGCGGCGAAGGCCAAATTTGGAGGCGGCAACAGAGTCGCCACCGCACCCAGCGGCCACGCCACCGCACCCCGCGGTGGGATATTTTCTTCGACGTTATCGTCTTCCCTCTGCAGAAGCAAGTGGCTCCACTTGTTGTCTCCTTGTTCCCGGCTTGTCCCCTTGCTTGTTCCCCCTGAGGAGGCTCGATTTGGGACTATAAAAGGGATCAAAATCCGAAGTCCAAGCTTCATCTTCTTCTCCCTCTGTTTTCTCTGTTTTCACCATTGTTGTATGAGCTTTGAGCTTCGTGTGAGAGTGTTCGGAGTTCCCTTTTGAGTGATAAGGGTGCTCTTGAGTGTTGTTTGAAGGTTTAAGGAGTTTGGAGATCAAACCAAGAACGAATCAAAGTCGAACGAATTGATTTGGGTGAGTTCTCCATCGAAAATCTATCACGACCTTCGCCATTGTAACCTGGCCGCACCCGCGGCAGAGGCTCCACCGCCCCCGCGACGAGCCTTGTCCGAGTGTGTGTTCTTGGTTGTTTGGATTTGGGCGAGGCTCAGTTCCTTCAATTCTTTTCGTGTTCTTTTAGATTCAATTACGCGGATATTGAATCTAACTTAGGGTTTCATTTTGGGTCGATCCGAAGGAATCTGTGGTCTCAGATCTGTCCCTGTTTCGGACCCAGGAACTCGTCGTCTTTAAGCTTCTGCGGATCTAAGGCAAGTGGCGGTTCGCTGTGTCATCCGTTCGATTCGGCACATCAGGTATGTTGCTGTTCCGTGAAGGCTAGAACGACTATGAAGATGAACGGTGTTTTGACAAGTTATTTTGTCGCTTTGTTTACAAGACTTCCGCTGTGTTAAAAATGTGATTTTGTGTAAAGACTTCCGCTGTGTTAAATATGTTTTGTGTAAAGACTTCCGCTGTAATGATTCTGATTATGTATTCTTGATGTATTTGGTCGTATTTGGAATTGTGTTGAAATTCCGTGACTATGGTTTTAATCGAAGGTTATGATATTTTGTATCATAATTGTTGATTGATGATTTATATCAACTGGTAAAGCCTTGGATGACATCAGACAGAACGTCTGAGGTCACTGACGGTAATACCTTTCAAGGTGAGATTTGGGGGTGTTACAGAGTTGGTATCAGAGTCGAAAGTTTTTAAAACGGGTTTGAGATTTCATAAACCATTTACTCGTTTTGAATCGAAAAAGTTTTCAAAGGCTCTGGATTTCCAAAAGAAAAACCGTTCATAGTCGTGCCTTCTCTTGAGTCTGATATGGAAGCGAACTTCCATATTTAGAAAGACTAACTCTCTTCTCGTCACCCGTAGAATATGGGTGCATTCTGTTCTTTCAGAGGGACTTGGAAGAAGCCGAGATGGCTCCGCCATCTCTAAGATATGCTTGAGTTCTAGTTCCCTCGTTTTTGATTTGAGTTTGTAGAACCTAGTAATTCGGTTTGAAGTCATCAATGAAATTTACCTAGTTTGATCTCTTCTAAGTTGATTTCATTACGTTAAGTATATTGGAAGATATTAATGTGTGAAATCCTTGGAATTTGATCGGTAAATAGATGGTGAACACGAGAAACACTATCCGTGCTGGTGTTGGGCCGAGTAATGACCCCAGACCAAACGTGAGGAATGTTGCGAGCCCTGTGGAGGGACGCGAGTCTGTTTCTCACAATAATCCAGGAGGCAATGGCCAAGCTCAGGTCGACGCTCCAGTGGTGTTTGATGTAGCAGCAATTGAAGCAATACGGGATATTGTAATGCAAGCATTTACGGAAATAATGCGACCAAACGCACCTCAGGCACAAGGCGTGCCAATTCCTCCAGCGGTTCCCAGATTTGAGGAGCCAAATGTCCATGTACACCAAGAAGAGGCAGTCAGGAATAGAGGTGATTATGGCCGAGCACTAAAGGCCATTAACTCTATGAGACCTGATAGCTACAACGGGAAAGGAGAGCCAGTCAAGGTGGCTCATTGGTTTTCCCACATGGAGCGGTTATTCCGCAATGTAGAATGCACTGAAGCTGAAAAAGTACATATAGCTTCCCTTTAATTAAAGGAAGATGCGAGTGAATGGTGGGAAAGCACCAGTTTAGCCGATAATCCTAATTTGAACTGGAGAATGTTCAAGTCAAAGATGATTGATCGTTTCTTTTCCCGAGCAATGAGGGAAGAAAAGCATAAGGAATTCCTATATCCGAAGACGGAGGGATTAAAAGTGACTGAGCTTGCGACCAAGTTCAACCATCTACTGCAGTATGCTGGGACGGAAGCGTCCAGCGAGGAGCAAAAGATCTGGTATTTCCACGAGTGGATGAATCCAGATATTAAGCCACTGATGGTGCGTCACGGATGCTCTACCTTAGAGCAGTACGTGGATACAGCCTATAAGTTGGAGGTGACTCTGGAGGAGTCAACCAAGAAACGTAATAGCCAGAGGCAAGTGCAGAACCAACCTCAGGCGAGTGGGTTTAAACGTCCCGCGCCACCATCTGACCTTGCCAAATCTGGCCGAGCAAAAACGGATATGAGTCATGATGGGTCTACGCAACGTTCGGGTCAAGGCAAGAGACCAGTCCAGTGTCACAATTGTGGTGTAACTGGGCACAAAAGCCTTGCGTGTCAGAAGGAAAGGAAGACGTGTTTTGGTTGTGGAAAGGAAGGACATTTGCAGAGGTTCTGTTGGCAGGGAAAGTAGGAAGGAACGGAGTCACGGCAGGGGTCTGTTAATCAGAACAACCAGCCTAGGTTCAATCCGGTGAGAGCTCCTAGTCCTTCGATGCAGACAGCTGCGCAGAACAGGGGGAAAGCCCCAGTAGCTTCTGGAAGTCAAGGTCAACGTTTTTACGAGATGCGTGAGGCGGATGGACACGACGCTCCAAATGCTTAAAGTGTTTATACCTTTTGTTTGTATGTTGTTGATTTGGGTGCTACCTAGTCTTTTGTTTTAGATAGTTGTGTAGTAAGTTAAGTTGTATGTGCAACGAGGTTGCGAACCTTTTATTGAAACTCTTCTTATATATGAACTTTTGGTTGATACCAAGTTAGTGTTTCGTTGCTTGGTATGGGGTAAGGTCTCGTGTTCGAGACTTACCAACAACCTCTTGGAGATGCTGCCTATTAATTAGGTAGAGCTACCAAGGATGGGTTGAGATGTATGGACAACGACTCATGACAACAGTGGACGCTGGTAATGGCTGGGCCTGGGCTCGGAGCCACTAGTGGGCCGTCTGTGAACCATGTAGTGGGCTGGTCTAAGATGGTGACCATTTAGTTGGAACCAAGCGCCTTTTGGAAATTCCGATTACCATTTAGGGTAAGGAGTTCGAGGCGGATTTAATTTGATTAGTCATGGCTCCATACGATAATTTCTCGGTATGGATTAGTTGACGCGTCATGGGGCGATCATCAATTTAGTTCAAGAACTGTGACGGTGTCATCTGGGGGCCAGTGTGTGTGCAAATTTAAGGGTCGAAATGACGCTGATAACGGCAGGCTCATCAATGTGATGGCTGCGTTTAAGCTACTTCGACAAGGTTGTGTCGGGTACCTTTGCTACATGGATCCGCCCATGAAAGATGAACCATCAATTCTTGATATTCCTGTGATTAGTGAATTTTCGGATGTCTTTTCAGAAGATATTCCCGGTTAACCCGTAGCGTGACGTGGAGTTTATAATTGATTCTGAGCCTGGTACCGCGCCGATTTCCGAGGCACCGTATCAGATGGCTCCTGATTGAGATGTAAGAGTTGGAGAAGCAACTCGAGGATTTTCTTGACAAGGATTACATAAGGCCGAATGCATCGCCTTGGGGGTGCCCCGGTTTTGTTTGTCAAGAGGAAAGATGGATCGTTTCGACTGTGTATCAACTAGCGAGAGTTGAATAAAGTCACGACCAAGAGTCAATATCCGTTGTTAAGGATTGATGATCTGTTGGATCAACTACGAGGAGCAAAGGTATTTGCATTGGAAATTGAGGTTACTTGGAGAACCTGGGAAACTGAGGCGGTTATACTTAGACGTTTTCCCAAGTGGTATTCGACCAAGTTTCGGGGTCGAAACTTCTTTTAAGGAAGAGGTAATGTAATATCCCTCGTTTTATAAGGATAATTTGGAATTTTTCCAACTCCCGTATTACAAGTCGGATTAAATTCAGAGAAGTTCAGACATTCGGTAATCTGTTTGATCTCTGTAATATTTTTTCTGAGTAATATAAAATACAGTTGACGTATTTTCGGGGTTAAATAGTCGTTCGTGTACGAATATATTTAACCCGGGGTTAATAAGATTAACCCAAAGTCAAAACGGTCAAAAAGGGTGAAGAATGGTCTTGACCGCACCCCGCGGTCAAGTGGCCGCACCCGCGGCGAAGGCCAAATTTGGAGGCGGCAACAGAGTCGCCACCGCACCCAGCGGCCACGCCACCGCACCCCGCGGTGGGATATTTTCTTCGACGTTATCGTCTTCCCTCTGCAGAAGCAAGTGGCTCCACTTGTTGTCTCCTTGTTCCCTTGTTCCCTTGTTCCCGGCTTGTCCCCTTGCATGTTCCCCCTGAGGAGGCTCGATTTGGGACTATAAAAGGGATCGAAATCTGAAGTCCAAGCTTCATCTTCTTCTCCCTTTGTTTTCTCTGTTTTCACCATTGTTGTATGAGCTTTGAGCTTCGTGTGAGAGTGTTCGGAGTTCCCTTTTGAGTGATAAGGGTGCTCTTGAGTGTTGTTTGAAGGTTTAAGGAGTTTGGAGATCAAACCAAGAACGAATCAAAGTCGAACGAATTGAGTTCGGTGAGTTCTCCATAGAAAATCTGTCGCGACCTTCGCCACTGTAACCTGGCCGCACCCGCGGCAGAGGCTCCACCGCACCTGCGGCGAGCCTTGTCCGAGTGTGTGTTCTTGGGTGTTTGGCTTTGGGCGAGGCTCGGTTTCTTTGATTCTTTTCGTATTCTTTTAGATTCAATTACGTGGATATTGAATCTAACTTAGGGTTTCATTTTGGGTCGATCCGAAGGAATCTGTGGTCTCAGATCTGTCCCTGTTTCAGACCCAGGAACTCATCGTCTTTAAGCTTCTGCGGATCTAAGGCAAGTGGCGGTTCGCTCTTGCTCATCATTCCATGTTTCAATTAATTATCAATTGTTTAGTCATTAATTAAATTGGGATGATTTACTGTTTGCGTTGGGAACAGTTTTGTTAAAAGATATGATTTAAAAAGAGATATTATAATAGGTTGTATATCTGTTAGAACAACGCTAGTATAGATATATGTTTTTGATGTTGGCCATGATGGCTGTGATGTGGATTATTACTGTGTTGAACTGTTTAGTTAGCACGAGTATTCGTAGGAACGTTACTGGGACCCTGGGGTCCAGTCGTTTCTTGATAATTATTGGTTGAGAGGGCATCGGAGACCCTGACACCAACTGGCGGATCATGATCGTCCTCTATCCGAGTATAGAGGTGGTGCACTTAGCTAGTGTCACAAACGTTGGGAAGGATTCCCGTCGATATATGTCCCTCATGACGAAACATATATCTAAAAGCTTATAACGTGATGTGTGTTTTGGAATTAAATGAGATAAGTGCCGTTGTCGCACATAATTAATATACCCTTGGGCGAGTAGTGCAGCTAGGCAATAGTGCAGCTAGGAAATCTCGTCTTGACTTTGATCAGAGTAACGTTCTCTTTTCAATCTGGATTCGCTTTGAGCGGTGAGGTTGGTCGTGAACCGAAACATCAAGTCGTTTTTGAACGCTTGTGTGATTATTTATGTTCCCCAACATTTGTCATGTTTCCTATAAGGCTCATTTCGTTGGAGTCTTCTTTTGGGATTGATTGCTGTGAGACTCGGTCTCCAGAATCTTCTCTTGATCATGTCTTTTCATGTATTCTAGTAGGAGTATGGTGGTTGACTATCGTCATCGGTTTTGATTCGAGAAGCGATAAGTCTAACCTAATACGACTATTCGAACCACTCTGCTTTGTACCCTTGCATGGTCTTTCATTAGACTAACCAACCGATAATTCCCTTGCATGGTTGGCTGGTGTCATTCGTTCGATTCGGCACATCAGGTATGTTGTTGTTCCGTGAAGGCTAGAACGACTATGAAGATGAACGGTGTTTTGACAAGTTATTTTGTTGCTTTGTTTACAAGACTTCCGCTGTGTTAAAAAGGTGATTTTGTGTAAATACTTTCGTTGTGTTAAATATGTTTTGTGTAAAGACTTCCGCTGTAATGATTCTGATTATGTATTTCTGATGTATTTGGTCGTATTTGGAATTGTGTTGAAATTTTGCGACTATGATTTTAATCGAAGGTTATGATATTTTGTATCATAATTGTTGTTTGATGATTTATATCAACTGGTAAAGCTTTGGGTGACATCGGACAGAACGTCTGAGGTCATTGGCGGTAATACCTTTCAAGAGGAAATTTGGGGGTGTTACAGCCCTATGGTTCATGCCCTCCAATTGAAGACGATTTGATCCAATTTTGGATTTGTTCAAATCGCCCCCTTGGACGACACGGTGGCTTTGGGGATAAAATTCTACGATTTTAATCGACATTCAATCCGATTAAATGTGGAATTACGTGTATGATAAGGTCCTCTTAAATGCCCAATAGTTAATGGCTTCAATCGGATCCAAGAATTTTGCCAAATCCTCCATTGAAGCTTATAAAAGCTTACGGATGGGCTGCTGTTCAAAGGAGGAGGAAGAAGAAGAAGCTATGCACACGGGTTGAAGGCTTCGTTTTTTTTGGGTTTTGGAGGGGCAAATGATGTCCGTTTTGGATGAATTTTATATGTACGGACTCGTATTGAAATTCTCTACATGATTATGGGAAAAAATGCACTTTTGGAAAGAAAAAAAATTAGTATTGTACGCCTAAGCTAAGCGTGTGCTTTAAAACTTACAAAAAAAAAACTACACGCTTAAGTTAGGCGTGTAGGTACACGCTTAAGGTAAGCGTGTAAAAGCCATGAGTTGTATTTTCAAAATACCCACAATACCCTTGCACGCTTACCTTAAGCGTGTAAAACCACACGCTTATCTTAAACGTGTAAAATAGCGTCGATATAGACAATATTTCGCGTGCATTTAGCCATTGCCTAAAATAAATGTTCCAAATCGATATGATCATTTTTTTTTATTAGGTAAAAGTTAGACTGGAAACCACATAAGAGTCGGTTTCTTAGTCTATAGCATCCTTTCGAATGAGAATTATAAATTCTAGATTTGCTCGAATATCTTCCAAGGAACTCAGTTGGACCTTCTTTGCGATGAAGTCGGTCACCACGTTTGTTTCTCGGAAGACATGAAAAATCTGCACTGAAGAGAAAAGTTGTAAAACACACAGGATATCAGAAATTAACATTTCAATATCCCATGGACAATGCCAGATTTGATTCAGAACATTCACAATGGTAAGATTATCGCATTCAAGTTGAATGTCGATAATGCCTAATTCATAGGCCTTTACCAGAGTATTTCTTACTGCAAGCGTTTCCATTTTTAAAGGGGTTAAGATACCACATTTATCCCCACCGAGGAAAATTGGTTTACCCATATTGTTCCTGAAAATGTAGCCAAAGCTTGATTCACCATTAGTTTTAGTGAATCCATCTGTATTGATTTTAATAATATTATCAGGTGGTTTTTTCCATTTCTTTGTCGGTCGTCTAACCGTGTTCGTTCTATGAGTTTTTTGTTTGTCTTCTGCTAAGCAGTCAGGGTTCCAACTCTTCATCTTATTCCAGTTCTCGATTTGTTTCTTAATGTAAATTGGTATATCCTTTATGGAGTCGACATCATTGTTTGTTCTTCCAAAGCTTTGTTGGTTTCTATAAAACCAAATGCTCCACCAAGAGACCATTAATTCTATAAATTGTGATCTATCAGTTTTTTGTCGAATTTCTTCAATAATTTCATTGATTTTTTTGTTTCCAATGTTTAGGGATCTAATAATGCCATAGGTATCATAATTCATTTTCTCAATTGTTTTTATGGTATGGTTACATTGGAATAGGAGATGATTCAAATCCTTCACCTGAGCATTGCAGCG
Source organism: Rheum nobile (assembly GCA_027886185.1). Classification (NCBI taxonomy): domain Eukaryota; kingdom Viridiplantae; phylum Streptophyta; class Magnoliopsida; order Caryophyllales; family Polygonaceae; genus Rheum; species Rheum nobile. The sequence goes on along the minus strand of WOAB01000686.1, from coordinate 697,483 downwards.
AATACAACCCGGGGGGATTACTACACCTTTTTCTGCTAATCTAGCTTTTGTTGGGAGTCTGTTTTTCATTATTTTCCAGATAAAGTTTTTAACTTTGGGGTATGTGTCCATCTTCCAGATTCATGAAGAGTCATATGCAGTATATCTCTTGTTTCTGTTAATTAGTTCCATAGCAGAATTCGTAGAAAACCAACCATTTTTGCTAGTTTTCCAGTACATTCTATCATGGATATCATTTAAGGGTATTGAGATCGAGTTTATTCTTTTGGTTAAATCATGTGGTAAACATTGTTCTAGTAAATCCATATTACAGGTTTTATTTGGTAACATAAAATCAGCTATCAGGACATCCTTATTCAGGATTGATTGTGTGTTTATGATATCACATAAAGGGGTGTTCAAAACCCAGTTATCCGTCCAAAATTTGATTGTTTTGCCATTACCAACTTGCTAAATTAGTCCAGATTTGAACTCATCAATAAGTTCAATCATTTTGGATCATTGCCAAGAGCAATTTCCTTTTTTCTCGTAATGAAATATGTAGATCGTTTTCAAGTATTTTTCAGTAACAACTCTAACCCAATAATTATTCGATTCGGCTAAGATTTTTCATAGTAATTTGAGTTATAGGGCTTTATTCATGTCTTTTGCTTTTCTCAATCCAAGACCTCCTTAATGTGTTGGTTTACATATTTTTTACCAACCTATAAGAGGTTTATAAGAATTGTATTTATTTTAAAAAAAAAATCTATTTAACTTATCAAGTTCATTGTTTTTCTCAATCTAATACCCCAATACCTCCTAGATATGATCATTTTATTAACTCAAAACTAAATCTATGTACTCAGTAGAATACTCCCAAGTTAAATTCATCGTTTTAAATCAACAATCTATCTTTTTTTTTTTTTTTTTTGGAATGGCTAAAAACGAAGTCCTCTTCAACAGGCGAGCCCCTTGCCGCAGCTAATGTTGGGGCCATACCGCAGCCCCCAGGAGTAAGGAGACAATCTCCACTACCACCGGACTACAGGGCCCCTTGCCCCAGTTAAATCAACAATCTGTCAATTTCTATCTTTCAACGGGGAAAAAGTGAACCAGTATAGAAAAAGGACAAATATAGGTTTAATTGTAAATTTCATATCTGCAACTGTATTATTCTTACCAGCTGTAAATGTTTTTTTTCTTTTCATAATTGTAAATTTCATCTTCCTTTACCATTCCATTACTTTCCTTACTTTAATTTCATAATTGTAAATTAGGGAGTCTGGAAATGAACGTTTACTTCCTTTCCTTTTTTTCATCTTCCTACCACAGTTTTTCAGTCTTTTTTCTTCTTCTTCCCGTCTATATACCAGATCTGAAATTTCAGATCTGAAATTTTTATTTCTTTCCTTTTTTTCGTTCTTTATTTGATTGGTGACGGAGAGAGAATCCATGGGCGGCAGCGGGGAGAGAGGCGCCCCCGGACGGTGGCGCGGGGGAGAGGCGCTTGGGTATCGGTGCGGGCGGTGAGGCCCTTGGGCAGCGGCGCGGGGGACGAGGCTCTTGGACGGCGGTGGCTTTGGTCGGTGGCGTGTGGTCTGCTTTTTCCAAGCCAAGCTCTTTAATTGCAATGGGAGAGGTGCCTTGGTCGAAGGCGCGGAGGGAGGCGTCTTGGTCGACGGCGTAACGGGAGACGCCTTGGTCGGCGGCGCGGAGGGGATGCTTGGTCGGCGCCGGCGGCACAGATGAAGGTGAATTGGAGAGAAGGAAGATAGATGAAGGTGAAGTGGAGAGAAGGGAGATGCCTTTAATTGCAATGGGAGAGAGATGAACGTGAGTTCCAAGAGGGAGAGAGAAATGAGTGAAAAAAGGTGTAAGATATTTTAATAAAATGACTAAAATGGATAATATTATTTTTGATTATTATATGATTTTATAATATAAAATATTAAGTCTTACACAAGTAAGGTGTATATGTACCAAGTCCATAGAAAAATTGGTAAGAAACTAAGAATACAATATACAGCGATGATCGATTAAAGCTAGCTTGCGTTTGATGTGATCACACAATGAACCACGCGTAGCAGTAGAAAAAGATTCCTGCATAAATAACACTGGCAAATAACGTGAAATCTGCCAGCTGTAATACCCGTGAAAACGCGCGTAACCTTCAACCTTTTCAAATTACAAAGTTCTCCTTGCCGACGTATTATAATGCATAAACGACAACATATTATAATATATAAACGACATGTCAACATAATGTATAAACGACGTGTCAACAAACTTCGTTTTCATCCATCACTCTCTTTACCGGTGTCCCGTAACTAATCACAACCTTAGAATTCCCTTGGTGTATGATCGATTCACATAACTAAGCTTGGTTCATTCCTAAAAATACCGAATCTTGTGGGAAACCTGCTGCTTTCATCGATTGATGATCTGTTTAATCATTATCCACCGGATGAAACTCTGTCCCTAATCTTGACAAGTAAATAAAGGAATTCGATAACAAATTTGAGTTGAATGTTGCAGGTGGCGTCAAGCATAAAAACCCAAATCAAATCCTATAAGGAATCGATACCGACCTTATAAATCAACAACCCAATTTTACTCCTCTCATCTCCATATCCTTTTTCTTGTTCAAACAGACACAACTGCACCTTTCATTCCCCATAAACACAAAAAAAAACCTCATCCCGCACTCAATTTAAATTTTATTTTATCATATTGTCTTACGTGAACCTCTTCAAAGGCGACCCATGTAACGTAGCATAACTAAGCATAGGTCTGAGTTTGTGTGGGTTAGCCATGGATAGTGCTAGCGCTCCATTGTTGAACCAAGATGGAGAAGACGAGAATCGCACGAGGCTTTCTGCAATTGAAGAGTTTGGGAAAGAGTCGAAGTTGCTGTGGGATATCGCTGGGCCGGCGATCTTCACCACCATTAGCCAGTACTCTTTGGGGGCTCTTACTCAGACGTTCGCGGGACTCGTCGGAGAACTTGAACTCGCCGCCTTCTCCGTTGAAAACTCCGTCATCGCCGGCCTCGCTTTCGGTGTCATGGTATAAGAACACCTTTTTGATTGCTGCAATGTTGTTTTTACATCAGGGTTTAATCATCCGAATTTCACGCGTTCTCGCAGAATTGTGTCGATTCCTTTTTTTAGGGTTTTTCTGGATTCACCTTTTCTGGGTCACTGAAATTTTGCTCTAAAGGTTTTAGCAAAATTGAAAACAACGCCCCTTTCCATGATTACAGTTTTGGTTTGATATGGTTAATTTGGTTGCTGTACAATAATTTAGACAAAAACAATATCCAGATGATGATTTGCAATGTATTAACTTATGCAGTAGTGTTGTATATCAACTTGTATTTAAATTGTACGTTGAAGTATCATTGATTGTGTAGTTGGGAATGGGAAGTGCTTTGGAGACTCTGTGTGGGCAAGCATATGGTGCAGGCAAGATCAGAATGCTGGGAATTTACATGCAAAGATCATGGGTCATATTGTTGACCACTGCCTTCCTCCTCACTCCCCTCTACATTTGGTCTCCTCCCATTCTTCAACTCATTGGACAAACCTCTGAAATCTCCAAAGCTGCTGGTACACACAATTCACTGTTACACTTCTCCTTAAGTTTGATCAATTTCATGAGTTTTGTGGTTTATTGCAATCAATTTTGACTGTTTTCTGTTTGGCCAATTACTGGCTTTCAACTAATTTAGGCTTGGTAAATAGAGTGAACTAGAAGCTCTTGGGTTGAAAAAACTCAGGATATGTGACTTTTGTACTTGGTTATTGTAAGGTCAAAATTTTGATTGTTGTAGGACTCCCTAGTATTTTGTGGGTCCTTTTAGGAATCTTATATATGGCTGTTTTTGCGGTTGTTGGCTTGTTTGTATTCAAATTAATGAACTACTTGGTGGTCTAGGTAGGTGCCAACTGATGGTCTGAACTCTGAAACTCTGGATTTGGAAGTCTCATGATCTGTTTGTGGATCCTTTGGACTGTTTGGTAGTCTGAATGGTTGGTGTTGATAGTGATTCATGAAAGAAAAAAGCAAACTTAAACTTGTATTCTTAATAGTTTCAAACACTACTAAAGTTGAAAATTAGTATGTAGCAGGTTACTAATGGCTGTTTTCATATGACTTGATTATTTGGCAATTATATCAGGATGTGATTAGTTTTGTTTATTCTTGTTTACTAAAGTGAAATAAAATGTTATATCCTAACAAGTAACAATCTATACCTGCAGGTAAATTTGCAATATGGATGCTTCCTCAGTTATTCGCGTACGCATTGAACTTCCCCATACAAAAATTCTTGCAATCACAGAGGAAAGTGTGGGTGATGGCTTGGGTATCAGCTATTGTACTGGTCCTCCACACACTCTTGAGCTGGCTGTTCATCCTGAAGCTAGGCTGGGGCCTCGTTGGAGCCGCTGTCGTTCTCAACGTCTCGTGGTGGCTGATTGTCATAGGCCAGCTTCTCTACATCTTCATCACCACTTCTGATGGCGCTTGGACCGGTTTCTCTTGGCTAGCGTTTTCTGACTTGTGGGGCTTTGTTAAGCTTTCTCTCGCTTCTGCTGTTATGCTTTGGTATCTACTTACCTCCTCCCACCTCTTAATTAACATCATATAACGCTTAAGCTCAATTTGGTTGGGATTTGCTTGAGTTTTGGGAGATTTTGTGCAGCTTGGAGTTTTGGTACCTAATGATTCTAGTGGTGATAACTGGTCGTCTGGAGAATCCCTTGATTCCAGTTGATGCCATTTCTATATGGTAACCCCATCACACTTCAAACCTCTAATTTGTCTTCTTCTAAGCTAGGATTGTTTGCATAATCTGAGATTCCAACTCCTCTCTTTTGCAGCATGAACATACAAGGATGGGATGCAATGATTGCGCTTGGTTTCAATGCCGCCATCAGGTAATCAACCTTAATCTAAATTTCCTTCTCCATATATCATCCTAATTGCATTGGAATCTCATGATTAAGTTTTTTAGTGTGAGGGTTTCAAACGAGCTGGGAGCCGGAAACTCGGGACAAGCCAAGATCTCGGTCATGGTTGTGTCGGGAACTTCAATGGCCATAGGCGTTGTTTGCTTCTTCGTGGTGTTGGCAACGAGAGATTGGTTCCCGTATCTCTTCACAACTAGTCAAGCTGTTGCTACGCTCACAACCGAGCTTTCACTTATGCTCGCCATCACAGTCCTTCTCAACAGTCTCCAACCAGTTTTATCTGGTAAAATTGACACCATAATTGGCATTTTTAATCTAAATTACAATTAAATTGAAACACTTTTGTTTTAGGTGTTGCCATTGGAGCCGGGTGGCAAGCGATTGTGGCGTACATCAACATAGGTTGCTACTACCTTGTGGGATTGCCAGCTGGCATAGTCCTCGGATTCACACTTGGTTTCGGCGTTATTGTGAGTATCCTTGTCTCTGAACTGACAAAGGGAAACTGATCTTGCTGGTTATGGGAAAAAGCAGCTGATGTTTAATTTGAATGCAGGGTATTTGGAGCGGAATGATAGGAGGAATCTGTTTGCAAACGATCATCCTAGTGGTGATAGTTTATCTAACAAACTGGAGTCAAGAAGTAATTTATGTTCTACCTGGTTTTTTAGTGTTTTTCTCTTTTTTTGCTATTTTTTGTGACAAATGCTTATGAATTTTGTGCGGGCGATGATGCAGGCGTCGAAAGCCGAGAGTCGGATGCAGCAATGGGGAGGCTCACTGGCGGATACCTGATGAAGAGCAGCTGTTATTATATCATGTATGAAGCCTTGCCCATCAAGCTACACTAACCTAATACATGATACAATAACATATGCTAACAGCAACCACTTGAATCAGGCAACACTGACGAGTGATGATTGTTGCTGTTTTATTGTTATGATTATGATAGGCAACAAACAACACTAGAACTCATCCATCAAAAAAAGAGAATTCTCTTCTACTTGTAATTGTATTAATTGCTAGTCTTATATAATTTTGTTTTGTATTGATCGGTTGAATTTTTGAAAAATTGTATTTGCAAACCAAATCGGTTTGGATTTATAAGAGAAATTAAAAATTTATACTAGAATGAGTTAATTGAAAACTATTCATCCATGAGGCTTTGCAAACAACAACCAACCAGAATTTATTTTAAGATGACTATACCTTTGTTGGTCATATTTTTGTAAGATTATTGATCTTAGTTTCCGCAACAACAAAAAAAGCTTAAAATTTACAAACCAATAATAATTATCAAAATAACACCTAGTGCTAGAATTTAGAGAAAATTGGGCGCAAAGGGACTCTTAAGGGAAAAAATATCAAGTTTAGGTTTATTTTTTCCAAAATTGCAAATATAATTCTCTATTATTACACATATGGCCCAAAGGGGTGGAATTATTTTTTTAGGATTTAGGATTTAGGAATTAAGATTTAGGATTTATGATTTTTTAAAGACTTAAGAGATAAATGAGCTAATTTATTAAATTAGGAGTCCAAACTTACTATTTATCCTAAGATCGTAGAATTTATATACACAAGCCCAAGAAAAAAGAGGCCCAAATATCAAGGCCCAAATATGGATTCATCTGCACCGGGGAGGGGCAAATACGTCAATTTGCAAAGCGTTATCCCCTTGCCACGAAAGTCCTCTAAAGCTTGGGGCCTCTGAGCTCTTTTCGATAGCCATAGCCGAGTGGGCTGTTCTTCGTAATCTTATCGAGAAGGTGAAAATGGCGGCTTCCCTGCAATCCCTCACATTATCCTTCTCTTCTCTCTCGTTTTCCTCCAACGTCACTCCCAAATCTCAAAATCTTTCTTTCCCCCGCGCCACCAAACCGATTTCACATTCGAGCTCCTCTTCGAAGGCCTCTCGATTGGTTATCTCGGCGTCGGCCGCCGGAATCGCGGTGGCGCCGGCGGTTGAAGGCCAGGTCGAGGACTTGGAAAAGTACGTGAAGTCCAGACTTCCCGGAGGATTTGCAGCCCAAACACTCATCGGCACTGGTCGGAGGAAATGCGCCATTGCTAGGGTTGTAATTCAGGAAGGGACTGGCAAGTTCTTCATTAATTATCGTGACGCCAAGGTTCTCTTCTCTCTCTGACTCGTTTATAGGAGATAAAGGTTGATTTTAACTGTCTCAATTTGCAGTTCTTAGGAATTGAAAACACTTCCAATTTTATAGTTCTTTGTTTGTTATATCCTTTATAGGACATATCAGAAATAAGAAATTGATGCCGGAGATGGTAGTTCTTGTGACAAATTTGTGTCTCTGATTGTATTATGACTTTGCTTGTTAGTTGTGACTGAGCATATGACAGTTCCTTGTAAAAACTGCAAGTTCATGGGAGACTTGCTAGTTACACACTAATATGGTGTGACTATAGTGCAGACTGCAGAGACATGGAAGAATTATCATATTTAGATGATTTCTCCCCTTTGTTTCAGATAATGTGATTGGGTAGATGCTTGTTTCCCAAGTGCAAACTAGACATCTGTTATTGCTACCCGAAGAAAGGTTGATGCAAAAGGTTCTAGGCAGTCAGTTACTCAGTTGTATGCATCTGTCTCTGTCTAAAGTGTGACAACTATCAAACAAATGAGCACACAAGATAAATGAGATTGATGAAAACATGCTGGTGGATAGTAATTTGATCATTGATCTTGTGAGTTGATTTTAAAGGAGCTGGTATATATATCCTCTGATTATTTCTTATTACATTGGTAGAGTTCAATTAGAGCAACAATCTTTTCAGTTCATGTTTTAAAATCTTGTTTGAGCACTTAGTCTAATTTTTCAGTATAATGGTGCAGCTGTGCTGTTGTTTCATTGCTAATGGTGCCTGTGGTCAAACTGATTTGTGTAGGAATACCTTCAAGGAAACCCGTTGTGGCTTCAGTATATCAAGACCCCTTTGGCTACACTGGGATATGAAACTTCGTATGATGTATTTGTCAAAGCACACGGTGGAGGACTTGCTGGTCAAGCTCAGGCCATATCCCTTGGCATTGCTCGTGCATTGCTGAAAGTGAGCGCAAGCCATAGATCACCTCTGAAGAAGGAAGGTCTTCTGACTAGAGACTCCAGGATAGTGGAGAGGAAGAAGGCCGGGCTTAAGAAAGCTCGTAAAGCACCTCAGTTTTCAAAGCGTTGAGGTAATTAAAAGCAAATGTATAGTATACTATTTGTTCAAATATCCTGCATTTAAAAAAAAAACTTATGGTTTCAAGATTTTCTCACGTTGAAATTCTAAGCGAAATAACCTGCATTACCTATCTGATCATTTTACTTGTTATCATTGCCTATCTGAATCCATAAGCTTTTATAGACATTCTTTGAAATTTGGCCAATTTCATATGCAGTGAGCAGTGTACAGTTTTGTTGTTTTTGCAGAGTATCATTTTTTGTAAACTTCTGGCTGCCCCTGTACTTCCTTGAAGAACTGAGACTGTTCACTCGCTTTGCATAGTTTGAAATGACCTGAAAGATTATATTGTTTTGTTATCTTGTTTATGTAGCTAAGAAGACGCCATAATTCTGTAAAGTATTCGGAACGAGATTGAATGTAGAACCCTAATGGGTGTTTATGTATTAATTCTCAACTCTATTGTTTTGATTTATTACCTTGCCACAGTTTTCTTGTATGTTGAATATGATCGAATAAGAAAAACGTAGAGATCAAGGATACTTATATATAGGGAAAGATGGAGGAGAATAAATTAGTCAAGGAAGGTAAGCGCGCGTGCAAGTAATTGCATGGTAAAGGGACGGTGGAATACTCTGCTTTGATTTGAAGCCACGGCAAAACGCGCGCAAGCTACAACCAACCATATTTCCTGACTTTTGATGGCTGAATCTCACGCTTGCTAATTCACCCACCAGTGTATTATACTCGTCTATTTCTGACTTCTCATGTATGTGGTGTCATTTTAACGATATTTCTATGCTCTGGAATTCTTTATTTAATGTATGACATTTTCCTTTTGAGTCTGTGGGTGTTTCCAGTTTTTTAGTGTGATTAATTGAATTTATAAGTACGGCACCTTAACACATATTTATTACATGAAGCCTGTTACAACATGAAAGCCCTTAGCTCCAAAATCCCTAAAACAATTCAAAAAAAAAGTTGAACAATTAGAATTTGCATCCCCGTTATTCCAAATATCCAGCATATCTTATGTATAAATCATATACTTCGATAACTGCTACTCAAGTAGATTAAGCAAATCCTCAAAAAAAAGTAGATTTAAATACCATAAACTGTTTTGAAATGTAAGATTATATATGAGGAGTACCTCCCATACAAAACGAGTAATAAGTAGAAATGAGGTTGGATCGGGTGCGAATGAACGTTTTTGTGAGAAATGAGAATGTATATGAGCCATTCGATCCAAGAAATTAATTATCTAGATTTAAAAGATAAAAAATGGAATAATTTGGCACGACCGAATTTTAATTAAGAAAAATGCATATTTTTTTAGGAGAAGCGGTAAGGTGCGTGTAAACGCATTTTTTTATAACTCTATGCACGTACAACACAAAAGTTATGTACATGCATGCTAAATTACATGTACATACAAGTAAAAATCTATGCATTTTAAAACCCATGCATATAAAATAATAAAACACGCACATTTCAAAAAAAACAAATTATGCACACCCACTATAAAAGTTATGCACACCTAGTACATAGTAATACGATACACATGTAGAATAATTTGTGTACACATAAACAAAACATATGCACATAAAAAATTATGTGCACACATTTTAAGAATCATGCACATTTTTATTTTCAGAAAAAACTATGCATACCAAATACAATTTAAATGTACATACAAGCATATAGTTTAGAAGGTATGCACGCACAGTTAAGAACTCATGCACATGTTTTATTTTGAAAAATGGTACACATCCAATACAAATTAGATACACATACAGACAAAAATATATGCATATACAGACAAAAATGTATGCACATACAACTATACAAGTCAAAATCTATGTACACACAAATCAAAATTTGTACACATACACACATGTTTTTTCAAATATTTTACAATCGTACCGTATTTCATTTGAAAATTCTTGCACGAGACACTTTTCAATAACGAATATAAGGCTATATTTAGGATGCGTTTGGATAACGTTTTATAATACCAAAAACTGACATTATAATGCCAAAAACGACATTATAATGTCACTTTTTGACATTATAAGGTTAGATAATGCGTAATCCAAACGCACCTTTAGAGGTGTCAAACGGGTCGGATTCAGGTTTAAGCATACCAGGTCGAGTCATTTAGGGGGCAATTGTGAGTCAAATTTGCGGGTCGATTATGGGTCGGGTCGTTGCGGATCAGGTACAGGTTCGGGTCAACCCAGCGGGTCGAGAGCGCCATGTCAAAATTTTATAAAATGAATATTAAAATAATATTATAATTATAATTTTTATTATTATATAATATTTAATAATAAAATATGTTATAATATTATATATAAATATATAAACACATTTATAATGACGTTGGGTCAACCCAACGTGTCAATGACCCAATTTAGAAATTTTAGGGTCGAACGGATCAGACCACTTTTAACCCAAAATATTTTAGTTCGAGTCTCAACCCAAAAACACGCGGATCCATGTCGGGTCAAATTTTTACATCTCTAACTATACTTGTTTTATCTTTTTTTTTTTGAGCGCCTATACTTGTTTTATCAATCGTGATGCGCTTGGCCATTTTTTCAGCGATAATGAAAATGCAGATTTAGATCTGTTCATCACGAATTATCTTATAATTTAGGGTTTGTTTGGTAAGTGTATCTATAAATAGTTTTTTGTTTATAAAGTTTTTTTTTGAAAAAGTGAGGTTTGAAATTTAAATATTGGGTGTTATGAAAAAATGTGAACGGTGAGAAAAAAATGAGTTGTGTTTATAAATAGTTTGCCAAACAGGTCCTTAGATACTCTTAAATGTATTTTTAGACTATTTTCTTATGACTTTGTCAAAAGTCAATATATTTAATTTCTCTCAAGAATAAAAAAATAAAAACCATTAGTTAAATATCATCAAAGTGCCTTCTTAGTTCATGACAAAATATTTCCCTTATTAATCTTCTTTTATCAATAATAAGTTTTTTTTAAATAAAAAAACACATTTCAACTTATAAAACTAATAACCTCATACTCCCAATATATTTAATTTAAACAAATTAACAAAAAGACATGTTGGTCAAAATACTATTAAAGTATAATATGGAGAGTACTAGTAGTAAATTATATTTTTATATGATTACTTAATTAGAAGATATTTTGTTGTTTCAAAATAAAAATAAAAATAGAAGATATTGTAAGAAGGTGGTTAAGGATATTTTTCAAATGTAATTGCTTGCTTTTAGGTGGAAAGCAAGAAAACCAATACAGGCCTCTTACTAATTTTAGCAAGTCGTCGTGACTCGTAAAAATCCAGCCCCAATTCTCCCCCTCCCCCGGCACTTCCTTTCTTCGTAGAGAGATCCCAAACCCTTCTCTCTCTCTCTCTCTCTCTCTCTCTCTCTCTCTCTAGGGTTTTGGTTCACCTTCAATCTTTCGTAATCAGTTTCTCTGTGGAAATTTGAGCGATCGGACCTGATAAGCGTCATTCTGTTTGCCGGAATTCTTGATTCCACTGCCGAAATTTTTGATTTTGGGCGGAGTTCAATACTTGTAGTAATCGATGGAAGATTATGCTAGTAGCGATGATGGATTTTACTTCGAAGAGGAAGAGGACGACCGAGATTCTTGTCTGGGAGGAATTCAGGAGATCGACAATGATCCTTCGCTTAGCAGCAAAGGCTCGTCCACTAAGGTCATCCACTATTTCGCTTAATATCAATTTGTTATCTGTTTCGAATTTTGACTCTTCTTCAAGTTTCGATTTTCAAAATCGGCTCTCGTGACGATCAATGAAGTCCTGTGCAATTTCACGGTGGTCGCGGTTTGAAATTTGTGCTGATAGATTTTGGTTATTGATAATTCCGAATTGATATTTGGCTTTAGATTTTGTAACCATATCTTAGGTACGACGTACGAGTAACCAGGGCTGCTGATTAAAAAAATCCTACTGTTCTTATGCTTCTCCTCTTTCTGGGACTGTATGCGTAGAGCTTAGGGTTTCTGAATACGTTGTTGGAAGATAACGAATTTCCTGAAATTCCCACGTTGTTATGTATTATGGAATAGTGCGTAGCCTTTATTTCATCGAGAATATACTTAATCGTCTCAGTTTCTTACTTCATCTCATCCCTTTACTGGCATTGTCTTCTTATGAAATTTGAGGTTTGTGGCAGTGCCTTATCTTGCATAACATTGGAACTTTAGCGTTAGTATAGCAAATGTTTGCTCTTATTACTTCAATTACTTTCATTTGTGTGTATATTGTTGGAGTCAAAGTGGAAAATTTATGAGTAGGAGGGCACTTTGTCCACTAAGTGCCAATCCATGGCCCTTTATGACAAATTGAAGCTCATGCCTTCTGTTTCAGCCAAAATGACAAGGAACACACTGTTTTCCTTGTCATTTTGGCTGAAACAGAAATGTCTTTGAATAATAGGTCTTTCAGTCCAGGTGTTTTGGCTCTGGCATTGATCAGTTTTGACTTTTAGCCATAGAAAAAAAATTAGGTGTGGAGATCTTATAGAATTCATTTTTCCTTCAAATTTTGCCTCTACATGCTCAGTTCTTGTGTTATAACTTATAACATTGGTGCACTATGATTGATGTCTGTCTTTTCTTCACCGTTGCAGGTGATTACAAAAGAATCTCTTGTAGCTGCACAGGTGAAAAATCCTTTCCACTACTTCCAGTTTGTTATTGTTATTAAATATTTCTTATTAACTTTGATATAATGGAAGGCTGATTGCATTTCTATGGACTCGTGTAGAGAGAGGATTTGCGGAGAATAGTGGACATGCTCTCTGTGAGAGAGCACCATGCTCGGACCCTTCTCATTCATTTTCGCTGGGATGTTGAAAAGGTCCTTGAGTTGTTTGTGGAGGGTGGCAGGGATAAATTATTTGCAGTAGCTGGGGTAAAAGTTCTGGGGCAAAGTGACCCTTGCCCTTCTGGATCTTGTCTTACATGTGACATTTGTATTGAAGAGAAACCTGCTCATGAGTTTACAGCAATGGATTGTGGCCACTACTTCTGCAATGAATGTAAGCTTATTTTTCATTGATACTGATTTTTATCCTGATAGTTATGGATTTCTTTGAATTTTTATTTGAATGTCAATTGTTTACTATGTTGGTCATCAAGTTATTGATTCTACTTGGAAAATTTTGAAGGCTTATTAGTTCTTTTTTTTTCATATGTTATTTTCCCAGTTAAATGTTGTTTCAGAATTCTTGTCTTCAAAACTGGTTAACATAATGTCTAATATGGTCTTGGCTTGCCAAATCCTCTCCTTTCATGTCCCTGACCTTCTAATATATCCCCAATGGGAGCAGCCAAACTTCAGTTACTGTATGTACCATATATCATAACACGATTGAGTGCCTGTGTGAAACCGTTGAACCTACTTTTATTGAAGCTGCTGATTGTTGGATGCTTCCAGAGAAGTCTGCCACAAGGGAATATCTTGCCCTTCGGGTATTGGATTGTTAGGAGCATCTTCTCTTCACTGATTGTTGTCAGCTAAGCAGTAAATATATGATGCTTACTTGGACCTTGATTGCCTTTCTCAAGTAATGAGATGATCATCTTTTTCTTTATATGTATATATTATTTTGAGTTGTGAAGTTTATGTACAACCTATACTCGGGGTCTTAATAGGGTTTAGGAGCACAAACGTAAGTTACATAACATTGAAGAGAAATATAAACTTCACCAGGATTCTTATGGAGTATGTGACGAGCAAAATGCTGCATTCATCTACTCATTGTGGATAATTGGTGAATTATTTGTTCGTACTAACTTTTCTGTCTGTATCCTTCTTAGGTTGGACAGAGCATTTTATTGTAAAAATAAATGAAGGTCAGAGTAGACGTATTAGATGCATGGCCCACAAATGCAATTCTATTTGTGATGATGCGAAAGTCAGAACTCTTGTTGATCTTAGGGATTCTCAACTGGCTGACAAATTTGACCGCTTCCTTTTAGAATCATATATTGAGGACAATAAAAGGGTAAAATGGTGCCCTAGTGTTCCGCATTGTGGAAATGCAATACGTGTTGAAGATGATGAGTTTTGTGAGGTTGAATGTTCATGTGGCCTGCAATTCTGCTTTAGCTGTTCATTTGAGGCACATTCGCCTTGTTCATGTATTATGTGGGAGCTGTGGATGAAGAAGTGCCGCGATGAATCAGAGACTGTTAATTGGATAACTGTCAACACAAAGCCATGTCCAAAGTGTCACAAACCCGTGGAAAAGAATGGAGGATGCAATCTGGTTGTGTGTGTTTGTGGCCAAGCTTTTTGGTGAGTACATAATCCTGCCATTTGTGAGTCTTGTTATCTAAATTATTTTCTTGTAATTTATCTTCTTATTGAGTGATCTGTATCCCCTATTTTGTAGTTGGCTTTGTGGCGGTGCTACAGGGAGAGAGCATACATGGTCGAATATTTCCAATCATAGTTGTGGGAGATACAAGGAGGACAAAAAAAAGAAGACGCTCGCAAAGAAAGAACTCTGGCGTTACATTCACTATCACAATCGCTACAAAGCCCATACTGATTCTTATAAGCTTGAAGCAAAGCTCAAGGAGACCATACATAAGAAAGTGGCAGTCTTGGAGCAAAGAGAATCGACATTCAAGGACTTCAGCTGGGTAACCAATGGACTGAACAGGCTATTTAGGTCCAGGAGGGTTCTTTCGTATTCATATCCGTTTGCTTACTACATGTTTGGTGATGACTTGTTTAAAAATGAAATGACGAAGGAGATTAGGGAAATCAAACAAAATCTATTCGAGGACCAGCAACAACAGCTCGAGTCTAATGTTGAAAAGCTATCAATGTGCTTGGAGGAGCCATTTAATGACTATGACGAGGATAAAATTAAGGATATAAGGATGCAGATGATTACTATGTCTGGCATTGTCGACAACCTTTGCAAAAAAATGTAAGTTCGTATTTATGTGCTTGCTCTTGCTGTGCGAAGACTTCAGTCAGTTTAATGTTTGTGGTGATTTGTTCGTAATTGGAACTTCAGTTATACATGTGATATTTGTTCCAAACTGAGGATTATTAGTGCATTTAACAATTCGGTTGAATATGTTGTATGTTCTCATTTGACACTTGGACTGCATACAGGTATGAGTGCATAGAGAACGACCTATTGGGTTCTCTCCAGAAATCCATTCACATTATTGCTCCTTACAAGTCAAAGGGTGTGGAGAAAGCAATGGAACTTATTGTTATGCAGAGCTCAGAAGCACGAAATACTGATAGTGACAGATGTTCCAACTCAAATGGTATGAACTCCAAACTTAAATTGCAATATCTTTACATGAATCTTTCCTTATAGTTGTTATTTTTTATGTCCCTATGATAACTTCAGTTATAGTATTAATCAGTGGAGAGAATGTAAGGGAATTTTTCATTACAACCAGAACTCTAAAACATGAACTTATGCAGGAGGAGAGGTTACAGGCGCTAATGAACCTTCATCTAGCTTGGATAACCAAGGTGAGAGTGGATGCTCATCCAAGAAACGTCCTAGGTCAGGATCCATGGGGGGCGGATTCTTTGATCTGAATTTACCTGCTGATGTGACCAATGAAATTTGACCGTCTGGGCATGATTGTAGTTGGCACCTCCTGCTGACCCTGGCTGACTGTTGAAGGGACAAACACCCACAGTTGGCCCAAATCTGACTTCCCGGGGCTAATTTTGCCATTTTTATATCTAATAAATTGAATATCTAATTATTATTTTTAGCTTCTGGTTTCTTTCTACAGGACGGAACAAGGGGCATTAGCATGTACAGAGCCAGCCTATTATAGCAGCTTCTTTTTTTATTTTGTGGTTGGGAAAGATGGGTAGAAATGTTGAAAATGTTAATTTGGTATTAAAAAGCATCTGTTTTGGACAGTTTGAAAATTACTACTACCATTTTTTAGTATTGAAAGATGCTGCTGCGACCATTAAAGTCGTTTGCCGGTAGCTTCGATTTTCTTGTGTGTGTGGTCGCTGAGTTTGAATTTTTGATGCATTGGTAAGAGTTTTTCTTATACTCTAGTGGAACTGAACCCTAATGGGTAACCCATCGTACGAAATTATAGAGCTCAGATTTGTCAAATAATCGACCAAAAAAAGATAATCTCAGCCATGAGGCTGGGCTGAGGTTGAGCTTCAAAAACATCTCCCCAGCTTTGTGACCGTATGGCATGTAACGGTTGAATTTGATACTGGCATCCAGATTTGAGACTGGAAAAGAACCCCGTATTTCGGGCTTTTATATTTTCTAGAGAAAGGATATAGTGCTTGGTGATAAACGGCTTCAGCTCGAGGGCATACGGCAAGGTTATATCTTATCATGATCGGGATTCTTTTAGGATCGGATCGGATCGGTGATGAGTTTGTAAGATCAAGGAAATGTTGCAATTGCCAATGATGTGTATATTTGACCACATCTTATAGCAGTGAACGTTGGAAAACAATATAGCAGTGAACGTCTGACTACAAAAAGAAGAATATAAAAGAAGACCGGTCTCTAATAACGACTCATTCCTCTAGACCTGCAAATCGAGGCCGTCACTTTTCCGACAATCGACTCCCTCCGTCTCCGCCGGCCATCATTTCCGGTGATTCTATACACTATCTTAGACACTGCGTTAAAACCTTTGCGTTCTTCATGCCCGAAAATTCGAGGCTCTTGCGAAGTTTTAAATTGTGATTTCGTAGTTAGGGTTTTGGGGTGAATTTCTTGTTTTTTTTTTTGTGTGAATTGCTCTTCTTTGTACAACCTGCTCTTCCTTTTTCGCGTTCATTTGCTGAGACCCGTCTTCTACAATGCGAGTGTTCCATGGCCTAGACCTAGTGTTGGTGAATTTTATCTTTTCGCATCCAGGGATTCCTTGACAGATTTGATTCGAATTCAGGCAAAGTTGTTGTTTCTGGAGTGTTCTAGGTTTTGGAGAAATTTTATCTGTAGTCTGTTTTTGAACTGACGGGTAAAATTCTGTTTGACAGTTTCATGAATGCTTATAATAAAATTGGCAGGACTTAATCTGATTAAGTTTAGTAGGGCTGCATTCACATGGAGTGTGTGGTTCAAGGAATCATAGAGACACAGGTGAGCTTGAAAATGACATTGGCTACTTTGAGTTTGATCACTGCTCTTGTACCCTCTTTAGAATCAATCCATGTCAAGTTTGAAAATGATGTTTACTTTCTGCAGCATGTTGAGGCACTTGAGATTCTACTCCAGGGCCTTTGTGGTGTTAGTAAGGAGAGATTAAGGATACATGAGCTATGCTTAAAAAGCAGCCCTAACCTAGGTAATTCCAATTCTACCAAGGCAGTGAAAATTTTGTGCTGAAGATCTATGCTTTCAGTAAGATCTTAAACTCTTTTGTAGGGATCACCTTATATTGTCATAATACAATTGGCTGCTTAAAAGGGGCTTAGAGCAACATTTTGGCTCAGAGATATCTGTCAATAGAAATTTTGCAAGGGCAATTTCCAAAATTAGGAAACTTTAGTTTGCAAAAATAGCTTTGGCTGACTTTTTATTTTTCAAGTCTACCAGGCTTAAATTCTTTCTAAGTTGGCCTGTTTTGTACCATTTGTCTTCTGCAAATTGTGCTGTGCATTAGTCCCTGAACAGTGGTATTTTGATTCCTTCCAGGTCAGGTGTCTTCAGAGGTTCGACTTATCTGTGATCTTGAACAACCTGATCCTACCTGGTACATCAAATAGATTCATCTAGCCATGCTACTGATTTCAATATTCAATTCTGGAGCTTCTTAGGTCTTTATTTGGCAATTTATAGGACTGTTCGGCATATTGGTACACCTATGAGAGGTGCTGGGGCAGAGCAGATCTCTGTTTTGGTCAGGCCTGTGACAGAAAGCAAAATGAACAAGAATGCACTTCGCTTCTTCTATGTACTTGGATACAGACTCGACCACGAGTTGCTGCGGGTCGGATTTTCTTTTCATATCCAAAGGGGTGCTCAGATCAAGGTTACAGTCTCTTCGGTCAATAAGATGCTCAAGTTACACGCCATTGATGAAGCGGAAGCAATTACTCCTGGTATCCAGCTAGTCGAAGTCACTGCTCCTGCATCATCTGACAACTATGCTGAAGTTGCTGCTTCTGTGTCATCATTCTGTGAATATCTTGCTCCGTAAGGGTCTTTACTTTTCTAGCTTTGCTTCGCTATCTTTGCATTTTGTTTCCAAAAAAACTCTTCAATCTGGTATTTCCAGGATAAATGTTTTTATGAGTTGGAACTAAAACCACTGGTATCCGCAGGCTCTTGCATTTGTCAAAGCCAGGAGTGTCAACAGGAGTTGTTCCAACGGCTGCTGCAGCTGCTGCATCTCTTATGTCGGATGGTGGAGGCACAACACTGTAGTTATATTACAGAGTTGAAGTAGCTATGCAACTCAATTGAGAATGTAGTCCCAGTTTAAGAGAATATGAATCTTGTTATTCAATCACAAACACTTGTAAGACAGGCCTTTGTTACCTACATATGATGCCTTGAAATGTAACGTCTAATTTTTTATTTTTTATTTGGGGGGGGGGGGGGGGGGGGGGTCGAGTCTTGTTAGGCAATGGTAATTTTTGGGCTAGGTTCTGTGAGAACTGAAAATACTTGAATTTCCTGCTATAGTACTGACGTGCATTTTGTTACTGAACAGTTTTTTCTTTTGTTGAAGTTTTCTATCAATGAACTTGAGTTCAATTGATAAAGATAGGCAAATGCATCTTCATTCTGCAGTCTTGAACTAGAAGTAGGTTCCCTTATCTGGCCAAGTCTCAACGATAGGCTCGTGATAATTGGATGTGTGTACTGTGTACAGTATTAGCTGTAAAGTTCTCATCAATGTGGATTTCTTCTTATATGGCCAAATATCAAATGCACCATAATATTCGTGCATAAAAGACATTCAATTATCTTATTAACCTTGCGAGTTTATGAAAAAATAATGTTATTTATATAGGCGTAAAAGAATTAGCGGGGGGTTGGTAATTTGGTTGGTGCTAATTAATAAAATTGATGTATTTTGTTACTCTTCATTGTCTCACGACAGAGGATCCAGTGTGACGGCAGATAGTGGTTGCAATTGACGGTGGCCGGCGTGACTATCTCGCCCATTTACGGTCCCGTACACCTTTTGATAGGCGAAAGGCAAAATTCCCAAAATTTCCAGATTGGGGTTTACACGCTTGGGATGTGTGGGTTTACACACTTTGGAGAGACAATGGCGCCTATGCAGTGACTGTCACCGGCAAGGGGAAAGGGCAGCACGGCCAATTGGGTCTCCAACGGTGAATAGATGTGCCGGATTCGTGAAGGGCGCCGCCTAGTTCAATCAACTTGATGCCAGATATTGAGGGTTTGGGTTTTGGGGATTCATAAGACACCGACTTTTTTCAGAATTTTTGCTTAGGATTTGAAGAATTTCGACAACTCAAACGTCAATTTGAGTTCAGATGAGTCTTTCGACAACTCCAACTCACTCGGCTCCATCATATTCATCTCGTAATCAGTTGAACTCAGCAAGTAAATGTGAGCTTCGTCGGATTTTCTGCAGATCCGGTCCAATCTCTGATCCAAAAGACCTCCGATGTACTTCTTCGTCGACGAAAAGCGCCAATTGGAAACGGTGAGTTCTTTATTCTTTGCGTCACTTTCACAAACACCTTCCGATCATGCTTTCAGGCCCCCTAAATGGCGTTGTGGCTGAGTAGGAATCACAATTGGAACAGGTGTGAGTACATCGATCTGCACAACCAGCTTGTGCCATACAGAGAGGCATGGGATCTGCAGAAATCAATACTCAGAGAGAAGAAGGCTTTGATCGAGAGGAACGAGGAATGTCACGATACCTTGATCGTTCTCCAACACAATCCTGTCTATACATTAGGCACGGGAAGCTCCGAGGAGTTCCTGAATTTCGATATCAGCAATGCTCCTTTCGACATTGTTAGAACAGAGCGTGGTGGTGAAGTAACTTACCATGGACCAGGACAGGTAGTAGAACCACTTCTTCCATTCACACTGCTTGACATGATTGATCATTTGAATGCTGTAACTGACGTCTGTTTTCTTGTTATTCCATTGCTGTGATCTGGCTTCTAAGTGCATTGTTAGTGCCAATCTTGACACAATTTGAAATTTGTTTTAGCTAGTTATGTACCCTATCATCAATCTGAGAAATCACAAGACGGATCTACATTGGTACCTTAGGAATCTTGAAGAGGTGGTAATTCGCACTCTTTCGACACTCTCTATTAAAGCTTCGAGGCTTGAGGGGCTAACTGGTGTCTGGGTTGGTAAGAGTTGTCTCAAATTTGCAATTTCTGATGTGCCTAATCTGGTTGCAAGTAAATGATTTGACACTTCCTGATTCATAATTGAAACAATATCTGTAGAAAGTGTTTTTCTGTGGCCCTGATGCATCCTTGTACATTCAGGAGATCAGAAATTGGCAGCGATCGGAATACGGGTATCCCAATGGATAACGTACCATGGATTAGCTTTAAATGTTACAACGGATTTGAGTCCCTTCCACCAGATTGTTCCTTGTGGTATACGGGATCGTCGAGTTGGAAGCATCAGGGGAGTTCTAGGACAGACTCAAGCAAGAGGTGGTTCTGTAGCTGAGAATGTATTGCTAGCTGCTGATGATTTAACACTCATCAACATCACTCATGAGGCTCTTCTGCGGGAATTTGCTGAAGTTTTCCAGCTGAAACTGGAGCCAAGATCTCTGCAGTTGAAACCTGTGAAAACCTAAAAACCAAGATCTTCCTTGATGATTCTGTACTCTATTGCGTTCAAATGCTGATGTTATTGCATGGGACGCCTATTTTTTTTTTTTTTTTTTTTATCTCTGTTACTATGCAAAGGCTCATTCTTTTACGTTTTAGATTATTTTTTTTTGACAAGTTTACGTTTTATATTATTGTTGGGTCTTATTTGTTTGAAATGAACAAGCCAGAAATTAGTATGCTATGTTATTTCCTAATAATTATTTAGTACTAAAATATCTATCTAATTATAGATCGATTTACTATAGTGTATATAATAGACTCATACAGCAGAAAGTACTGCTCAGCGTTTAACGTTTCATTGTATTTGACTTGTTTAATACTAAGAAATAGGAACCGATAATGGAAGTTACAAGCTTATTTTATGATGGAAGTTAAGTAAGAATGGTCACTTGATGTTAATTTTTGCTAGTTTTCTTCTTTATTTGAAATGTAAGGGTTAGTGAATTATGATTTATCAAGTTATGCACGGAAATTATTGCGTCATATTACATCATTACTAAAACTAACCATTTCAGAATGGTTCACAACATAAGAAAGGAGTAAAACATGATCAAAACCATGATTTTTTTTATATATTTATGATCTATTTATCAATAATAAGCTGATATAAGATCAAGTTTCAGATATAGAGAATTAGACGGGCAACAAATTTGAACTGCATATGAAATATACTCTCAATAAATTGTAGATTGAATTTGAGGTTAAACTATACAAAACACTTCATCTGCAAGGAACCACCACATAATATACATAGCATAGCAAAGAATTTCGAGTGAATTTTCAACTTAAACTCCCCTTATCAAAAACATTTCTAGTTATCCTAAACTAAACCTGAAGAAAATCACCAATTACATGCCCAATAGAAGTAGAAAACCATGTCTCTTATCCTCAACTCCATTTACAGGGGCTATCCGGAACTCATGAACTGCTGTTCCTGGTTATAAGCCTGGAGTTGAAAAATTGAAGATGACTTGATGCAACAAGCACCAGGAAAAGCAACTATTCAGACTCTGGATATATCATGCTCCTTCAAGGCATCTTGAATGCTACAAACCCACCTGCAACATGTGTAGAAGTTTGCAAATGTAAGAGTCAAACATAATCAAAAGCTTTCAGAAGCTGCCCATTGACATGTCTGGTAAGAGAAAATTATTTTATACTTACCCTTCCAGTCCAGGGTTTTCTGGGTAGTAAACATGCTTTAGGCCCAGTCTTTTAGCAGCCATGGCAGTTGTCTCACCAATACAAGCAACTGCATTATTCCATTGCTCTAAACTCGGAATTAGCTCAATCCAAGCTCTATTACAGTAGAATTACTAAGTCAGAAGGAAAACAATTAGCTCAACACATATCTAGGTCAAATTACAGACTATGGTTTGGGATGAAGCACAATGATGAACTTGTGGAGAGGGTACGAATTTGAATTGGAAAGCGAGTGGTGTCGATGGACAGTGGTGAATGGTGGTGCAAAGCTGGTCGGGCTTGTGACTCAATATTTGTGAAAGCAAGTCAGAAAAGATGCAACAGGGTAAAGTAGAGACTTTTTTTTATTACAACAAGTCTTAGAGTTTAATGAATTTACAACAAAATATTATATATTGTAATGAAAAAACTTGCATTATCCATAATGTGTAGTATTACGCCAATATGCAGCAATCCATAATGTGAAGTATTTATCCAATATGCAGCAAATTTCTTTGAAGTTTTATTTGAACAAAAAATCAAGAAAAGAAAAGGAACAAGGCAGAAGAGATTTTGGAAGAAATCATACTTAAGTGCTGAAGGAGAAGCAACAGCAATCACTGGAGCAGCTAGAGCTTGCTCCAAGAGTGACGGGTCCACTTGACGAACAGGTACCTGCAAGGGTTAAACTATAAACATGTGCTAATCTCATTTAACTTGAAGACGTTTTTTCCTTCATGTATACTTTCTCTGCTATTAAAGTAATAACTATGACAACATCAGTGAAGATGTTAAGCTGGCCACAATATTTACAACACTTGAATATTTAGTCAAATCTGACTTTAGTTTCCTTAATGGTGTAGCTGTTGCAATGTATGTCATGCACTTGCACATTTGTAGAAAGGTCCTTCCAGTACAACATTGTAGGGTGATATCATATTCTATACGTGCAGTACACTTTAAAACAATTGACTACAGAAAAGGACAAATAAAGCACAATGGATGCAGCGTGTGCCTTTGAGATAGGATAAATAAACCTACAAATGGATTGTGGACTATATATCTAGAAAATGCTATCAGAAAATTGAAGCAATTCAATTTCTGCTTTATGATGTAATTCACAAAAACTGTTTTATTAACAGTCAGTTCAAGCTTAGACAGAAACAGATTACCGTTGTGTAGGTGTTCAGCCTGGTAACTTGAAAGCCACGACCTGATAGGCCCTCTTCTGTAATCACACAAGTTTGACATGCTAAGAATGTTTCTAGTTTTACCCATTTGACTTCAGAAGAAATAAAATTCTCCTGGAACCAATAAATTCACAAGGTGCACAATTTTATATCAAACTAGAAGCCAATAGGTTAACAAAACCACAGATAAGGGAGACGAGATGAATATACTCCCAATAATCTGTACTCACCAATATCATTACCAGCTTTCACTGATGCAGGATACAAAACGGTGCATTTTGAATCGCCATATTTGGGAAGCTCCAAAGCCAACACCTTACCAATCGCTGGCAGAAGAACAACCATCTTAAATCTTGAAATTTTACAAAATAAGTTTGAAAGTTATTTAGTAACAATTACAGCCAGAAGCAGCACATCTTAAACCATGGTTTGCTATTAGGTTTTTCTCTAAAATCTTGCTTGAAATGAACATATAAACCGGCCAATATAAACAACCGTATACCAGTTAAGGGTGCTTTTACCCTAATTTCACTACTAAGAAGAGATGAAGTGCTTGTAACTTGGATTTGCATAATACCTTTGGATGGGGAGAAGGCAACTTCAATGGCTTGAGATGACTGCACTGCTTCTTTGATTATGCTGGCCGTTCCGCTTCCAACTACACCAATCCTGACAGATGGACTCCCAGCAGACCTAAGAAAAGTTCATTTTGGTGGTCACTGGTGGCCGTTTCTCCTCTGGCTTCTTCCCTCTCAATGATTTGATGACCATTAATTTTAACATAAAAATTACCCTTTTTAGCATTAATGCAAAACAAATGAAAAATAGGTTTGGTGAACATCAAGGCTAATGTTTATTGCTAAACCACCAGAACTTTATAGAGACTTTGAGCAGAAAATAAAGCAAAAGACATTGCTTAACTGGAAGACCTAATAGATAATATTCTTACCTCCAAGCATTGAGAAAAACTGAAGCTGCTTCAGGAGATGTAATGATAATCCAGTCAAATTTAGTGTCTGAAGAAGAATGAACAACATTATGAATATATCGCACCATAGTACCATACTCAATCTACCAACTAGCAATGTGATTATAAATACCACAATAAATGTCACAGAAATCTGATTTCCAGGAATTCAACCCATACAATTGATCACATAAAGGAGAATAAATTAGGAATTCAGCAAATTAAAACGACAGCTGGTTCAGAAAAGACGAATCACACCTTACCAGCCAATACAGAGGGAAGCCTGGATAAATCGGGACCGCCATCGTGTTGAATAAGGGGCATCTCTAAGCAGTGAATCGCATGTTTAGCCTGTAAAAATAATGAAATTGCACACCAATCTCTGAAGCTCAATTGTAGAATTCGAAGCAATCACAACACTGAACGGTACAACGTGCGGAGTAGAATAATAAATAATTGAACAATTCAAACGAGAAATTGAAGCAAGAGGTGTGATCGGGAGTAATGAGGTCCGGAGTTTGAGTTCGTACGAGCGCGTTGATAAGCTTTCCGTTCTTGCCATGTTCTCGGGTGACGACGACCTTGGGGATCGAATGCGAAGCACCAGTAGAAGCAGCTTTAATGGAGATTGAAGGAAAGAGAGTTCGGGAACGGAGTCTGAGAGGGGAAGGAGGGAGAGCGACGCCAAACGCCATCATTCCAATCTCCCCACAGCTGACGATTGAGATTTGGTGGTCACTGGTGGCCGTTTCTCCTCTGGCTTCTTCCCTCTTCCGGCCGTCCAATCCCTACCACCCAAATCTATCTACTCTGTGGGTCCCACACTATTTTTTTTTACCTTATAAATGGCTTTTCCTTTTCATTTTACGATATACAAAAATGTGGAAATGGGAATCAATTTTCACGACTCTAATATGTTAGCAGAGAAGAAACTCCTGATATTACATTCTACACAAAAGAATGTATATATGACTAGCATGAACAATAAAGTCTCATATATAATATGTCAACTGAGATTAACCAAAGCAGTTTAGAATTAGAACCAAGTAATTTAAATAAGGTATAACAAATAAATTGATGGATAACTTCGTATATTGATGTCCAAACATTACTTTAATCTCACCCAAATATTTTAGCATAACTAGAATTCAAGGCGATGAACACAGTTACATCGTTATTTAAATGAGCACGTGTGGCCCTGTCACTCACTCCGGCATAATGACTTCTTTCCTATTTAAAAATTTATTTTTTCATTTAAAATTTTATTTTTTCACGCAATGATATATACTCCATACATAGATATATTCATGAACAAAAGGGATCGTAGGACAATATTCATATTAAATTAAAAGGACAAGTACATTCATGAAAGCAAATAGCAATTATGTATAACAAATCAGAATACACATGACGATTACACATCACTAATACACTAATTGATCACTAGACACAACGCTAGCGAATGAATTAATGCAAAGAATCACAAAATTTAACCTTTTTCTGAGTTTCTTAACTCCTGGTGACCCAAACTCTGTAATGTTTGTATGCAATTATCCCAGGCATACATGATACATGTATGATAGTTATGTAAGCAAATACTATATAATTAGATGTACGTACTATATAAAGATTTAATACATATGTACTTAATTAGTACATAATTAATGACCGACGCCAGGGCTCTTGCCGGGATTAGTGTCTAGAGTGCCTGCGCCGTCCATGGAAGCCGCCGGATGCGCAGCTAATTGGTCTTCTGCGACAAGAAGCTTCCGGATTTTGATCTCCCCAGAACTAGACACGTAAGTGGATGCAGGGTTGTTTATGGCCGTAGAAGAGTTTATACCAAGGAAGAGTACGGATAACGTTGCTACAACCACAGCAAACGTTTTCATGGATTTCATTTTTATTTTTATTATTTCTAGAAAGGTCGTTTTTACGGTTAAGAAAGAGCGGGAGAGAGAATTTTGGAGGGGATAGATATATAGAGAGGTGGCTGGCTACTAATGTATTGAAATCCAGCTATATTTATAGTGAGTCAGGGTTTAAGAATTAATTATATTATTAGAAACCTTATTAAAGAGAGGTATATTCTTTATATTTTCCTGATTTTGGCACTAGCTAGCTCATGCTATCATTTTGTATGTAATTCATCATTGTGACCTTCAAATCCTTTCATGCTTTAGCTGGAAATGGTCCTAATTAACTCATAGTAAACAGTATATTTCCCCTAAAAAACTATACAACGAATTAAGCAACGGTTCATATTTACTTTGACTGGCCTGCACTTTGATCAAATAATAATAAATAGTAGAGCATTACCTATAAACTTAATTAGCTCTTTTTGTTTACTCAATGATTAGTATCTAGTAGGGACTAAAATATTAAATCTTTGATCGAGTGACCGTCGAGCTCATTGATCAAATACGGCATAAACTCATCAAGTATATTTTTTAATAAAAGTTGAATGATATATATATGTATGACAATGTGAGGGTGTGGAGTACTGATCGAGTAGATTGAACCGGTTATTATTAAACCGGGTTCAAATCTGTTATTATGTTAGACGGGGCTTGTATACAGAGGCGGATTCAGGGGGTCCGGTGACCTCATTCCCCTGGATCAAGTCATATACTAAAAAAATAAAATTTTAAATATATATATATATATATTAATGTCTTGTGTATATAAACAAAAAGAGTCATTAACTCAATTGGTTATGCAACATGAGTTTAACCCAAAGGTTGTGGAACATGAGTTCTCATTACTATTTGTCCAAAAATATTTTTAAAATTGTAAATTAGTTAAAAATGTTTTTTTAAACATAATAATCCACCTGGTATATAAGATTTGTAAAAATGATTATACAAATAGTAATGTAATTAATACTAAATAATATTATATAATTTTTCATAGATGATTTTGTGACCCTTCGAAGAATTTTTGAATCTGCCACTGCTTGTATATATAGCATTAGCTTCTTGTTGTTGTAACTAATTCAGATTGTATATATAGCATTAGCTTCTTGTTGTTGTAACTAATTCAGATTACTTTCTTTCTGCATAAGATTCATGATCTCCATGGATCGATGAATATCTGTTTTCTTCAATTCTCTTGTTTCTTCTTAATTAGTCATTCCACAAAGCTAGGGATCAGTGGTCGAGATTATTCATTTATTGTCACTTTGGTAATGCACTTGCCCTTGAAATGGTGCTGCAGGAGCACGATGAAGGTGTAGGTACGTACAAGTAGTAAACTAGTGGGTTTCAACTTTTGACATGTCCGAACCTAGTTAGACCCCTAAACTCTACGTACAAAAACATCTACAATGGTGAGAATGAAGTGGTTGGAATGTGTGGGAATTAGTCATATCACGTGCTTTGCACGCATGTAGGTTGTTGCACTGCTGTTACAAGCTGTTAGAGTTGTCACGTGGTTATCACGTGATCATCTCGTTTCTTTCTGCATAAGAAACTGGATCTGCCTATGATCTGTGGAACGAGCTTTGTGTGAGGTTTGGTCAATCAAATTTGGCGCAACATTATTCAGTTCAGAAGGAATTATGTACGATTTCTCGGGCAAATGATAGTGTTACAACCTATTTTACTAGGATCAAGAGTCTCTGGGATGAATTGGTCGTTTTGAAGAATTTGCCTGATTGTGACTGTAGAAAGCATGCCGAGTAGGGACAGATTGAACAGGAGCAACAACTACTTCAACTTCTTATGGGATTGAACGACAGTTTCTCAGCAATTAGGGGAAACATTCTCTTAATGAATCCTGTTCCAAATGTTTCACAAGTGTACTCTATGCTGATTCATGAGGAGAAACAAAAGGAAATAAAGTCATCCACACAGTTCTCTGAAAACTCGTCTGCTATGGGAGCAAAGTCTGGAAGGCAAGATGGACGACCTCCACTTGTTTGCACTCATTGCAAGAAGACTGGACACTCTGTTGATTACTGCTGGCAAAAGAATGGTACTGTGCCTGGAAAGCGGCCTCCTCTTACATGTTCCCATTGTAAAAAGACAGGTCACACTGTGGCAAATTGTGATACCCCGTATTTCTGTAAGGACATTTTGGAGTTTTGGGATTTTTCCCGAACGCCCGTTTTGTACGTCGGATTTATTTCGGAGAGTTTAAGACATTCTGTAATGTTCTCAGTCTCTGTAATATTTTTCTCAGTGAAATAATATACAGTCGACGTACTTTGGGACTTAATACTCGTTCGTGTACGATTATTTTTATCCCGGGCTAAGCCATTTTAACCCAAGATTAATCGGATAAGGGTTGACTTGGCGGCGAACGCCGTGAGCTGGCGACGACCACCGCAAGTCAGCTTCTTGGCAGCTTCCTCTCGCCATCTGTCTGGCCAGGTGGCCTAGGGGCGGCGACCGCTGCCTAGTGGCGGCGACCGCCGCCATCACCCCGCCGCCATGGAGCTTGGGAAGCGGCGACCTGGAGAGGAAAACGGCGACCGTCGCCGGAGTAGGCCTGTAGCTGCCGGAGCTCTGACGACGCCAATGCTGGCTCTCCACGTGCCCTTCTTATCCTCTTTGATCTGGGGCTATTTAAGGA
Organism: Rheum nobile; assembly: GCA_027886185.1. Classification (NCBI taxonomy): domain Eukaryota; kingdom Viridiplantae; phylum Streptophyta; class Magnoliopsida; order Caryophyllales; family Polygonaceae; genus Rheum; species Rheum nobile. The sequence goes on along the minus strand of WOAB01000686.1, from coordinate 668,578 downwards.
GATGTTTGGGGATCAGATTGAGCACAAATCAGAAGCTCAAATCCTCAAAATCATCTCGCCGGATTTCTGAAGTTCTCGCCGGAGTTTCGCCACCGATCGCCGGAGCTCTGTTTGGGTGCCATTCCAGTTGCCAAGTGAAGCTTTGGAGGCCATTGGAAGCTTAGAATCCAAAACAAGGCAAAAGAGGACCAATCCCTCGCCGTCGGTGAGTTTTCTGTTCTCGTTAAAGTTTTCCGATGTTCATAGCGGCGACCGCCGCCATGAACAGACGGCGCCCGCCGTAAGGCCAGCGGCGACCGCCCCCAGAGGTGTAACACCCCCAAAAACTCACATTTGAAAGTATTACTGCCAATGACCTCGGATATAACATCCCGAAGTCATCCCAGACTTTTCCAGTTGATATAAACCATCAAACACAGTTACAATACATAATTATCATAACTCTTAATAAAACCAATGTTTCGGAAACACAACCATTTCCAAATACAACAAAATACAAGATCAGAATGATTACAGCGGAAGTCTTAACATTAAACACAATTAACACAGCGGAAGTCTTAAAATAAAATAGTTTATTAAAACACTGTCCATCCTCATAGTCGCTCTAGCCTTCTCGGATCTTCAATTTATCTGATGTGCCGAATCAAATGGATGACACCAGCCAACCATGCAGAGAACAATTTACGGTTGGTCAGTCTAATGAAAGACTGTGCAAGGGTACAAAGCAGAGTGGTTCGAGTAGACGTATTAGGTTAGACTCATCGTCCCTCGAATAATAACCGAGTACGATAGTCAACCACCATACTCTACTGGAATACAACAAAAGGCATGAGAAGAAAAGATTCTGGAGACCAAGCCTCACAGCAATCAAACACAAAAGAGACTCCAATGAATTGAGCCTTAACAGAAATATGACAAATGTTGGGAAACTCCAATAAATCACACAAGCTTTAATTAACTATGATCACAACGGCACTTAACTTAATCACAATGGTACTTAACTTAATCACAATTGCAAAACCCACATCACGTTATAAGCTTTTAAATATCCACATCACGATTATATCCACATCTCATTTATATCCACATCCGTTGGTGTCAGGGACTCCGATGCCCTTTAACCAATAATTATTAAGAAACGACTGGACCGCACATAGAGCCCAACATTCCTAACTACTAGTGCTAACTAAACAGTTCGCGCACAACAATATTATAACTACTAGTGTTTAACTAAACAGTTCAACACAGTAATTATTCACATCAAAGCCATCCTGGCGATCAATTTAAACATAGACTATCTACTAGTGCTAACTAAGCAGTTCAAGCACAACAATATTATAACTACTAGTGCTAACTAAACAGTTCAACACAGTAATTATTCACATCAAAGCCATTCTGGCAATCTATTTAAACATAGATATAATAGAAACGGCTAATCCTTACCTGGACTTAGCGTTCCTGCAAACTCACGTGCTATTCTAGCATTAACGTTTAACATTAAATTCTCAACAATACTATCACGGTAATTAACACACAATACTCGTGCTAATTAAACAGTTCACTTTAATTGTCCTAGCCCAAATTCGAACAGTAGAATATTCTCGAATCTGCATTCAATACGATTTTGGCCATAACTTTAGTTATACAATTCGGAATCCAATTCCGCGAAGTTCCAGACGCTCGTATGAAAATCTACTATTTACTAGGCTTAACCCCAACTTTATCAAAACTACATAACTGGTCCGGTATTTCCGGCAGTGCACGAATAAGTCCTTCAAGCAACATAAATCTATAATAGCGTTGATCTAGCAGATATTCAACCTATTATAATATCACGATTTAAATCACTTTATTTATGAAATTAGTTCCCAAACGAAAACAACAGTTCACTCCAATTTAATTAACAATTAAACAATTGATAATTAATGAAACATGGAATGATTAAGCAAGAGCGAACCGTCACTTGTCTTAGATCCGACGAGTTCGAGCAAAGCTTAGAAACGTCGAGTTCCTGGATCTGAAACTGGGGCAAATCTTGGATAATAAATTCCTAAGAAATGACCCATAACGAGACCCTAAGTTAGATTCAATACTCTTATATATGAATCTAAAAGAATACGAAAAGAATCGAAGGAATCGAGCCTCGCCCAAAGCCAACATCCAAAAACACACACTCGGACAAGGCTCGCCGCGGGTGCGGTGGGAGCTTGCCGCGGGGTGCGGTGGACATACAGTGGCGAGAGCTTCGACAGCTTCCATGGAGAAAACTTACCCAAATCCGATTCGTTCGACTTCGATTTGTCTATGGTTCGATCTCCCAACACCTTAAACCTTCTAATACCAATAGAGGTACCCTTCTTACACTCAAAGGGATCTCGATTCACTTTCACAACAAAGCTCAAAGCTTGCTTCAATGGAGAAAAACAGAGGAGAGAGATGAAGCTTCTTCATATTCGGATTCAACTCCCTTTTATAGCCCAAAATCGAGCCTCCTCAGGGGGAACAAGCAAGGGGACAAGGGGACAAGGGAAAGAGCCCACTTGGCTGTCCAAACGGCTGTCACAGTGCCACTTGCAGCTGGAGCTTATCGCGAAGACGACGACTCTGTTTTTGGCCTTCGCCGCGGGTGCGGTGGCGACTTGCCGCGGGGTGCGGTCAAGGCCGATTTTCATCCTTCTTATCCGATTCACTTTGGGTTGAATTTCCTTAAACCCGGGTTAAATATATTCGTACACTAACGACAAATTAACCCCGAAAACACTTCAACTGTATTTTATATTACTCAGAAAAATTTACAGAGCTCAAACATATTACAGAATATCCGATCTTCTCTGAATTTAATCCCTCTTGTAATACGGGAGTTGGAAAAATTTCCAAAATATCCTTATAAAATGAGGGATATTACAAGAGGGTTGTTGGACTATTTTGGCCTCGGCCTTAGTGGTCTTCGATCAGACTTCGTTCCTTTCAATTTCTTTCGTTATTATAACACCCCAGGCCAGAGGTGCTACAGTGCCATAGTCCCGAAGGACTATAAGGCGGTTTTAAAAGAAAAGAAATCCAAAACTCTTCCAATTACATAAAAATCACCAACAATAATCCTTGTTCAAGATTGAATCAATACTTAAACCTGTCATCCAGTTTAAATACATCAATTTATATCCAAAACACGGAAGCGAATACAACATTTTCAAATCTGATGCAAAACTAAATCTTTAACTGTGAAGACCAATCTGTGATCCAGAACCCGCTTGTTGCTACTAACCTGTAAAGACCAGTTGACTGGTGGACCCGATACACCAGCCAACTGCGGCACGTAAACCGAAGTTGGTCAGTCTCGCGAAAGACTGACAAGACTCCTCAAGCCAAAATAGTTTCAAAACACATATATATATCACCAATCAACTCATATCAAAAGACAACACACACAATATATACATATATATATAAATCATAATTACACTTAATCATATCAATCAACCAATATCGACCGCACATTAAGACATAAACACACACTATCACATAATCATTCATTCCTCACTCTTATCCAACTCTTCACTATGCTAACCTCAGTCAATCCAACCTCAACATCACCACAAGTATAAACGAATAAAATAATCCAATCAATCTTTCTCTCTATTACTAATACCTCAATCATCAACCCTATGAAACATATACACATATCTTACTACTGACTTACAACCAAGGCTAACCAATCATACCGAACTCACTACTGTACTAACACATTCTAACCAACCTTCGTATCAACGAACACATAAGCACAAGCAAGACAATCATCACATTAAATAAACATGACAAAACAACAATCCAGCCCAGCCACCCTTCCGGTGCCGCCTGATCGTTAACATGGGTCGTAACCCATACGCCTCAACCTAACTCATATTGGCCCACGCCCTCAAGATGGGAAACCAACCTTCATACTCAATCCACACAACCGACCTTCAAAAACCACTAGCTGCCACCAACAACCCCTACCAACATAAATCCACAACACCTTTAGCTAAAATAGATAATATTAACAAGTCAAACTAGCCAACAATCAATATCCAACATAAAACCAATAACCAAACACACAGTCAATATTCACCAACACAATCACTTAATCAAGCGCACAACCAATATCATCACAACACAACCACTTAATCAAGTACACAACCAATATTCAACACATAACCAACACACACAACCACCAACACCTCCAATCCAACCTCCGTCTCCACCACCACATCACCGGGTGAGACAATCAACACACACTTTCCGGATGGGACTTTCACCATCCAACCCTTGGTCCTTAACGACGTAGACGTGCACCCTACGCGGTTTGGTGAGACTATCATCACCTGACCCTTTGACTCTGAATTAACACTGGCCCTTAACAACGTAGGCGACACTCGGTCCCTATGATGTTTGGTGAGGCTATCATCACCTGACCCTTCGACCCCCAATCAACGACAATCCAACCACCACACTGACACTCAATCAAATAGCACAAAGGACAATCAAAATTACATAATCACACATTATCACACATCAACACACATTTCAACCAAGCAATAATATAGTCAATTAATCCAATTTAACCAACAACAATCCACCATCACACCCGTACTCAATCAATCAACAATCAATCATACTTAGTCACAATTGACTACCACGTCAACATTTAATCAGACACAACCCGAGACAAATACGAACACACGCACGCACACACACACACACGTATTCACACACTTTCAAACAATCACAAATACTAACACAAACACATTCAACCAAGTAACTCCACAATCGATATTCCAAATTAACATAATCAGACAAGGATAAAAATCAATTACTGAATCAAGATAGGAACAAAAGTACTTTTATAAAAAAATATACGGAGGGTTAGCAAGAATCATCTTGCCTCAAGCTCGACAACCACGACATCAGAGACCTCCAACCAACTCGAACGAACCTGCGAAATCAATCCGAGCAAATCCCTGGCATTAATTACTCATACAATTCCACTACTAACAAAACCCCCAAATTCAAACCCTAATTTCATACCTCCAAATTCCAATTCAGCAAAACTCCCACAACAACCCAAATACGTACCACTACTCAATGGTCTGCACATCAACAACATAGTTCGCCAAATACAGATCTGGGCACAAACAACACAATCTGCATACAAACAACACCATTGTTTAATTCAGCCACCAATTTCAGAAAGTATTCAGCCCGAAAACAGATTTAATTTGCTAAACATTATCCTTGCCATTCAGCCAATTCAGTCCATACATGGCTCAACAGAATCGAAGCCCTAAAAATTCAGATCGAGAAGGTGTCGTTCAACAATAACATCATAGTTGCACTTACCTCGTCATCGGCCTTATTTCCAACGCCGGGACCGAGCTTCACCTCGCCGGAAGTACAGCAGCAGCGGCTCTCATGGCTTCAAACAACAGCTGGCGGTCTCGCCGGAACAGTGGTGGCTCACACAACAGCTCACGGTTTCACTCTTCAGCAGCAGCCACGCAGCAGCAGAGCACAGCAGCAACAACAACGGCATACTGCAGCAGCTCGCGACTCCTTGCACAGCAGCAACTCTCTGACGCGATCCGAACCAGGGAAGGAGAGGTGGTGGTCGCAGTCGTGGAGGTCGGGTTCGCCGGCGGGAAGACCAGCGGAACTGACGGGAGGAAGGAAGGAGGAGGCAACCCTCTCTCTCCCTGCTGAGCTCTCTCCCAAAACCGAAGCAGATAAGGGTTTTTAATCCCCCAAATTCCCCATTTCCTCCTTTTAAGAAATCCCTAATTAATTTACCATTTTGCCATTACTATTATCTTTGGGGTATTTCATTCTCCCCCCCTTATAGGAGTTTCATCCTCGAAACTAAGATCAAACAGGTTCGGATATCTGCCTCGCATGACTAACCCAGAATGTACAGGACTTGCCGAAGAATGACCTTCCTTGAGAATCCATTCTCTAATCTCTTTATCAGCTGGCACACATAACCGATCTGAAATCACAATGCTCCATCTTCCTGAATAAAAATCCGAACACTCTTCCCTGAGCAATCTCATTGATATCTTACTCAACATCCCATCACATTCAGCTGCGTCCGCTCTTTCCTAAGCCAATTTTACTTTCACCTTTCACCAACTGAGAGTCGACTTCCTATTCAAGCATCAACTACCACATTAGCCCCTTCTGAATGATAAACAATATCTTTATCACAATCCTGAATCAATTCTAGCCATTGTCTTTGTCTCATGTTCAACTCTCTCTCATATAATTTGAGCTGACAAAATGCATACGCATTGACCTTCCCATTCTGCATTAGAACACAACCCAAACCTTGCTTAGACACATCGGTGTAGATAACAAACCCTTCTGTTTCCTGCAGTATAACTAACACTGAGGCACAAATCAAACACTTCCTGAGTTCTTCGAAACTCGCTCCTGACATCTCCTGTTCCATTCAAAATTCTCAGTCATACACAACCTTAGAAAATTCATCCACAATCGCCTGCAGTAATATGCCAATCCGAGAATACTCCCAATTTCCTTAACATTCTAAGGTTGTTCTCGTACTCTTTCTTACTCCAAAATATACCAAAATATCATCAATAAAAATCACCACAATAATCCAAGTACTTTATAAAAACATCAGTTCCTTAAACCCTTGAAATCCGCGGAAGCATTAGTCAACCCGAAAGGCATCACATCTAATTCATAGTGACCATACTTAGTTTTGAAGGCAGTATCATGAATATATCCTCATCTCAAACCTTAAGCTGAGAATACCCTGATCTCAATTCAATCTTTTAAAATACTGTAGCTCTTTGCAATTTATCCAACAAGTACTTAACTCCTCATAATCCATGCAGAGTCGAAAGGAACCATACTTCCTTTTAACCAACAATACAGGCGCACCTCAAATAGAAGCACTTGACCTAATAAGGCCTAACTTCACAAGTTCCTCTATCTGCTCCTTCAATCTCAGCATACACACATAACCGGCATAACCTTTTCTTAACAATTTTAAAGCTGTCATCACACCAACAATTTTGTCAGAGTCTCTGAATCATGACTCCCAACACATGCACTAAACCCTTATCTGCTGTTACAGTAACTGTCATTTTCCTGAAATCACCGGAACATTCTGCTTCTCAACTCAGCCGAACCCATAGTCGTAGAATCCCACTTTTTCAGATGCAGCCCGAGTTCTCTGTTCCTTACTACTTCCAACATCAACAGTCTGATCAAAATCATCTATAACAGTCTCCCTGATCAACACTCATCAGTATACTCAAGAATTTACAGCTAGGCATCACCATCAAGATTTCATCTCTGAATACAATCATCTCTGAAAGTGCTCAATCTGTCTTTCTCATTCTTGACAGTAACAGCAGCACACAACAACTTCATACCGAATCATCAACTACCAGACTAGCTGCCTCAACCTCTTGACGATAAGCCCAACGACTTCATCCTCTATCACACCCACACTTACCTTAATAATCTTCAACACGTCCCACTTACCAGGGAACACATCATAAAATTACTCAACAACACTAAACATCACATATAAAATATATCAAATACAAACTTACCTATACGTAACAACAAGGGTCTTCTGATCACACGATTGCTTCACAATTTTTGTGAGTGGTCTCTTCCACATCAAACTTTTGAAAACATTTTAGAACGTAAATGCTCTTATACCAATTCCTGTAACACCCCGGGCCAGAGGTGCTACAGTGCCATAGTCCCGAAGGACTATAAGGCGGTTTTAAAAGAAAAGAAATCAAAAACTCTTCCAATTACATAAAAATCAACAACAATAATCCTTGTTCAAGATTGAATCAATACTTAAACCTGTCATCCAGTTTAAATACATCAATTCATATCCAAAACACGAAAGCGAATACAACATTTTCAAATCTGATGCAAAACTAAATCTTTAACTGTGAAGACCAATCTGTGATCCAGAACCCGCTTGTTGCTACTAACCTGCAAAGACCAGTTGATTGGTGGACCCGATACACCAGCCAACCGCGGCACGTAAACCGAAGTTGGTCAGTCTCGTGAAAAACTGGCAAGACTCCTCAAGCCAAAACAGTTTCAAAACATATATATATATCACCAATCAACTCATATCAAAAGACAACACACACACAATATATACATATATATATATATATAAATCATAATTACACTTAATCATATCAATCAACCAATATCGACCGCACATTAAGACATAAACACACACTATCACATAATCATTCATTCCTCACTCTTATCCAACTCTTCACTATGCTAACCTCAGTCAATCCAACCTCAACATCACCACAAGTATAAACGAATAAAACAATCCAATCAATCTTTCTCTCTATTACTAATACCTCAATCATCAACCCTATGAAACATATACACATATCTTACTACTGACTTACAACCAAGGCTAACCAATCATACCAAACTCACTACTGTACTAACACATTCTAACCAACCTTCGCATCAACGAACACATAAGCACAAGCAAGACAATCATCATATTAAATAAACATGACAAAACAACAATCCAGCCCAGCCACCCTTCCGGTGCCGCCTGATCGTTAACATGGGTCGTAACCCATATGCCTCAACCTAACTCATATTGGCCCACACCCTCAAGATGAGAAACCAACCTTCACACTCAATCCACACAACCGACCTTCAAAAACCACTAGCTGCCACCAACAACCCCTACCAACATAAATCCACAACACCATTAGCTAAAATAGATAATATTAACAAGTCAAACTAGCCAACAATCAATATCCAACATAAAACCAATAACCAAACACACAGTCAATATTCACCAACACAATCACTTAATCAAGCGCACAACCAATATCATCACAACACAACCACTTAATCAAGTACACAACCAATATTCAACACATAACCAACACACACAACCACCAACACCTCCAATCCAACCTCCGTCTCCACCACCACATCACCGGGTGAGACAATCAACACACACTTTCCGGATGAGACTTTCACCATCCAACCCTTGGTCCTTAACGACGTAGGCGTGCACCCTACGCGGTTTGGTGAGACTATCATCACCTGACCCTTTGACTCTGAATTAACACTGGCCCTTAACAACGTAGGCGACACTCGGTCCCTATGATGTTTGGTGAGGCTATCATCACCTGACCCTTCGACCCCCAATCAACGACAATCCAACCACCACACTAACACTCAATCAAATAGCACAAACGACAATCAAAATTACATAATCACACATTATCACACATCAACACACATTTCAACCAAGCAATAATATAGTCAATTAATCCAATTTAACCAACAACAATCCACCATCACACCCATACTCAATCAATCAACAATCAATCATACTTAGTCACAATTGACTACTACATCAACATTTAATCAGACACAACCCGAGACAAATACGAACACACGCACGCACACACACACACACACACGTATTCACACACTTTCAAACAATCACAAATACTAACACACACACATTCAACCAAGTAACTCCACAATCGATATTCCAAATTAACATAATCAGACAAGGATAAAAATCAATTACTGAATCAAGATAGGAACAAAAGTACTTTTATAAAAAAATATATGGAGGGTTAGCAAAAATCATCTTGCCTCAAGCTCGACAACCACGACCTCAGAGACCTCCAACCAACTCGAACGAACCTGCGAAATCAATCCAAGCAAATCCCTGACATTAATTACTCATACAATTCCACTACTAACAAAACCCCCAAATTCAAACCCTAATTTCATACCTCCAAATTCCAATTCAGCAAAACTCCCACAACAACCCAAATACGTACCACTACTCAATGGTCTGCACATCAACAATATAGTTCGCCAAATACAGATCTGGGCACAAACAACACAATCTGCATACAAACAACACCATTGTTTAATTCAGCCACCAATTTCAGAAAGTATTCAGCCCAAAAACAGATTTAATTTGCTAAACATTATCCTTGCCATTCAGCCAATTCAGTCCATACATGGCTCAGCAGAATCGAAGCCCTAAAAATTCAGATCGAGAAGGTGTCGTTCAACAATAACATCATACGCCGTACTTTGTATGGCGTAGTTAGGGATTATTAGCACATTTTAGGAGACTTTGGCAGGGTTCTGGAGGTGATGTTGATGCTTGTAGTGCGGAGCTGCATTGTGGATGATTTGAAAGCACTTACGAGTTGAAGACGGAGTTCGAAGACATGTTGGAGAGCTGGTGATCAGAAGACAAAAGCTTCTGGAGTGAAGACCGCGAGGTGGGGCGATGTACCGCGATCGCCGTTATTCTCCAGTCCAACAGAAGCTGCTGGAGCACAAACCGCAATCCCCCGCGATCGCGGTTGGTCGCGGTTTTGCCGCGCGACTGAACAACTCCCGATTTTCCTTTCTGCTTGGCCGTTTCATTTTGCTGAGTCAATTGGTAATTAAATGGGCTCGGATTAGGTTTAGAAAGAGGCACGTCCAGACTGAGCAGTAATATTATTCGATCTTCCTTTGTTTTTCTCTCAAGAACATAATTAGTTTTCCTTTGTTTTTCTTTTGGATTTGGAATTGTGTGAAGAGCATTAATCAGAACTAATTTCCTGTTTTACCTAGCGTGGAAGCACAAGGTTGACTCGGTTGTAAGGTTTATTTCTCTTGTTTATCCCTTTGGATTTGGTATTGATTTCCTTGAGCATATTTCTATTACTATCTATTTTGCTAGATTGATCTCCTAGTTTAAATCTATAGTAATTTAGGTGCTAGATTTGGGATAGACGGTGGAATCCCTAATCATAGGTAGCAACCACAATTGCATGAAATTGGTAAATTGAGTTCAATTGTGAAAAGGAAATTGATTTGCATGACATACTTGCGGTGTTGAGTCTTGTTTGCAATCCATTAATCTTATACTCTATGCTATTGATTGAACCAACTTAGGAGGTCTTCTAGGTTTTCAATTAGTAAGTGTTAGCAAGACCGGTTGGCTTGTTAATATAAACAAGATCAAAATTGGAACAAATCCATAGGATAAATATGAACATGAGAAGAATCTATGATCAACTTGGTTAACCTTTGTGTGGAAACTTGCTAGGTGAAGCTCCCTTTCTTCATATTTGCTTAAACCTGATTCGGTGTTGTTTTATTTGAGTAGTTTTAGTAGAAAACCAAATCCCCCCCCCCCCATTTGTCCTTTTAAGTTGATAAATTAGTAATTGTATTGAAATTGACGTGTTAACTCCCTTGGGTTCGACTCCTTACTTGCATGCTAAACTCTAGTTGTAATTTAGGATTAATTTGATAGCGCGCACGACTGAAAAAGTCTATCAAATTTGGCGCCGTTGCCGAGGAATTGATAATCGTTCTTTCTCTTTGTAATTGTTTGTTTATCAACTTTTGGTATGAACCATTTGTATGGTTCACACCCGTGCTACTGATTCTCCTATTCTTGATTGTGATCCAGAAATTGAGCGGACATTGTTAAGGAATCGAAGAGCAACCCGTGAACTTCTGAACCAAACAGAGATGGCTGATAGGACGTTGAGACAGTTAACTGCCCCGAACTTGGAGCAACAACCTTTGGCTATAACCATTCCCGAGTTAGCTGAAGGAGTGAACTTTGAGCTAAAGGCAGGATTGATCCATGAGTTACCTCATTTCCATGGACTTGCTGGAGAAGACCCGAACAAGCACTTAGCGCAATTTCATGCGGTCTGTTCTAGCATGAAGCCAAGAGGTGTCACTGCTGACACCATCATGTTGAGAGCATTTGGATTCACTTTGAAGGATTCTGCAAACGATTGGCTCTACTACCTTGCCCCGGGAAGTATCACGACATGGGCCAAAATGAAGAAAGCTTTTCTTGAGAAATACTTCCCGGCCACAAAGCTGAATAGTTTAAAGAGAGCCATTGCTACTATTGAACAACAAGGAGGTGAAAGCTTATATGAGTACTATGAGAGATTCAAGCGGTTATGTGCAAGTTGCCCATATCATGGGTACAGTGATCAGGATCTCATCCTCTACTTGTTCAATGGTCTCTCGGATGAGGAGCGTAGAATGGTGAATGCCGCTTGTGGATGTAATATTCTGAACAAAACTCATCCCCAAGCTTTTGAGATGTTTCAAGAGCTATCTGAAGGCTCAAGGCAATTTAGCAAAAGAGAGAGTCTCAAGGCTGTGGGTTCTTTGTCCAAGATTGAATCTGATGTGAATGAGTTGAAGGAAATGATGAAGTGCTTTATGCTGAATGGCACTCCACCACAAGCCAGACCATGTGGAATTTGTAATGAAGTGGGACATCCAAATGATCTATGCCCAACACTTCAGGAGTCAAATGCTGAGGTGAACGCTGTAGGAGGATGGCAACCAAGACCAAAGTATGATCCATTCTCTAACACCTACAACCCAGGATATAGAGATCATCCAAATCTCAGGTGGAGTAACCAACAAAATGTTCAGAATCCTCACCTCTTGCAACCACAACAGCAACCGAGGCCACAATACAACCCTAGACAAACCATGTCAGCTGAAGACATGATCAAGTCATTGGCTCAGTCGGTTATGCAGAAGGATGCTGAAACAAGGTCATCCATCCAGAATCTTGAGAAGCAAGTGGCACAAATTGCTCAAGCTGTGAGTAATCTAGAGGCCCGTGATTCGGGAAAATTACCGTCACAAACGGTGGTCAACCCGAGGGAGAATGTGAGTGCAGTTACCTTGAGGAGTGGAAAGCAGCTGAACATAAGCCCTATTGCTGAACAGGGTGAATTGCAAGACAGTTCTGCAGAGTCTGAAAACAGAAAACCGCAATCCACCGCGACCTACCGCGATCGTTGTTTTGACGATGAAGAACCACTGGATTCTGCAAAAGGTCTGGACGGGAGTCTGCAAGAAAAACCGTGACCACCCGCGCCCGCGGCCGCCCGCGGTTATTTGCCAGACGTCCCAGAAACTTCAGCTTCAGAACCGCGATCGCCGTCACCCGCCCTCACTCGCGGTTTGGACCAAGATCCTTCTGATGATTATGTTCGTCCGAGCTTTCCACCTCTATGCTCTTAGAAGCCGGTCCCGCCTTTCCCTGAGGCATTGAAGGAGACTAGAAGACCGGAGAATGACAAGGAGATATTCGAGACCTTCAGTAAGTGTGAGGTAAACATTCCTTTGCTTAAACTGGTTAAGAGTATTCCTAGGTTTGCTAAGTTCTTGAAAGAAATCTTCACTATTAAAAGGAATCAAAAATTGAAAGGGAAACAAAAGGTCAAAGTTAGTGAGCATGTGTCTGCGGTGTTTCAAAGGCGAATGCCTAAAAAGTGTGGTGATCCGGGCATGTTTAACATTCCATGTGTGATAGGTGATACAAGAATTGAAAGAGCTATGCTTGATCTTGGTGCTTCTATCAATGTTTTGCCTTTCTCCTTGTATGAATCCCTAGGACTAGGACCTTTGCATGAGACCGGAATTGTTGTTCAACTAGCTGATAGGTCCAATGTGTATCCGAAGGGAGTAATTGAAGATGTACTTGTCATGGTCGGTGATTTGATATTTCCTGCTGATTTTTTCGTGTTGGATATGGAACATGACAAGCATACGGCACCTATAATGTTAGGAAGGCCTTTCATGAAAACAGCTCAAACAAAAATTGATGTGAATAGTGGAACACTTACAATGGAATTTGATGGGGAGAAAGTGCAATACAACATATATGATGCTATGAAATACCCCATTGATGATCATTCCTTGTGTTCTATTGATGTGATTGAGCCTTTAGTTCAAGATGTGTTTGATATTACTTGCTGTGATGAGTTGCGATCTATTATAGAGAATGATGTAGTGGATCCACATGCAAAATTGTCTTTGTCCACTAACATGCAGGTAGTCTTGGTTCATTTGAATACTGAAGGTCAGCACCCTCGTACTCATTTGGGCAGTGGCCCCATGGAACTAATAGTGCCGAGCGAGAAGCTCCTATCTCCTTTTGTGCAGGCCCCAGAAGTTGAGTTGAAACACCCCCCTGATCAATCCAAGTATGGGGGGGAGGCAACTAAGAAGGTTAAGATGGAGGAGCCGCTGAAGGAGTCGAATATCAAGAGGAATGGTCTAAGGTTTAAACCTTTCCATGAATGGTTCAAGAAGGAGGTGCTAAATGAGAGGGTTCCTAAGGGACCTGATGATATAGATTGAGGTTTGAATTGAGCACCATTGAGTCGAGCCACGACATTAAATAAGGCGCTTCTCGGGAGGCAACCCGAGGTTTGTGATGCTTTAATTTTTTTTGAATTTTTTTACTCATTTTAACTACCATTTTAGTGTGTTTGTGGTTAGGGAAGGATGCCCGAAGCACAGGTTCAGCTGCATTCTGCAGCCAAAACCGCGACCTCCCGCGATCGCGGCCGCTCGCGGTTTTCCCCACTGTAAGTTCCTTCTTTTACCAAAAAAAAAGCAAAAAAAAAGCGAGGAATCCGAGATCCTATGTCAGTAGTTTTCCAGAAGAAGAGCCTGTGATTGTAGGTTGCAAACTGCGATCACAGGTATGTGCTCAGAAACCTTTCGGAAGTTGGTGATTTGCTGTATTCGTCATTCACTATCTTCTTTTGTGGATCCAAAATTGTTTTGGGATTCTTCTATGTTACCCTTTGTCTTGGATGAGCGGTGCATTATTGGATCATCATTGTTGCTCATCCCACTTCTACCACACCTTGTGTTTCATTGGAGGGAGACCATCCGGTCTTGTATGTGAGTCTTCTGTTTTCTCTTTCCCCGTGATTCTACTTTGTCTTTCATTCCATTGAGGATAATGCAACGTTTAAGTATGGGGGAGAGAATGTATTCACATGTTGTATGGTGTTGGTTATTTACGCAAAAAAAAAAAAAACCAGAAAAAATGAAAAAGGCATATGAAAATCCTTGGATATGCGGAAAACCCGAAAGGGCCGCATAGGCAAAAAGAAGGTGACCCGCTCAACATTAGGTTGAGGCAAAAATGAGTCTTGGAGTGATGCGAGATTGGTGAGCCCATCTAAGAAAGACAATGAGTGGTTAGGTGAAAACCCGAGAGGGCGCCTAAGCAAAATGAGTGTGAGTGATCTAGGATTTTCTTGCTTGACGTGGCGACATAAGGGGCGGAATATAGGAGGATTCGGGTAAACTACCACTTGGAGGGATAAGGTGTAGTTGGGTTCTTTTTTATTGTATTTCGCATTGCTCTATTTGGTTGTTGTTTTGGTTGGGATGTTTATTGTTGAGTTGTTGTAATCTCTAGCAAGGTTCGTCATATTTCTTGAGACCTGGATTGCATGTATTGGTGAGGGTAGCTTCTCTTTAGTTACTCGAGACGAGTAAGGTCTAAGTATGGGGGAGTTTGATACGCCGTACTTTGTATGGCGTAGTTAGGGATTATTAGCACATTTTAGGAGACTTTGGCAGGGTTCTAGGGGTGATGTTGATGCTTGTAGTGCGGAGCTGCATTGTGGATGATTTGAAAGCACTTACGAGTTGAAGACGGAGTTCGAAGACATGTTGGAGAGCTGGTGATCAGAAGACAAAAGCTTCTGGAGTGAAGACCGCGAGGTGGGGCGATGTACCGCGATCGCCGTTATTCTCCAGTCCAACAGAAGCTGCTGGAGCACAAACCGCAATCCCCCGCGATCACGGTTGATCGCGGTTGGTCGCGGTTTTGCCGCGCGACTGAACAGCTCCTGATTTTCCTTTATGCTTGGCCGTTTCGTTTTGCTGAGTTAATTGGTAATTAAATGGGCTCGGATTAGGTTTAGAAAGAGGCACGTCCAGACTGAGCAGTAATATTATTCGATCTTCCTTTGTTTTTCTCTCAAGAACATAATTAGTTTTCCTTTGTTTTTCTTTTGGATTTGGAATTGTGTGAAGAGCATGAATCAGAACTAATTTCCTGTTTTACCTAGCGTGGAAGCACAAGGTTGACTCGGTTGTAAGGTTTATTTCTCTTGTTCATCCCTTTGGATTTGGTATTGATTTCCTTGAGCATATTTCTATTACTATCTATTTTGCTAGATTGATCTCCTAGTTTAAATCTATAGTAATTTAGGTGCTAGATTTGGGATAGACGGTGGAATCCCTAATCATAGGTAGCAACCACAATTGCATGAAATTGGTAAATTGAGTTCAATTGTGAAAAGGAAATTGATTTGCATGACATACTTGCGGTGTTGAGTCTTGTTTGCAATCCATTAATCTTATACTCTATGCTATTGATTGAACCAAATTAGGAGGTCTTCTAGGTTTTCAATTAGTAAGTGTTAGCAAGACCGGTTGGCTTGTTAATATAAACAAGATCAGAATTGGAACAAATCCATAGGATAAATATGAACATGAGAAGAATCTATGATCAACTTGGTTAACCTTTGTGTGGAAACTTGCTAGGTGAAGCTCCCTTTCTTCATATTTGCTTAAACCTGATTCGGTGTTGTTTTATTTGAGTAGTTTTAGTAGAAAACCAAATCCCCCCCCATTTGTCCTTTTAAGTTGATAAATTAGTAATTGTATTGAAATTGACGTGTTAACTTCCTTGGGTTCGACTCCTTACTTGCATGCTATACTCTAGTTGTAATTTAGGATTAATTTGATAGCGTGCACGACTGAAAAAGTCTATCACATCATAGTTGCACTTACCTCGTCATCGGGCTTATTTCCAACGCCGGGACCGAGCTTCACCTCGCCGGAAGTGCAGCAGCAGCGGCTCTCATGGCTTCGAACAACAGCTGGCGGTCTCGCCGGAACAGTGGTGGCTCACACAACAGCTCACGGCTTCACTCTTCAGCAGCAACCACGCAACAGCAGAGCACGGCAGCAACAACAACGGCATACTGCAGCAGCTCGCGGCTCCTTGCACAGCAGCAACTCTCTGACGCGATCCGAACCAGGGAAGGAGAGGTGGTGGTCGCAGTTGTGGAGGTCGGGTTCGCCGACGGGAAGACCAGCGGAACGGACGGGAGGAAGGAAGGAGGAGGCAGTCCTCTCTCTCCCCGCTGAGCTCTCTCCCAAAACCGAAGCAGATAAGGGTTTTTAATCCCCCAAATTCCCCATTTCCTCCTTTTAAGAAATCCCTAATTAATTTACCATTTTGTCATTACTATTATCTTTGGGGTATTTCAGTTATTCTTTAGATTCGTACTCGTTATTATCGAATCTAACTTAGGATTTCTTTATGGGTCGATTCGAAGGAATCTGTGTTGCCAGATCTGTCCCTGTGTCGAGCCCGGAAACTCGTCGTTAAGTTTCATTCAAACTCTGCGGACTAAGGCAAGTGGCGGTTCGCTCTTGCTCATCGTTCCATATTTACATTAATTATCAGTTGTTTATATGAGTAATTAATTTGGAATGATTATTGTGTTTGTCTGGAAATGGTTTTGTAAATTGTTTTGGAAACTAAAATATGATATTATAATAGGTTGTATATCTGTTAGAACAACGCTATTATGAATATATATTTATGATCGCCTTGAGGGCATTTATGTGGATTTATCCTGAACTATTGTTGTGCTCGAACTGTTTAGTTAGCACTAGTAGTTAGGAACGCTATGTACCTTGTGGGGGTTTAGCTGTTTCTTTATAACTGGTACTTGGTGGATTTTCCCCAGTACTTTCTCTCTGGTCATGACCATACCCTTACTCAGGGTTGGCGCACTTCGCTAGTGCCAAATCTTTCAGGGTTTATCCCTTCTATATCTCTTGTGAGGAGATCTGATATCTCTTGTGAGGAGATCCGGTATCTCTTGTGAGGAGATTTAAAAGCTTATAACGTAATGCTCGTTTTGGAATTAAATAAAGATAAAGTGCCCGAGTGCACATGATTAATAAATCTTCGGCGAGTAGTGTAGCTAAGTAAATAGTGCAGCTAGGAAAGCTCGTTTCGACTTTTGATCAGAGTACGTTCTCTTTCCAATCTGGATTCGCTGTAAGCGGTGAGGTTGGTCGTGAACCGTAACATCTAAGTCAGTTTTTCAATCGATGTTATGTGATTCTTAAAATGTTCCAGATCTTGTCATATTTCCTTAAGACTCATTTCCGTTGGAGTCTTCTTTCGGGCTGATTTCTGTGAAGACTCGGTCTTTCAGAATCTTCTCTTGTACATACCTTTTGTTATATTCAGTAGAAGTATGAAGGTTGATTATCATCATCGGTTATTATTCGAGAAACGATGCGTCTAACCTAATATAACTACTTCGAACCTTCTGCTTTGTATCCTTGCATAGTCTATTCAGTAGACTAACCAACCGCAATTGTTCTCTGCATGGTTGGCTGGTGTCATCCGTTCGATTCGGCACATCAGATAAAGTGTAGTTAAGGAGACTAGATGGACTATGAAGACGACGGTGGTTTTTGATGTTTTTAAATAATTTCTTTTAATCAGGTTGAGATCTTTGGGCAATGACCAGTGTGGTCAAGACTTTTGTTTGTAATATATTTTATAAGACTTCCGTTGTACTTTGTTTAAGACTTCCGCTGTACTTTATTTAAACTCTGTGTTTGTCCTAATCGGGATTGAGATGTAATCCCGAGACTCATGTTTTATACGAATAAAGTTATCATTTTGTATCATTGTATTTCATGATTCGTATTCAAACGGTAAATCCTTGGGTGACTTTGGTGAGGAATATCGGAGTCACTGGCAGTAATACATTTCCAAGTGGGTTAAGATTTGGGGGTGTTACACAAATTGTTACAAGATTATAGGTTATCCTCCACGAGATGGTAGTGCTCCTAGGGATAAGAGAATTGCAGCTCAAGTTTCTACTTCTGAAGAAGGGAACAATTCTGGAAATGTTCAAGGTTCTGTTGGCTTTACTGCTGAAGAGTTTGCACAGTTAAGGCAGTTGTTGAGCAGGAATTCCAATGAGTCTTCTTCTTCTGATTTTGTGGGAGCAGCTATGGCAGGTATGCATTCTCCTGTTTCATCTGTTTTCTCTTACAATTCAAGTCTCAATGCACAGTGTGAGACAACTTCTATTGGTCTGATTTGGATTATAGACAGTGGTGCAAGTGAGCACATGTGTTTTGATTCATCCTATTTCTCCGACCTTCAACCTTTGCCTAAACCTCGTTTTGTTTCCCTCCCGAATGGAACTAAACTCACAGTTACTCACTGTGGATCCATTCCTATTTTACCTAACCTGACCTTACACCATGTGCTCTTTGTCCCTCAGTTTCACTTTAACCTTCTATCCATAAGCAAATTGACACGACAAACCCATGCTTCTGTCACTTTCTCTAATGACATTTGCTTGTTGTAGGCCCCTTCAGTGAGGAACCAAGTGGTTCTTGGTAGGCATGATGAAGGTCTATACTTGCTTCATTGTAATCCTGAGGTTGCGAAGAACTCTGCTGTGTTTCCATCCATTTGTAAACCCATTTCAAAGGGTATTTTTCCTGTTTCCAGTTGTAAGGGCCTTGCTTGCCCCTCTACTGATGCCTTGTTATGGCACAAACATTTAGGACATGTTCCTTTCAATAAGCTGTGTAAACTTTCTTTGATTCCAGCTATTAATGTTTCTGATTGGCCTTGTGATGTTTGCTTTCAGTCCAGACAACATAAGCAATCATTTCCTACTAGTGTTATCTCTAGCACTAAAGCTTTTGACCTTATACACATTGACCTTTGGGGACCATATCATACACCAACTCATGGGGGTCATCGATACTTTGTTACAATAGTTAATGACTACACTAGGAACACCTGGACCTATCTCATCTCAGCCAAAAGTAATGCTTTTCCCATCATTAAAACATTCATTCTCATGGCCAAAACACAGTTTGGTTCCCTACCCAAAACCATTCGGACTGACAATGCCTTCGAACTTGGCAGCAACATTGATGCCTCTTCCTTTTTATCCTCTCATGGCATCTCATACCAAACCAGCATACCCTACACTCCTCAGCAAAATGGGGTCGTTGAACGAAAACACAAGCATCTCCTTGAGACATCCAGAGCACTTCTTTTTCAATCTCATCTCCCTCTAAAATTCTGGGGTGATTGTGTCTTGATGGCCACTTATTTGATTAACCGATTTCCTTCTCGAGTCTTGAAGGGATCTTCACCTTATGAACTTCTCTTCTCTAAACCACCTTCCTTTTCCCACATCAAAACCTTCGGCTGTTTGTGCTATGCTGTCACTCCTTCTAAGGGCAGAGATAAGCTTATGCCTCGATCACAGGCTTGTGTTTTCATTGGATTTCCCTATGGTCAGAAAGCCTATAAGCTCTTTAACCTTACCACCCACAAGATATTCTCTTTCAGAGATGTGACCTTTTACGAGCACATCTTTCCTTTTCATAAATCCCCCCACCACTGATCCAGCTTGCCTTCCTCATCCTGTTCCTGACATTGTGTTCCCACCTCTTGACACTCATGTCTCTCTCTCCCCTTATCCCCTCATCCTTCTCCTACCATTTCGTCTCCCATTCCTACTTCATCTTCACCTTCTCCCTTACCATCTCCTCTTCCTCGTCGCACAACAAGAGTTCCTCATCCGCCCTCTCATCTTCAGGATTACATTTGTGGCTCTACCATTTCTTGCAATATTGTTTGTTCCCATACCATTACTTCTTTTTGTGATTCTTCTCCCTCTATTTGTGCCACTGTCTTGTCTAAGGATGACCAACAATTGTTGTCTTCATTACTTGTTGTTCATGAGCCTGATTTGTATGAAGATGCAGTCAAGTACTCTGCTTGGCAGGATGCAATGCAAAAAGAGTTCGATGCTCTTGAGTTGAATCGTACCTGGGATCTTGTCCCTTTACCTCCTGGTAAACGCCCGATTACTTGTAAATGGGTATACAAAGTCAAGCTACGCGCAGATGGCAACATAGAAAGGCATAAGGCACGCCTTGTTGTTCGTGGCTTTACTCAAAAAGTTGGCATTGATTACACTGAAACCTTCTCCCCTGTTGTTAAAATGACAACAATCCGCTCTTTAGTCTCAGTTGCAGTGAAGAGGGGTTGGCCTATTGCACAGTTGGATGTCAACAACGCTTTTTTGCACGGCGATCTCCATGAAGCCTCCACCTAGTCTCTCTGTTCTTGCTCCCAACATTGTTTGTCGCCTCAATAAGTCTTTGTATGGGTTGAAGCAGGCATCCAGGCAGTGGTATGCCAAGCTGTCCTCTGCTTTGTCTTCTCAAGGATATGTGCACTCCTCCAATGACTATTCTTTGTTCTCTCACAAAGTTGGTACTTCTCTTGTTTTTCTGGCCATTTATGTGGATGATATATTGGTTACAGGCAATGGCTCTGCTGAGATTGAGACATTGAAGAAGTTTCTTGACCATCAGTTTCGTATTAAAGATTTGGGGAAGCTCCACTTCTTTCTTGGCATTGAGTTCATCAGGGTAGCATCTAGATACATTCTCAGCCAGCGCAAATTTATCAGTGAACTTCTTCATGATTTTCCATGTTCTGTGTCCTCTGCTTCCGCTCCACTAGCTTCATCTTTGGTATTTTCTGATACAGCTCCGGTTCTGGATGACCCCTCTCATTACAGGAAACTTGTTGGGAAGCTTAATTTTCTGACCAACACTCGACCTGATATTGCTTTCACAGTCCAATTTCTCAGTCAGTTCATGCAGCGACCTACTTCTGAACATCTTCATGCTGCTATGCACACCTTAAGCTATCTTCACAGTCATGCTGATTTGGGTATCTTTCTGAATTCCTCCTCTGATATGCAGCTCTAGGGCTACTGTGATGCTGATTGGGCATCTTGCTCCAACACTAGACGATCTGTCAGTGGCTACTTCATTCTGTTTGGTGGTTGTCCTGTATCCTGGAAATCCAAGAAACAATCCATTGTTTCCTTGTCCTCTGCCGAGGCTGAATACCGATCCATGCGTCGACTCACTGCTGAACTTGCTTGGCTTTCACGGTTGCTTCATGAACTTGAGGTGCATGGTATTCTCCCTGTTCCCATTCGTTGTGATAACCAGGCCGCCATCCACATTGCTCGCAACCCCGTCTTCCACGAACGCACGAAGCATATCGACCTTGACTGCCATTTTATTCACCACAAGCTCCAGGAAGGGTTGATCTCCATATCTCATGTTCCTACACAACACCAGCTTGCCGACATCTTCACGAAGTCTCTCTCTAGGCCTCGTCACTCTCAGTTGCTTGGCAAGTTGAAGCTGCTTTCTCCACCTTCAACTTGAGGAGGAGGGGGGGGGGGGGGAGGGGGAATTAGTCACATCACGTGCTTTGCACGCGTGTAGGTTGTTGCACAGCTGTTACAAGCTGTTAGAGTTGTCACGTGGTTATCACGTGATCATCTCTTTTCTTTCTGCATAAGAAGCTGTGTTGTAACCAATTCCCGCTCAATTCATCAATTCACTAGTTTCACATTTTCTCTCTGTTCTTGTTTTCTCTCTCGCAATATTGCTTCGATTTTAGGTTTCCAACAGAATGAAGTTAAATATCAAAGACATTTAAAAGTTAAAATTTATGAGTAAATCCAGTACTTTAATTCTTTTTTAATTTACTAAAAAAATCTAACATTACTTTTTTTTTAATTTATTAAAATTTTTTTTATTAATTTTTAATTTTTTTTAATAATATCTATACTCTAAGTCCCACCGTTAAAAATGGTCTGACTTACATCCTTATGGCAGGCAAAAAGAGGCGGGGATCCAATTTTTTTTTATATTGAATATCATTTATCCTGCAGCTAGCTGGAAACAGCTGAAGACTTTAATTCTTGTAATTAGGCAGCAGTGATCACACCAAGCAGCTGAAATCGATCTATGCCAAAACCATTGAGTTTGGGTTTGAATAGGAACCAAATTATTATAGTGCTAGCTAGCTAGCTCTCATGCTGTGGAGTCACTGTAATTATAATTATATCCATAACAGTTGCAACTGTTGCATGCTCAATTTGGCCAAACTTCGTTGAAAAATATATAAAAAAAGGCATGCAACTGGGTTTAGTGGATTTTCTTGAGATCGATCTTTCTGAAAGCGGCCCTTCCACCATTTGAGCTTATAAACACTGATTCTTGACAGTTAACTCTCTTTAATATAACTTTGATCATGCCTATCAGCCTATGAAATCATATCATACTACGAAGTATATTATTACAACCTCTCGAACTTGTCAAATTCAAGCTCAAAATTCAGTATCCTAGTAACTTACAAGCCTTTATTATATTTTCATTTCTATAGTTGACATATGATAAAGTGAAAATATAGGCCTTGTATACTAATTCTGAAAGAATAATCTGATCGAATGCCACTTGTAGAGCATACCTATCGATCTACAGGCTACAGCGCGACGTTGAAACACGTACTGTTGATCAAACTGTGCAAGTGCAACCTCTGAAATTCAAAAGAGAGCTAGGAAGCAAAAGGTACAATTAATATGGATGGCTTCCATTGGCTCCTCACACTAAGGAACTTGTACTGTTAACCTCCATAACTCCACTGCTAATCCCAACCTTTTTTCCAATCTTTGCACAGTAGGTAGAAGCTAGCTGCTGTGGAGATGCCATGATTAATTGTTGAACGGTGTTGCTAATGTTATAAAGTCTGCTGGAGCTCATATGAATATATTATCAACCTTTAAGTAACTAGTTAATCTGGATGTTTGGTCTATATATATAGTTAAAATAGTTACTCACTATCTTTATATATATACAAAGACAAAGAAAGGTTAGAATTTTCAAATAATATGTAAGTTTTTAATGCTAAGTTGCTAACCATAAAATTTGTGCTTAATGTTGCATCCTCTTCTCCCCAACCTGCTGGGAAAAGGATTTGTAAATTTGTGCTTAATGTTCATCAAAGGACTCATTTAGCAAGTCGGCTACGGAAATACAATCCCTTTCTGAAAAAAACAGATGGATGTCAAACGAAATTTTGTGACACTCATCCACAAACAAATAAAAGGTGAACATTGAATCAAAAGTAGCATATTACTTGAATCCGAATAAAACATGGAATATTATAAACTTAGCTTAGTACATCCAGATGTTAAAATCCGTTTCCAAAAAGGGATTTTAATACTTAGGAGTAAGGATGGGCATCCGGTCCGGACCGTAAAATTTTTAATGTATGAATCGTGGACCGGACCGAACCGATACGGTCCGATCCTTTAAGACTGGATTTTATGGTCCGGACCGGAAAGACTAGATTTTATAATTTTTGACATTTAAATTGTTTGATTACGGATCGGGCTGTAAAAATTTCGATAAAAATTACGCCCAAAATAGTAATATGAATTTATTTAAAAAAATTTACGGTCCGGAAGTAAGACCAGAAATGTCAAATTCCCAGGCCGTGGACATGACCATAATTTTACGGTCCGGTATACTTTTGGTAGGTTTAGTTTCAAGCTTCTATTGTATATTTTCCCATTTATCCACCTTGAATAGCTTGTGCAAGACTTTTGAATGAATTTGAGTGAAGCATAAAATCACTATCTTCAATTTAGAAAGCCCACTTAGAAAGCTTAACTCTTAGTAATTGGGCCGAAACATTACATTTGGCCCACATAAAACGACATATCTCATATATATCTCAGCCGTGGAACAATTAGGGTATTTTATCCCAACCACAGTCCGCAGCTTCTGATTCGATTCGCCAACAGCCGAGGGAGAGCGCGAAGAAGATGACAAAGAGGACGAAGAAGGTTGGGATCGTCGGGAAGTATGGTACCCGCTACGGTGCCAGTCTTCGTAAGATCGTGAAGAAGATGGAAGTTAGTCAGCACAGCAAGTACTTCTGCGAGTTCTGCGGCAAGGTAATTTTCCGATTCAATGCAATTTGTTGCTCGAAAAGTTAATGTGACTGATTTATCCGACGTTTTTTGGTTCTGCAGTACGCGGTTAAGAGGAAGGCTGTGGGGATCTGGGGTTGCAAGGACTGTGGAAAGGTCAAGGCAGGAGGTGCATACACCTTGAAGTAAGAATTCAATCCCGTTGTTAAATTGGAGTAATTACGTGTCTTTAAATTTGATTTTTCATCTCTTCGAATTGAGATTTCCTAAATCGAGAATATCCTATTTGATTGTTCTGAACAGCACTGCTAGTGCGGTGACGGTGAGAAGCACAATCAGAAGGTTGAGGGAGCAGACTGAGAGTTAGAGAAAAGGAATCAGGTTGTGTTGGTCTTTTACTCGTTGTTATTGGAGTACTATGCATTTTTGTACTGTTACGTTTCTATCCGAATTAGATGTGACAATTTTGTTTAATGATTTCCAATTACAATCAAATTCTGAGTGATGTTAAAACAGCATATCGTTTGGATTATTTCCCGCCTTTTAGCTTTGTTTTGTTATTGTTTTTATTTGATCTGGTGGATTTGCAATGTTCTCTGCATCCAGAATTTAAGTTTGGTTTTAAGAAATGGATTATGGTTGTTCTTTCTCATGATAAGGGGCAAAATTGGGTTGTTTGAACATTGCACTAGTGGCCATTTGATACAAACCGGAGGGCGATAAAGCACGAGTGGCCAATTGAATCATTTGATTCATCGCACGAGTGGACAGATTGATACAAAACCCAGAGGGTGATGAAGCACTCGGTCCACTTTTCATGTGTTTGTTTGTGCAACAATGTATGTATTTTGGACGATGAAGCAGCGGTGAACATGGTACATTGGATCGTTTGAGAGCAACACACGTTGATCAGAGCAGCCCAACAACACTACTCGTCTCTTTGGGTAATCCCAGGTTGATTTAACTCGGCCAAACTAACAGAAGATGAGAAAAGACGAGATTATTATATACTTGGATAGGATTGTAAAATGGAATGGTCATACCTAATATAGTTTTTTACATGTCCAAGAGTTCATAGCCAGTTTATTAAAGGCAAGAGGATTGATATATTCCCGTTGCTCAATTGGAGTAATTATGTATCCTTAAATTTGATTTTTGTTTTCTTTTCCGTCTGTTCCGTTTGAGATTCCCCAGGGGCTTTGTCCTATTTGATTGTTCTTAACAACACTGCTAGTGCAACGGCGGTGAGAAGTACAATCAGATGGTTGAGGGCCGGAGCAGACTGAGAGTTAGGGAGAAGGAATCAGGCGGCGTTGGTGTTTTACTTGTTGTTATGGGAAGATTATGCTTTTTCAATGCTTTCTAATTACAATCAGAATCTTAAGTGATATGTATTGGTTTATTTCCTGCTGTTTAGTTTAGTTTGTTATGGTTTTACATGAGCAGGTGGTTTTGCAATTTTCTCTACATCTTTTGTTCCTTTTAGCCCAGAACTATAAGTTGCGTTTAAGAAATGGATTATGGTAGTTCTATATCATGATAGGTGGATGTACTCTTACTAGAGTGAAGAGTCTACGGGTAGAATGTAAGATAGGATACATATGATGGGAAATTCAGTAGAACTAGTGTAATATCCGTGCCTTGCACGAGATTTTTTTATTTTATTTTATATTTGTAATAATCGTATATTTTTATTATCGAATAATTATTATTTTAATATATATTTGATTAGTTATTTAAATTAAAAATGACAAATTGACTAAAAAAATTAAAGATATAAAAAATTACATTAAATAAAGAGAGACGAAACTCTTCATAACTTTATTAATCATAAAAATTGGTTAAGTTGTCTTACAAACACGCATAGCCACAATCTTTTACATCAATACATGTAAATCGATAAAACATAATAAAAAAGTTCATTTAACTCTAATATATGAAAATGACACGTGAAACATAAAAGATGGCACGATGTTCAAAATTGCTATAAATTATTAAAAACTTCCTTGTATACTACATTGGTTGTAGTATTATTTTTCTTCTTGTCTTTGTTACAAATCAAGATCTTTAAACCTTTATTGCTAGTCATCATTGATGAAGCAATATAAAACTGACCATGATAGTATAAAACTATAAATATGTATGAATATTAATCATAACAAATACTTTAATTCTTGTTAACTGAAATTACATATATGGGATTAGCATTATTTAAAACTTATAAATAGATTTCACTAATATGTGATATCTACTATTGAAACTATTATTAACTAAACAATGTCTTAACAAATAAAGTTATACACCCGTGAGTATTTATGTTAAAGTGGTAGATTTATAACAGATAATTCATATCAAATATAAAATAATATAAATTAATTGTTAGGATATCAAGATTTGATAAGGATAAAATTAATTAATTAATGACTTAAATTAATTTGATAGAATGGAATTAATATCTAGCTGAAACAAATGAGTTAGTTACTTTAAAAGCAAATAAAAATGAGAATTAATTGTAAATTCACAAGATTTTAGTTAGTTGGATAAACAAATTGTTCCTACTTAAAAGATTTGTTTTAAAATTGATACCGGTAACAATTTATTCCTATTTAAAAGATTTGTTTTAAAATTGAGAATTAATTTGTTCCCTAGAGTGTGATGTATATTTGTTGAAGGAGACTAAAAATCCGGTAACAAACCATATAACCAAATTATATTTGTTAAGTTTTTTAAAAAGTTAAAATATTTAAAATTTAATTTTAAAGAATTAGTCACAAATTGACACCTAAGATTGGTTGACCCAAAATCAATATGGTGGTTCTAAATTTCGTTGCTTTAATATGTATATAGATAGGTGAGAAAGGAAATTAGTAGCATAACATTTTGATATGTAAATCAATTTAAGATATGTATTTCTACGTACTATTGCTAAGTGTTAACGAACTTTTGATATGTATATTAATTTGAAATGAAACACTTCCTGTAAAATTTCATCTCATTTAAATTCAAAAAGGAGATTAATATTAAATAATAAATATTCAAATTCAAATTCTAAAGTTCGTTAACAATAGTACGTAGAAAGAAAATTTGGAAGTGGTGCGATTTTGTTAAACAACCCTATCTAATTGGTTTTTAATTAAAAATAATTAAATCGTAATAAATTAGTAATATAATTTTCAAAATAGGTTTAAAACAACCATATCTAATTGGATGCTAAAAATGGTGAGTTCGTTAACATTTTTTTTATTTTGGCTAAAATAATCTTTTAGTTTGTATGATCTTAAATTGCCCTTCACGTTTATTTTGTAATATAGTTTAGGAAATAAATTGTTATAAAAATATAATGGTTGATCATTGATTTACAGCTTGGGAAATAAATTATTATACAAATATACTGCAAGATCTTTGATTTAAGAAAAAAAACACAAAGTCGAAAAAAATGGATTGAGCGTCACGTGTCCAAATTAACAGCATAATGCCACGTGTCGAATTTTTTTGGGGCTTATTATAGGAATGCCACGTGGCTTAGTAGGTCTTTGTGTTTAGTAATTATATAGTAGATTAACATGTTTAATGGCTCAATTGAGATGGTTATTTACTTTCAAACGATTGTTAAATGGAATAGTATGTCCAAAAGTTCATAGCCGCCCTCATTAGAGGTAAGAGATTCCCAAATGCAAAAAAAATAATCTTATAAAGCAATTCACAAGTGTTAGGTGGGAGATCCCGTTTATTTATATGTTAGTTTTGGAATATACATGTGACACCCAAAAATAACTGTGGGTTAGAGAAACCATTGACATCTATATTTTCGACATGAGATTCACATGTGACACACAACAACTATGGGTTGGAGAAACAATTGACATCGGCAATACTACGCTAGCTTGCATTTGTGAATTATGCATGATAATATGATATATTCCCTTCAGTGCTAGCTTGCATTTGCGAACAAAGTTGTCACGTGGGCCCACAAGAACCCCGTTAAGATATGGAAAATTCTTGTTGGTGCCCCTGAGTTTAGAGTTATTCATGTTGGTATTCCACGATTAAGTTTTTTCCGGTTGGTATCCTTGAGGTTTTGATTTGTTCGCTTTGTAACCGAAATTTTCTATATCCGTATCATTTTGGTTCGAATTGATCAAATTGAAGCTCATCATTATGTTTATTAACCTCAACTTAGTAGAGTTTGACTCCTAAAACAATCAAATCCATGCTCGAACCATTCCGATTTGAATTCTTAAGGTCGAAAATGGATTGTTACTTCAGAATTCAAATCAACATGGTTCGAACATGGATCTGAGTATTTTAGGAGTCAAATCTTACTAATTTGAGAGCGAAGAATATAATGATAGACTTGGATTTAATCAATTTGAGTTGGAATGGTACAAACATGAAAAAGTTCGGTTACAAAACGAACAAACTAAAACCTTAAGGGTATCAACTGAAAAAAACTTAATCATGAGACACCAACATAAATAATCCTAAATTCAGAGGTACTTTACCTTAAAATATTGCTCTATAGGTTTAACAAAATTGTAACATGTCAAAGTGTCTGAACTCTGAAGGGTAACCTACTGCTGACATGTGACAATTATCAAATAAATGAGCACGTTGAAAACTAGAAGAACAAAATCTCTCTTGCGAATTCATAAGTAGATGAACACAAATCAAAACAGATGAATACAAATCAAAACGAATGCAAATCTCAAATTGAGTAATTCAGCCCTCTTGCACCGGAACATAGAATTTTTAACGAATTCACGAAGCAAAAGAACGAATTAGTACCGTCCTCCATCACGCTCTCTTGCGAATTCACGAAGCAAGGAGGGTCGACAATGGCGGAGGATGTGCACAGATGAGCGGGGGAGAAGCTCTCTTGCGAATTCACGAAGCAAGCGAGGTCGACAATGGCGGAGGCTGTGCGCAAATCAGCGTGGGAGAAGGGGAGGGTAGAACTGGAAAGAAACTAAAAATTGGCATATATTACAATTATGCCACCATTTTAATTAAAATCCAGAAAGATTTTCGTCCCTTGGATGAAGTAGATCGAACGGTTATAAGTGCTCTCTATTTTATACCTTAAATCAACTCCCTATATGATCCAAACTCATAAAATATACTCTTATCTTATATATTAAGATCACGATCTTTTTTTCTTTCTTATCTATCAATATTGCATATCCAGCATAATATTAATTAAGTACATTTTATTACCATATCATATATTTACTCTTACTCTATTAATAGTGTAATACCTCAGCCACTGCAGCGCAATTGGTAACAAGCAATGCTTTGGCCGCTTGTTAAAGGGTGAGGTCTCGAGTTCGAGTCTCACCAACAACCTGCTAGAAATAGCTGGGCCTTGGGCTTGGATCTACTAGTGATGGGTTGGGGTGTATGGGCTGCAACCCTGTGATGGGCCGGCCCAAGTGGCTGAGGTATTACAAAAAAGTACACTTTGAATGAGAGGAGCTCCGACCTTATAGGGCCAGCCATTTCTCTATCCATGGGCCACAGCCCATGTACCCCAACCAAATCCCCATGGCTGGGAGGTTGTTCGTGAGTCTCGAACACGAGACCTCACGCTTTAACAAGCGGCTTAACGCCCACTTGTTACCAATTGTGCTGCAACACAATTGGTATTCACTCCTTGTGGGGAGTGGATAAAGGGGAGAAGTCTCGTGTTCGAGCGCTCCCAACAACCTCTTGGCTAATGGCTTTCATTTAATTTGGAGTAGCCCCCAATGATGGGTTGGGGTACATGGGCTGCGGCCCATGGAGTGTCTCATGTTGGACTAGGCCCGTGGCTTGAGCACTCACATAAAAGTGTACTTTTTTGTAATACCCACACCACATTGGGCCGGCCCATCACAGGGCTGCAGCCCATACACCCCAACCCATCCCATGTTGGTCCATACCCTTAAGGCAGGAAACCACACCATGGAGGTTGTTCGTGAGTCTCGAACTCGAGACCTCACGCTTTAACAAGAAGTCCAACGCCCTCGTGTTACCAATTACGATGCAGCGCAATTGGTAACAAGAGGGCGTTGGACTTCTTGTTAAAGCGTGAAGTCTCGAGTTCGAGACTCACGAACAACCTCCATGGTGTGGTTTCCTGCCTTAAGGGTATTGACCAACATGGGATGGATTGGGGTGTATGGACTGCATTCCTGTGATGGGCCGACCCAATGTGGTGTAGGTATTACAAATAACATATCATAAGTATTGTTCTTCACACTAATAATACAACCCAATTCACACTTTTGTAATTTTTTCACTATAAAGCCCCCACCATATTTTCTTATTTCCTTTTACTTGGAGAAGGCCCATCCATTTACAAATTTCTGGAAATACACAGCTATGCAAAATTGGTAATTATTCGGTATATTAGTATATTACGAGATTGGAATCGGTGTGGCAATTAATTATCTAATGGGAAAATAAGAGCAACCATGTTGCTATTAAAAATGATTAAGTAAAGTCACATTGCTATTAGGAAATATTCAAAAAAAAACTAGCAGTAAATAAACATAAGCAACAAGTAACTCAGCCGATCGACATGGAATAAAATAGTTAACTATCAATTGAGAAACGTTGAGCAAAGTCCCAATTTTAATAAAAAAGAAATTAATTTCACCAAAATCAGTTCACAATAATTCTAAAATTGCCAAAATTTGCTAGAACAATAACATTTTCACAACGGACAATAACGGGATCGGTGTGATCCAGAGATCGGCGCCGACTGCAAGTTAATATTGTAAGGTGGTATAAGTCGGAGATGACGTAGTGCATTGCATAGTATAGAAGGAAGATGGCGTGAGTGGTATGAGTCGGAGATGGCGTGAGAAACTCTCGAGATGGAAGGATTTGATAATTAGGAGAACCATGTAATTTTCTATCAAAACAATAACAATGTGATATAACCAACTTGGATATAACTATAAGGATATAACCAAATTAGATATAACTATACTATATAATTATAGTATATAACTATATGATATAACCATTGTATATAATTATATAATATAGTATATAACTATAGGATATAACGATATGATATAACCAAATTGGATATAACCATAGTATAAAACTATATAATATGATACATGATATAACCATAGTATAATAACCAAATTGGATATAACTATAAGGATATAACCATAATATATAACAGTATAATATGATATAGGATATAACCATAGTATATAACAATGGAATATAACCATAAGATATAATCATAGTATATAACTATAGGATATAACAATATGATATAACCAAATTAAATATAACTATAAGAGATAATCATAGTATATAACTATATGATATAACCGTAGTATATAACTATATGATATAACCGTAGTATATAACTATAGAATATAATATAGGATATAACTATAGTATATAACTATATGATATAACTATAGTGTATAAACTATATAATATAATATAGTATATAACCATAGTATATAACTATAGGATATAACGATATGATATAACGATATGATATAACCAAATTGGATATAACCTTAGTATAAAACTATAGAATATAATACATGATATAACCATAGTATATATAACCAAATTGGATATAACTATAAGGATTTAACCATAGTATATAACAGTAGAATATAATATAGGATATAAATATAGTATATAACAATAGAATATAACCATAAGATTTAATCATAATATATAACTATAGGATATAACAATATAATATAACCAAATTGGATATAACTATAAGATAAAACCATAGTATATATATAAGATAAGAATATAACTATAAGATAAAACCATAGTATATATAGTTATAAGATATAACCATAGTATAACTATAAGATATCCATAGTATATATATACTATGGTTACATCTTATAGTTATATCCAATTTGGTTATATACTATAGTTATATAATATGGTTATATCATTTATCTTATATATATAACTATATGATATAACTAAATTAGATATAACTATAAGGATATATATATAGCCAAATTGGATATAACAATAAGATATAATCATAATATATAGCTATATGATATAATCTTAGTATATAACTATATGATATAATATATGATATAACTGTGATACCCCGTAATTTTGTAAGGTTATTTTGGGAATTTTGAGGATTTTCCCGAGTACCCGTTTTGTACGTCGGATTTAATTCAGATAGTTTGAGACATTCTGTAATGTGCTCTACCTCTGTAATATTTTTCTCAGTGAAATAAAATACAATTGACGTACTTTGGATCTTAATACTCGTTCGTGTACGATTATTTTTATCCCGGTTTAAGACGACGTTGTCTAAGGAGCCAACCGGTCAAAGATAACCTGGCGGCGCCCGCCGCAGTTAGGGCGGCGACTGCCGCGAATGGCTCGAGGCACCCTTCGCCTAGATGGGCACCGGGGCTAGGAAACGGCGACCGCCGCCATCAGCCCGCCGCCGTTGGTTTTGCACTGCGGCGACCTGTGGAGGCGCGGCGCCCGCCGTGAGCTGGCTAGGGGCGTAGCCCTGTGGTCGCCGGCGAGCCTCTGACATCGCCGATTCTAGCCTTCCACGTCGCTTGGATGCCATTAATGCCTTCCCTGGTGGCTTGGCTATAAATTGGATCACTTGGGGGCCAGATTGGAGCACAAATCAGAAGCTCAATCCTCACATTTCTTCTCGCCGGAGTTTGGGTGCCTCGCCGGAGTTGTCGAAGCAATCGCCGGTGTTTGTTTGGAGTGTTTCCAGTGGCCATTGTGAAGCTTTTGGTAGCATTTGAAGGTTAGAATCCAAAGCCAGGCAGAAAGAGGCCAATTCGCGTGTGTTTTGGTGAGTTTTGATTCGCGTTTCTGGTTTCTGGGTTCATCACGACGCCCGCCGTGTTCTTGGCGGCGACCGCCGTGATGAACAGCGGCGCCCACCATGATTATAGCGGCGACCGCCGCTAGAGAGTCGTTGGCCTTTGTTGGCCTCGGCTTTGGTGGTCGTCGTTCGAGCGTCGTTTCTTTCGATTTCTTTCGTCTTCCTTTAGATTCGTACTGTTGTTACGTTGGATCTAACTTAGGGTTTCTTTATGGGTCGACTCGAAGGAATCTGTGATGTCGGAGCTATCCCTGTGTCGAGCCCAGAAACTCTTCATCTAGCTTTGTTCCAGTTCTGCGGACTAAGGCAAGTGGCGGTTCGCTCTTGCTCATCGTTCCATATTTACATTAATTATCAGTAGTTTATCTGAGTAATTAATTTGGAATGATTTCTGTGTTTGTCTGGAAATGGTTTTGTAAACTGTTTTGGAAAACTGAGTAATGATATTATAATAGGTTGTATATCTGTTAGAACAACGCTATTATTAATGATCGCCTTCCGGGCATTTATGTGATTTTATCCTGAATTATTGTTGTGCTGGAACTGTTTAGTTAGCACTGTTAGATAGGAACGTTACTCGGACTCTGTCCAGTCGTTTCTTTATAATCAGGTAGAGGGGTGGCTCGTCCCCACCTAATACAATTTTAAGGTCATGACCGGTCTCTTATACAAGAGTATAGAGGTAGGACACTTAGCTGGTGTCATAATTCTCGGGACTTCATCCCTTCGGTGTGCGTCAATCTCGATGAAACGCATACTAAGATGTGTCGTGCCATTGAGGGTGTACACATTTAAAAGCTTGTAACGTGGTTACGTGTTTTGAAATATAAACAGATAAGGGCCGTAGGTTCGCCCATAATTAATAAACCTTTGGCGAGTAGTGCAGCTAAGTAAATAGTGCAGCTAGGAAAGCTCGTCTCGACTTTTGATCAGAGTACGTTCTCTTTCCAATCTGGATTCGCTGTATGCAGTGAGGTTGGTTGTGAACCGAAACATCTAAGTCAGCTTTTAAATCGTTGTTGGTTGTTTCTGTAAACATTCCAGAATTGTCATATTTCCTTAAAGACTCATTTCCGTTGGGGTCTCTTTCGGGTTGATTTCTGTGAAGATTCAGTCTTCCAGAATCTTCTCTTGTGCATACCTCTTGTTATTCTGTAGAAGTGTGAAGGTTGACTATCGTTGTCGGTTTTTATTCGAGGACGATGAGTCTAACCTAGCGCAACTACTTCGAACCTTCTGCTTTGTTCCCTTGCTAGTCTATTCAGTAGACTAACCCATGAACATTGTTCTCTGCATGTAGGCTGGTGTCATCTGTTCGATTCGGCACATCAGCTAGAGTTTAGTTGAGGAGATCAGAATGACTATGGAGACGACAGTGGCTTTTAGATGTTTTAATAATTTATTTTAATCAGGTTAAGATCTTTTGGGCAATGACTTTGGTTTGTAATATAAGACTTCCGTTGTACTCTACTTTATAAGACTTCCGCTGTGTTCTGTTTAAACTCTGTGTTTGGCCTATTCGGGATTGGGTTGTAATCCCGTAACTTATGTTTCATTTGAATGACGTTATGCTTTAATACTTTGATCATTATGTATCAATT
This sequence comes from Rheum nobile, assembly GCA_027886185.1. Taxonomy (NCBI): domain Eukaryota; kingdom Viridiplantae; phylum Streptophyta; class Magnoliopsida; order Caryophyllales; family Polygonaceae; genus Rheum; species Rheum nobile. The sequence goes on along the minus strand of WOAB01000686.1, from coordinate 633,332 downwards.
GTATTTCGTAATTTGTATTAAATCGGTAAAGCCTGTGGTGATCTCGGTAAGGAACACCGGGGTCACTAGCGGTAATACCTTTTCAAATGGGTTAAGATTTGGGAGTGTTACAATAATCATAGGATATAACGATATGATGTAATCAATTTGGATATAACCATAGTATATAACTATATGATATAACCATAAGATATAATCATAGTATATAACTATAGGATATAACGATATGATATAACCAAATTGGTTATATCCTATAGTTATATACTATGGCTATATCCAATTTGATTACATCATATAGTTATGTATACTATGATTATATCCAATTTGGTCATATTCTTATAGTTATATCCAATTTGGTTATATATTATGGTTACATTCTATATTTATATACTATGGTTATATAGCCATGATATATAACAATAGAATATAACCGTAAGATAGAATCATAGTATATAACTATAGAATATAATGATATGATATAACCAAATTGGATATAACTATGGTTATATTCTATTGTTATATACTATGGTTATATCCTATAGTTATATATTATGGCTATATCCAATTTGGTTACATCATATAGTTATATCATATGATTATATCATATATTACATCCTATAGTTATATATTATGATTATATCATATAGTTATATATTATGATTATATCTTATATTTATATCCAATTTGGTTATATATATCCTTACAGTTATATCCAATTTAGTTATATCATATAGTTATATAACTATAAGATATATAATATAACCATATTATATAACTATAGAATATAACCAGAATGGATATAACTATAAGATATAATCATAGTATATATACTATGGATATCTTATAGTTATACTATGGTTATATCTTATAACTATATATACTATGATTTTATCTTATCGTTATATCCAATTTGGTTATATCATATCGTTATATCCTATAGTTATATACTATGATTATATCCTATATTATATTCTACTGTTATATACTATGGTTATATCCTTATAGTTATATCCTTTTTTTTGGGTGCGTTAAACCTTAACGCGTCATTTTTTTAAGCCGCGTTACATGCCCAATTGCTAACTTGTGCGGTAAGGTTTAACGCACAGCTACAGTGCTATACATTAAGGTTTAACGCACCAATTCTTGTTTTTTTTCTTCACTTTTTTCCAGTTTTGTCCGTTATGCGTTAAGGTTTAACGCACCAACATATACGTTTAACTTAATTGCACCAAATAGTATGCGTTTAGACAATTTTGTATGTGTATATAGGCAAAGGCGGAGCTACGTTGGGCCCAGGGGGGGCTATAACCCCCCCTGATTTTTTTTTTTTTTAAGAAAAAAATAAAAAATTTAAAGCTTTTTTTACCCTTATTGAATTTGAAAATGTAAATTTAAGACACAAAAATGATATTATCTTAAATTTTTTTCCCCTCGTCTCATCTAAAAGTGCAATTTTAGTAAATTCTAACAGATTTAAGTAAAAAAAAATAAATTACTTAAGTTTTTTTCCCTCATCTCATGTGAAAATTATCTTAAACTTCATAAAAATTTAAAATTAATTTTTACGAAATAGGATTTAAATCACGTTGAATTTAAGTAAAAAAAAAAATTTCGTATAGGATTTTAGCCCCTCCGGAATAAAATTCTGACTCCGCCCCTGTTTATAGGGGACCCTAAAATATATGAGAGTTTTGGACTATTTTTTAAGGAAGAGATTTTTAAAGAATGAATTTAACATATGATATACTCCGTAGTTACAACTCTATTACTTTGGTCTTAATAGGTACAACTTTATTAATATATAGACTAGGAATAGACTTTTTATGTTTTCTAGAATGTCTAGTTATTAGATAAAGAGTAATTAAAACATCACATTAAATGAAAAGTAGTTTGCTTTATATAGAAGGGGTAGTCTACCCAGCGGGTATATGTATCACTCCCCTTAGCTGCATTGCTAATGGTGCGTTGATCACCACTCAACAAGGAAAGGTCTTCTAGAGAGTAGAGACTCCAGGGTAGTGAAAAGGATGAAGCCTGAAAAGGATTTTGCTTATAACAGAAATCTAACCTCATAAATTTTGAACTATAGGAAAGGAAACATGCCCTAGCCTGAGCCTCCCCAAAACATAAACATGAAGGTGCATACATACACAAGGAAAGAGAAGGAAGCCTGCAATGTTTGCTTATATTAACATAGGAATATGACTAGAGAAAACACGCCTTATATCCGGGCTGCCAGTCACGACCATCGAACTCCTGTGGATCAGCTTGCCTTTGGTAGACATGTAAATCCTCCACTTCAACCTTGACAAAATTCTTCACTATAGGAGGCGGAAACTTACCCAAATTGTTGTCTTCATCCATCATTCGTGACATGAGATCTCGATCGAGCACTCTGGCAGCATCAAATAACTTCACATGAAAAGTAGTGATGCATATGAACTCGTCCCGAGTGTCAGTTATTCCTTCAAATATGGCGCACATGGTCTCTTTATCCTCGGCAACTTTAATCACAGTTCCTTGTTTATTCCCTTGAAAGGGCTGATTAAACTTGTCAAAGAAGTGAGGCAACCGCTGAAAGCAAAGAACCTGTCCCCTTGAGCTGACAAGGTAAGCTACCGCAATCATGTCAACCCAATCATGCTCCCCCAGTGCAATGACCACGTACAAAGGTTCTCTCGTCTCTCCACGCAGACATAGTCCCGTGCAACTCCCAAATCCATGCAGAAATATTTGGGTCACGTGCTTTACGGAAAGCAGGCTGTCACAATCATCATAGTCTCCATCCATGTGACATTCCCATTTGAATGTTTGCGAGTCAAAGACCCCGAAACCCAAGTACATATAACGAGTTGCATAAAGCCGGTCACCAACCACAATGTGGTTCGCTATGTGGATACCCACCTCTTCGAGTTCCATCCAGCCACGGTCAAGGTCATTGAGGTCGAGAACTTCATGGGTAGGGATCGTATTGGGATTAAGGGTAGAAAATGTCTCGGGAATAGACTCGATCACATGTATTTTGTCGCCAAATTTCTCAACTATGGGCCATACTTTGGGTTTGTTCAGTGGCCCAATAAGATTACATTCGGTTAAGGAGAGCTCACTACCGAGTAGAGACAAGTGGCAGGTTTCAAGAGCTGATCCCTTCATACCACACCTCACATACAGGAAGCTAAAAGGATTGGTATCCCAAATGTAGGGAGGGTTGTTCAAACGTGGGAACTCCTGTCCACCCAACATGTATGCATTCGAATGCAGTTTGAACAAACCCATTGAAACGGGAATACCCTCCTCCAACAATCTGAGAGTAGATATATCAGGAAGGGGCTGTATGAGAGAACAATACTCCTTGGACTCATCTCTCTTTCTCTTGAGATCCAAACAACATATCATAAAACCGTATGAAATGCAGAGGTACCTCCCCTTTTCCAATGATCCAACCTGGTGCAAAATCAAATTTCACAAGTAGATAAAGAGCTAGAATCAGTAGCAAGTGAATCCCCAGTTGGATTAAATTACTTAATACGCCTATGTCCAGTTTAGTTTTGACTATCCATCACAATTCTAACCCAAACAGGTATTCTGAATTTGAGATCCAAGTCAATCCCCTCCTACGTATTGTTAGTATTCAGTATTCATAACCCAATCACACGAGCAGCAAGGTCATATAATCATGATTTAATTACCACCTTAAGCATAGTTATAGTATATATAGTACAGGGCTAAGATAAATACGCGTGTAAATTTAAGAAAAAAGGGGTGGAACAATCAACAAAAAGCGCACCTGAGATGACCCTAAACAGAGATCATGATTACCAAGCTTGGTAGCACTGGTGCTCGACTCAACGAGCAGCCCACTCCTGGGAAGGCCAAATAGATCCGGTAAATCGTTAAGAAGGGAGCACAAGAAAGGCTTGATGCGCAGGAGATCTTGTTCCTCCTCGGTCAGGAATTTCCCTTTGGACTGAGCCCTTTCCAGTCGTTTGATGATTTTCAGCTCCTGCTCCAAACTTCTCATGCGTTCTTCGTCGATTTCTTCGAAGAGTTTGTCTAAACTGGTTGAGCTTGTTCCGGTCTCGGAGGTTGCCATGGCTGATTGCAGAAATACAAAACAACCATCAATCAATCGACAACAATAAAAACGACAACGACATGAAAACTATAAAATAGACCCAAACTTTTTCCACATATGATCGATAAACTGTAGAGACCTAATTCCATGATTGAACTGCTAAAACAATATGCATACCGAAATCGATTCTTTAAAAGAGGAGCGTCAGCTTAGAGAGACGGAGGCAGTCGAGACGACTGATGTTTGAGACCGCTGAAGATAGGAACGGAGATGGTAAATTTCCGATCTGAGTGCGACGAGCGAGAGATGAGAAACACATTCTCTGAGGGACAACGCCCGGCAAGGTTTCGATTGAACTGCTGTTTCTCCTTTACTTTTTTAGGGGAAACCCATTTTTTATAGGGTAACCCTATAAAAAAATGTGACATTTTAAAATGTTTAATTTTTATATGTCAAAATCTCAAATCTTTCGATTTTTATACAATACAATTTCATATGTTTTACAATCTCATAATTTATAGGATTTAGGGTTTATGATATAGGATAATTTTTAAATCTAATAAGAATATAATTATCTATATGAGAATGTATGAAAAAATTAGTGGAATGCGCAAAGTAACATCATTTTCTATTGGTGTTTTTTTGGATCTATTCAAATAATACATTAAAATATATTATTTTGTATTAAATTATATATATTTTAATAAAGATAAAGATCAGGTATAACATGTCCTTATCGTACAACATGCGAAGTGATCTCGGCCGTCGAATTTATTTATTTTTTGTTAATAATTTTCTTTATTTTTTTTAGTTTTCCTCCCCTGATTATTCTGTTATAACTTATATAAAAGGTTTACAAATAAGTTCTTAATGTTCATTTATTTATACACTCAAGTTCACAAATAAGCACTGAATATGCAAAGACGTGTTTGAACATGAACATGTTACATGTGAACCTTACAGCATAGAAAAATGAACATGCAATACTTAGATGTGAACGTCAATAATTGTCTATTCTAGAACGATCGGAGACGGAAAAATACAACTCTTAACGTCTCCTGTTTATTCTGGAATAACCTATATAGAATGTTCACAAATAATCTCTTAATGTTCATTTATTTGTACACTTAAGTTCATAAATCTTACTTACTCTAAAAGTCTAGCTCGCGGAATTGAACAGTAGCTATGTCACGTGTAGGTCACGTGCTTTTGTATTGGTTGGGCTTTTGGGTCTTTAGCTGGATGTGGATGTTAGGGTTTACGCTCGCTGCTTTTGTCTCTTCCGGGTTCTCCTTCCTCGACACTCTTCTGCGAATTTCTCTTTCGCTATCTTCGTCTATGAATTTGTTTTTTCTGCCTTCCTCGGCACTCTTCTACAAATTTCTCTTTCGCCATCTTTGCCTATGAATTGTTTTTTTTCTTCTTTCCTCGACACTCTTCTGCGAATTTCTCTTTCGCCATCTTCGTCTATGAATTTGGTTTTTCTGCCTATCTGTGAATGTCTATTTCGCCATCTTCGTATGTGAATTTGGTTTTACTGTTTGGCCATCTCTATCTGTCCAATCTTCGTTCATCACTTTCGTGTTTTTCATGTGCTTCCATTTTCGAATCTTCCTATTTATCTCTATCTGTGAATTCCTGTTTCGCCATATAACCCTAATTTTTTTTATTTTGTCTTCTTAGAATCTTCCATTTTCTACATGTGATCCGATCTTCGTTTATCACTTTCGTTTTCTTCCTCTGCTTCCATTTTCGAATATTCCATCTTGTTTATCTCTATCTGCGAATTCCTGTTTCGCCATCTAACCCTAATTATTTATTTTGTCTTTTTGAAATCTTCCATTTTCTACCTGTGACCGGATCTTCGTTCATCAATTTCGTTTTCTTCCTCTGCTTACATTTTCGAATCTTCCATCTTGTTTATCTCTATCTGTGAATTCATGTTTCACCATCTAACCCTAATTTTTTATTTTGTCTTTTCCGGCCTTTTATGTGGGATACCTTCTATTTACAAAGTTCTCATGTTAGGCTTTTTGTGTTTGTTTTGTGCTGTCGTGGTAATTGTTCCGTCACTGTCATTATACAATTTATACATGTGTTTTTACGTTTGTCTTCGTCTTCATTTTTTTTCCAGCCTTTTATGTGGGATTTCTTTTGTTTTGTAATATCCCACATTTTGTACGGGTAAATTTTGATTTTTCTTGAGCCCAAATTGCGAGCCAGATTAATTTTGAAGAGATACGAACATTCTGAGTAATGTTTGGCTTCTGTAATATTTTTCTGAGCAATATAAAATACAGTTAAGGTATTTTCGGGCTAAAAAGTCGTTCGTATACGAATATATTTAACCCGGGGTTAAAAATATTTACCACATAAGGCAAACACGTCAGAAGAGAGACGTGGCCAATTTTGGCCATCACCGCACCCCGCGGTGGGAAGGGCGCCGCACCCCGCGGTGAGCGCCAGCAGCAAGCAGCTGCGTCGACATGCAAGCGTTTTGGCTGATCTTTTTCGTAGGCCCGATGACTTGCTATGCCTACCCACCCTAGCTTGGATGACTCATGGTGTGTTTGGCTTGCTAGGGAAGGTCTTGGTTGGCCTATAAAAGGGATGAGAGAGGCGGAGGAGAAGCTGCAAGTAACTTCCTCACCATCTTCAACCTTTGAAAACACCATTGTTGAGACAAGTTCAAGCTTCGTTTGAAAGCTAACCCGAGTCCTTTTAAGAGCAACGAAGGTTGATACTTATAGGTAGTATATCCCTTAAGAGGGTGAGAAGATAAACCATGAATCAATCGAAGAAGAATCGATTGAATTTTGGTAAGAATTCCTCTAAAAAATTGCTGAACTCTCGCCCCTGTTCGACCACCGCACCCCGCGGCAGCAAGCCACCGCACCCGCGGCAGACCTGGGTCGTGGCTTGTATGTGTGCCGTGTGTGTTGGCTTGTGGGCGAGGCTCGAACCTTTTAATTTCCTTATTTCTTTAGGTTCATGAGTAGATATTGAATCTAATTTAAGGCTTTATTGTGGATCGTTCCAGAAGGATTTAAGATCCAAGAACTGTCCCCGATTAGACTCAGAAATCATCGTCTTTAGAACTCGTCAGACTTTCTGCAAATCTAAGGCAAGTGGCGGTTCGCTCTTGCTTATCATTCCATGTTTCCATTAGTTATCAATTGCTTAATTGTTAATTAATTTGGGATGATTTATTGAATTGTTGGGAACTGTTTTATTAAACAAGATAAAAGAATATGATATTATAATAGGTTGTATATCTGCTAGAACAACGCTATTATAGATATATATATATATTTTGGCCTAAGGGCTTTGATATGATTAATACTGTGCTTAAACTGCTTAGTTAGCACGAGTATTCGTAGGAGCGAGGGACTGACCAAAGTCCAGTCGTTTCTTGATAATGAAAATGGCGCAGAGAGTTTAACTCAAAGGCCATTTGGTGGGTCATGACCGTGTCTCTGTACAAGGGTATAAAGATGGTGGCATGAAGCTGGTGCTACAAACCTAGGATCCGTGCCTACCAGAAATATGTCCCGCTATCGGCAGGCATAATTAAAAGCTTATAACGTGATGAGCGTCTTTGGAATTAAATAAGATAAGTTCCCGAGTGCACATGTTAATAAACCTCAGATGATTAGTGCAGCTAGAATAGTGCAGCTAGAATAGTGCACCTAGGGAAACTCGTTTTGACTTGATCAGAGTACGTTCTCTTTCCAATCTGGAATCGTATTATACGGTGATTCGTATTATGCGGTGAGGTTGGTTGTGAACCGAAACATCTTGTCGTTTCTTTTGAACGTTTGTGAAAGATGTTTATATTCCCAACATTGTCATGTTTCCCATAAGGCTCAATCTCTTGGAGTCTTCTTTTGTCGATTGCTGCGAGATTAGTCTCTAGAATCTTATCATGATCTTCCAATTGTTATTCCAGTAGAAGTATGGTGGTTGACTATCGTCATCGGTTTTTATTCGAGGAGCGATGAGTCTAACCTAATACGACTACTCGAACCATCTGCTTTGTACCCTTGCATAGTCTTTCATTAGACTAACCCACGAATATTGTTCTCCGCATGTGGGCTGGTGTCATCCGTTCGATTCGGCACATCAGATAAAAATCTGAGGAAGGAAGGTTAGAATGACTATAAAGGCAAAACGGTGTTTTTAACGGTTTATCAGGCTACGATCCTCGGCGGGTGATCTTTAGGATCAAGACCCATGTATTTACATTTTGAAAGACTTTCGCTGAATTACTTTGTTTTGGCCTAGGGGATTGGGATGTAATCCCCAGACACATGTTTTATTTAATGGTTTTGATGTTTATATCTTAATCATTGTTTGTAAATTGCGTTGAAATCGGTAAAGCCTGGGGTGGCTTCGGTGTGGAAACCGGGGTCACTGGCGGTAATACCTTTCCAAACGAGTTGAAATTTGGGGGTGTTACATGTTTCTAGAGTTCTCATCTTAAGGTTTTTTGTGTTTGTCTCGTGTTGTCGTGGTAATTGTGTTGTTGCGGTCATTATACAGGTATTTCTTAAGTTTGTCTTTGTCTCCGATTACTAGACTATTTGTGCATTGTGTTGTTGTTTTGTATTTTTCCGCTATCTGATCTCAAGTTCTCTCTGTTTCTACATTTCTAATTTTAGATTTCATGTGTTTGTCTTGTGCCGTGACGGTCATTATACATGTATTTCTTAAGTTTTTCTCTGTCTCCGGTTGTGATAATTATAACTACAGTGTGTGCATTGTGTTGTTGTTTTGTATTTTTTGTCTCTGTCTTCGATTGTAATTGTTATAGCTACACTGTTTGTGCATTGTGTTGTTGTTTTCTATTTTTCCGTATTTGATCTCAGATTCTCTCTATTTATACATTTGTTATCTTAGATTTCTTGCGTTTGTCTTTTGCCGTCATGGTCATTATATAGGTATTTCTTTAGTTTCATTATAACTTTTTGTAGTTGTGGTTGTATTATTCTCGTTTCTCTTTGGTGGAGTAGTGGAGAGGCAAAAGAATTACGGTTTGAGTATGGCTTTGTGTATATTCTGTTTGCTAATGTTAATTTTGGTTGTGTTTCATTTATATTCTGGTTTTTTGTATTGTATGAATTATATGTATACTATTTCTGAATTCTGCAGAGGCAAATGAATTACTTTTTTTTTCAAATGATCAATCTTCTTTTTCTGGTTTGTTCGTATTGAATCTTTCGCTATTCATGTCCTTTCACTATTGCATTTTTGTCTAATGGATGACTTCTTTCTGTTCTGACTACGTGGAGTTTGTCTATTACAATGTTAGGTGCATTGACAGCTGCTGGGGCCTTACAATTTGCTTATAAGTTTCAAATAAGGTCAAGAGCTAATGCAAGACTGTGTAGTCTTTGAAGGTGCTACAATAGGAGTTATAGTGGGGATAGCCTCCTACTTACATTTGTCTTGTGCCGTCACGGTCGTTATACACGTATTTCTTAAGATTGTCTATATCTCCAATTGTAATAATTATAACTACACCGTTTGTGCATTGTGTTGTTGTCTTGTATTTTTTGTCTTTGTCTTCGATTATAATTATTATAGGTACATTGTTTGCATTGTGTTGTTGTTTTGTATGTTCTGGTGATTGTGAGTTACATGTTTTTATGTATTGGGTCGGGTATTAAATTGTTGATACTAATGGTTCAAAGCCGTCTCCGTCTCTAGCGATTAATAAAAATTTCGAAGTACTTTTCTTTCGGTTTCTTGCTAAACTCGCGTTTATATAGAGTCTTCCTTTGGGAAGTCAGGAGAAGCCCCTTTGACATCTCTTCATCTGCAAAGAATTCTCGATGTGAAAACAGAAAGACAGAGAGCTCGTCGTTGAATATGTAAAAGAGTGGATCTCCAAGGTCCCAAATGAATTTGTTTATAGTTGTGGTGACAAGTTTTGGCCCCGCCATTTGGAAACGATGGTTGTTTCATATGTTTTTTTTGGGTTGGTTGTTCGGTCTGTGTTTAGTTTTTTCCTCTATTTACTTTGTTGGAGTAGTGTAGAGGCAATAGAATTACGTTATTTTTTCATCTGCTTCCATTTTCAAATCTTCCATCTTCCATCTGTGATCCGATCTTCATTCATCGCTTTCGTTTTCTTCCTCTACTTCCATTTTCGAATCTTCCATCATGTTAATCTCTATCTGGGAATTCCTCTTTCGCCATATAAACCTAATCTTCATCTTAGTTTTTGTGTGTGTTTGTCTCGTGTTGTCTGTAACACCCCCAGACTTGTAGCCAACCACGGCCAAATCACTACAGCGTCTGAGCTTATGTGTCTCGTCAGCTTAGCCGTGACTGACTCCTCTACAACTACATTCATCCCGAGCTAGATTTAGGAGACTTTTTATTTCTAGTTCTTACTATTTCTAGACATTACTTCCTTAGTACTTTCTATTTACAGTATTTTTATTTTTAGTAGCTGCTAGTTCTAGGTGGTTTCCATTTATGTTAAATGGGCCGTCGGATTTAGTAACTAGAGAGTCTGACCCATTAGGTCAACTCTCTAGTATAAATAGGAATTCTTGTCTTCTTTTTTAATTACGTCGAAATAGAGCTTTTGTTCACAGTTGAGTAATCTCCTAAAACTCGGGCCTTGACGTCAACAATTAACGCATTTCTAGTTGAATTATCCTGGCGCGTTAATTCGGTTATCCATCAAATATCCACAACCAAACACAAACCCTAACTTTCCTACACTTCTCGACAACCCCCACCTTCTCCACCATAGGGCAACCGCCGATCATCAACCACCACTCCGCCACCCGACTTCACCAGATTTTCGCCGCCGATCTCCCTACAACCGCCGCCGGTTCTTCCTCTCCTTCCTTCCATCATTTTTTCCCCTTCTTACAGAAGAGTTGTTGCGCCCTACTACGCGTTCATCGGATCCTTGACAACAACTTGATGTCTTCCATCGGGCAAGGTTACATCATTCCGTCTCTTCCGGGTTCTCCTTCCTCGACACTCTTCTGCGAATTTCTCTTTCGCTATCTTCGTCTATGAATTTGGTTTTTCTGCCTTCCCCGACACTCTTCTGCGAATTTCTCTTTCGCCATCTTTGCCTATGAATTTTTTTTCTCCCTTCCTCGCCACTCTTCTGCGAATTTCTCTTTCGCCATCTTCGTCTATGAATTTGGTTTTTCTGCCTATATGCGAATGTCTGTTTTGCCATCTTCGTTTGTGAATTTGGTTTTACTGTTTGGCCATCTCTATATGTCCGATCTTCGTTCATCACTTTCGTGTTTTTCATGTGCTTCCATTTTTGAATCTTCCATCTTGTTTATCTCTATCTGCGAATTCATGTTTCGCCATCTAACCCTAATTTTTGATTTTGTCTTTTTGGAATCTTCCATTTTCTACATGTGATCCGATCTTCGTTCATCACTTTCGTTTTCTTCCTCTGCTTCCATTTTCGAATCTCCCATCTTGTTTATCTCTATCTACGAATTCTTGTTTTGCCATCTAACCCTAAATTTTTATTTCGTCTTTTTCGGCCTTTTATGTGGGATACCTTCTGTTTACAGAGTTCTCATGTTAGGCTTTTTGTGTTTTTTTTTGTGCTGTCGTGGTAATTGTGCCGTCGCTATCATTATACTATTTATACAAGTATTTTTTTACGTTTGTCTTCGTCTTCATTTTTTTTCCGGCCTTTTATGTGGGATTTATTTTGTTTCCAGAGTTCTCATCTTAAGGTTTTTTGTGTTTGTCTCGTGTTGTCGTGGTAATTGTGCTGTTGCGGTCATTATGGAGGTATTTCTTAAGTTTGTCTTTGTCTCCGATTACTAGACTGTATTGTGTTGTTGTTTTGTATCTTTCCGCTATCTGATCTCAGGTTCTCTCTGTTTCTACATTTCTAATATTAGATTTCATGTGTTTGTCTTGTGCCGTGGCAGTCATTATACATGTATTTCTTAAGTTTGTCTCTGTCTCCGGTTGTGATAATTATAACTACAGTGTGTGCATTGTGTTGTTGTTTTGTATTTTTTGTCTTTGTCTTCGATTGTAATTGTTATAGCTACACTGTTTGTGCATTGTGTTGTTGTTTTCTATTTTTCCGTATCTGATCTCATATTCTCTCTGTTTCTACATTTGTTATCTTAGATTTCTTGCGTTTGTCTTTTGCCGTCATGGTCATTATATAGGTATTCCTTAAGTTTGATTACAGTTTTTTGTAGTTGTGGTTGTATTATTCTCGTTTCTCTTTGGTGGAGTAGTGGAGAGGCAAAAGAATTACGGTTTAAGTATGGCTTTGTGTATATTCTGGTTGCTGATGTTAATTTTGGTTGTGTTTCATTTATATTCCGGTTTCTTGTATTGTATGAATTATATGTATACTGTTTTTGAATTATGCAAAGGTAAATGAATTTTTATTTTTTTTTCGAATGGTCAATCTTCTTTTTCTGGTTTGTCCGTATTGAATCTTTTGCTATTCATGTCCTTTCACTGTTGCATTTTTGTCTAATGGATGACTTCTTTCTGTTCTGACTACGTGGAGTTTGTCTATTACAATGCTAGGTGCATTAACAGCTGTTGGGGCCTTATAATTTGCTTAACAAGTTTCAAATAAGGTCAGGAGCTAATGCGAGACTATGTAGTCTTTGCAGGTGCTACAATAGGAGTTATAGTGGGGATAACCTTCTACTTACATTTGTCTTGTGCCATCACGGTTGTTATACAGGTATATCTTAAGATTGCCTCTGTCTCCAATTGTAATAATTATAACTACACCGTTTGTGGATTGTGTTGTTGTCTTGTATTTTGTGTCTCTGTCTTCGATTATAATTATTATAGCTACATTGTTTGCATTGTGTTGTTGTTTTGTATGTTCTGGTGATTGTGAGTTACATGTTTTTATGTATTGGGTCGGGTATTAAATTGTTGATCTAGGTTTATAGTTGTGGTGACAAGTTTTGGCCCCGCCATTTGAAAACGATGGTTGTTTCATATGTTTTTTTTGGGTTGGTTGTTTGGTCTGTGTTTAGTTTTCCTCTATTCACTAGTGGAAAAAATCTTTATAGAGGCGGGCCTTTGGATACTTATTGAGGCGAACATCGTTCGCTTCAACTAAGGGGGCTGCAACAAGTAGGGACACTTTTTGAGGCGGGCATTTTACGCCTCTAAAAGGACATTATTGAGGTGGGCCTCCTAAGCCCGCCTCAACAAGTCCCTCACTTTGGCGCCAAAATGAGGGACTTGTTGAGACGGGCCTCTATAGGCCCGCCTCAACAAGTCGCGCGTATATACTTATAGAGGCGGGCGTATACAAGCCCGCCTCAACAAGTAGACGCTGACTCGGCCCAGAACTCGCCCGAGTTCTCGGCCGAGTCAGTCAAGTTCCTGATTTTATTCACAGAATAATATACAACAAACAACAGATTTCATTTGACCAAAAAAAACAACAACAGATTTCATCAGAGTACAGTCAGGTTCTCAACAACAGTTTACATGACAAGTAAAAACAAGTTCAATCCGATAATAAATACTTCGATGTAAAATACTGTGCCCATTGCTCACGAACAACATCCATTTCTTCATAAGTATACGATGTCTTCCTCTTAGGATATAGCTGCATAAAAAACACAGAAATTATTGACAAAAAACACAAATAGGGCATGCTTGTTCTCCTTTGGTTTTGTACCCAGACAAGTTTCCATATGCCGGGAAATCATTTATGGTACAAAAAACCATAGCTCGCAAGGTAAAGTTTGAGTTGGTGTATGCATCGAACATTGGAACACCTTCATTCCACAGTAATTTCAAATCATCAACAAGTGGAGCCAGATACACATCTATGTCATTCCCAGGTTGCTTAGGCCCGGAGATGAGGAGTGATAACATGATATACTTGCGCTTCATACACAATCATGGAGGAAGATTATAAATCGCTAGAAGAACCGGCCATGTGCTATGTTGACTGCTTAGAGTGCCATACGGATTCACACCATCTGTACATAAAGCAAGTCTTAGATTCCTAACCTCCTCACCAAATTCAGAATATTTCTTATCAATATTTCTCCATTGAGGAGAATCAGCAGGATGTCTAAGGAGTCCATCTTTCTTCCTCCCTTCTGCATGCCACCTCAGACTTTTTGCTTCCTTCTTTATCGAAAACAAATGCTGAAACCTAGGTATTATCGGAAGATACCACATAACCTTAGCTGATGGGCCCCTCTTAGCCGAATTTACCCATTTACGCTTGTAACGAGATGCACCGCACTTTGGACACTCATCCAAATTTTCATGTTCGTTTCTGTAAAGCATACAATCATTTGGGCAAGCATCTATCTTGACAGCCTCTAAGCCTAAGGGACACATCAATTTCCTGGCCTAATAAGTAGATATAGGCATCTCATTGCCTTTTGGTAAAAATTCACCTAACCATTCCAATAAGGTGTTGAAACTTCCATCAGTCCAACCAGAAGCACATTTCAAGTTGTAAAGTATTGACACACCCTCTAACTTGCTAAATTTTGTACACCCGGGATACAAGGGAGTCTCTGCAGCCTTTGATACCTGTTCGAACATCTGAGGTCGGTCGTTCGTTCAAGTGATCTCTCACCCCATCCATCATCCCATTCATTTCATCATCTTCTTGGTCATCATCATCATCCATCTCATTATTCTGAGCAATATCATCATCACTATCATCAGTGTCTAACCGAACATCAAACTCATTGACACTAGAACTTGGACGATCAGGTATTTTCTCACCATGCCAAAACCAAACATGGTAATCTTCTTTGAAACCACGACGAAATAAATGATCCTCAATCTCATCAATATCAGCAAACCGCCTTATATTCTTATAATCACGGCATGGACAATAGATTTTTTCGGCTTTCGTACTCCGTTGGTGTGCTAAAGCATATCTAATGAACTCCTCAACCCCACTCAAGTATTGTGTCGTAGTATGGTCACCGTACATCCAATGACGACTCATTTCTAGTAATAAATGCAAAATAACATGCAAGGAATTAAGATTAAATACTCATTTCTAGTAACTATCCCGCCAAGGGCCTAAATTATGAATTCTATCCCGCCAAGGGCCTAAATTATGAATTATATCCTGCCAAGGGCCTAAGGAATTAGGGTAGAAGTATTACCTTGACCCAATATCGATCCTTCAAGGCAATGCCCTTATCAGCAATTAAATAAAGAATGTGATTCTTTTCACTTTTGCTTTATTTATATAGCTTTTCTAAGACTAGTAAGAAGCTTCACTCATCAAAACTGCTATGTATTTGTAGGAGCTAAAAAATATTAATCCATGTCACCCAAACTGGATATTATTGTAGCCTTATTCATTTACTTTTATTGCCTACCCGACTATCATAAATATCCAAAACCACAAGAGCATGTCCAAATACAACCAGTCTTCCCAAAACTCTACCATCATTGAAACTACTTCACATGCAAAATTAGCAAGATCGCCAGAACAGTCATACTCGTTTGCACTGGTTTTACATTCCACTGCCCGATCCTACAACATAAATAAGCTAAAATCAAAGTTCCAAATTTAGAAACCTCCCCAATTCAGAAAGTAAATGCTGAAAACACAATGATTACATCAGTTCAAAGCAAAAGAAGCATGCATCCATCATTTCAAATACTGAAGTAAGAACCTAAAACTGAAAAACTAAAGCATTGAGAAGCGAACGGACAAGGAAAGGGGATGTGAACGTCGAGGGCGCAAAGGATGTTGATACCTGACTTGGCTTCGAGTGCGTTGAAGTATTAGAGGGAGCTCGGCGAAGGGAGATGAAGTCGGAGCTTGGGAAGACGGAGCTCGGCGAAGACGGAGGAGATCGATGAAGTCGGGAAGACGGAGGAGATCGATGAAGTAGGGAAGACGGAGGAGATCGATGAAGTCGGAGATCGTCGTCAGAGCTCGGGACGAGAAGAGGAGGATACGAAGAGGAAAATGAAGGAAAGCAGCAACTGTTTTTTTTTTAATTAGGGTTGAGCTTATAGAGGCGGGCCTAACATGCCCGCCTCTATAAGTATTCCGAGTAATGGTCTAATAGAGGCGGGCCTTAAATGTCTGCCTCTACTGGACATACTTGTTGAGGCGGGCTTTAAGAGGCCCGCCTCAATACTAGTGGAAAAAACCCTTTTAGAGGCGGGTCTATTGACACTTATTGAGGCGTACAACGTTCGCAACAAATGAGGGGGCCACAACAAGTAGGGACCCTTTTTGAGGCGGACAATATACGCCTCTAAAAGGCACTTTTTGAGGCGGGCGTCTATAGGCCCGCCTCAACAAGTGCCTCACTATGGCGCCAAAGTGAGGCACTTTTAGAGGCGGGCCTATGGAAGCCCGCCTCTAAAACTCACTTGTTGAGGCGGGCCTACATAGGCCCACCTCAACAAGTGCCTCCCATTGAGGCACTTTTAGAGGCGGGCCTATGGAAGCCCGCCTCTAAAAGCCACTTGTTGAGGCGGGCCTAGAGTGGCCCGTCTCAACAAGTCTTTTTTTTTTTAAAAAAAATTCGGGACCCCGGTTTTTTGTAATACCGGGGTCCCATTCCTTAAAAAAAAAAAATCAAATCAAAAGTTGCAGTATTGCACATGGAGAATGATATTTGATGAACCATTGCAGTAATGCACATTTGGGTAAAAACTCAACACAAGTCCATGTACAATTAAAAAACAGGACAATTCAAATTAATGCAACATCAGCAGCTGTACAAGAAGTTTGACATAAATTTTACATTCTCATAGCTAAAAATATAATGTACTGTATGTGAAAGAAAAGGGGACAAAATCAGACATCCAGCAAACTTTAATATAATGTACTGTATGTGTTTCTTTTTTCTTTCAAATTTTCAGTCCTGTTGATTTCCAATTCCCATAGCTAAAAATAGTAAATTCTTGACATTAATCAACAGAATTAACTGAATTGAATGAAAAACTAATTACCTCATGATCATTTCCTTCTGAATCCCTCCTAACAACTCTTCTTGGCTTTCTTCCAAACCTCTTAACAGAGCTTGTCCTCAGCATATCTTCCTCTCTTGTTCTTCTAATGGGAATTGTCCCTTGTGGGCATCTCTCTCCATTTACTTGCCACATATGAAAACTCTCCTCCATTCCCCTTGGATTCACTCCTTTTGGTCTCTCTGGCCGCCTTCTTCTGCTTGTACTTGAGAGCAAAGACGACGTAGAAGATCAAGTTCAACAAACTCAGCCCCGCGAGTAGCCAGAAGAAGTAGTCGAGGTGGCCCTCGTTCAAGTTGTTCGGGATCCACCCGGGCCCACCACGAGCAGTCATCACAGCAGCCACAACCGTCAGTATGAACGAGCTCAGGTAGTTACCCAAGCAAGTGGTGAGAAGAGAGAGGGCGCTGTAGAGACTCCGCATGGCGTCAGGTGATTGGTCATAGAAAAACTCCAGTTATCCAATGAAGGTGAACACCTCAGCAGCTCCTGCATAGATGGAAAAATTATTTTGTCAATGAGAGCTATTTACCAGTCTAAGATTGGACTCAACCTTGTTGGAAGAGGTAGGATCAAATATTTCCGAGGGATCTCATTCTCTGTTAGTAGAATCACAATCTTCATGAACATTTTTGTGTATACAACCTGCATAGTGTGTTCTTATGCATACCTACATTTTATCAACATCGAATAATTGGAAGCATCACTCACGAAGCAAGAACAATAAGTCATGAAGATCATAAAGAATCGCATCCTGAAATGTTTCTTAGATCACATCAGCTATCCTACTGATCGATTAGGCTTGTTTAATATGTTAAACTTTGTAATAATCATCCAAATGTGCTGCATTTTAACTTCCCTTTCATGCATGTCTTTTGAGTATATCTATGGCTTGACTTGCAGACATTTAACGATTTCTTTATTAGAGAGTTGAAGCCAGGTGTGAGACAAAATTTGAGCAAAGAGACTATCAAGAAACCTTTACGAAGGGTTTTCTATCTAAAAAATTAATGGCGATTAGTGCATTTGACAGAGGATAAAGTGATGTCCTAGAGCGTAAATGGGTCACCGTACATCCAAGGATGACTCATTTCTAGTAATAAATGCAAAACAAGGAAGATTTAATACTCATTTCTAGTAACTATCCCGCCAAGGGCCTAAATTATGAATTCTATTCCGCCAAGGGCCTAAATAGATATCCTCTAGTATATTACATCCTCAATACATTATAATACATAGATTATGAGACAGAAAATATAGAGAAACGCATATTCATAGGGGCATTTCATCAAACACCTTCAATGCATGTGCCGCATCAGAAAATTAATGTGATTAGTATGCACGAGCTTTAAACACAAAATACACAAATTCGAAATTCATGAAACACGTTCAGTATATTAGGATTTGCTCGTATTTTACTTCTCCAAAGTTTAGAGATTACCTATTTTCTAAACGTATTTTACTTCTTCAATCAGGTCCATAACCATATGGAACAGTTATACAGTGTTGGACAAGCACAACCAACCTCAATTTCATTTGCTACTCAATGCCCAGAGCTTTTAACCTCTAATAGCAAATTCACAGACATTGAAACCTAAGGTTTAAGGAATTTTGAATTGATCCATCCCCAAACGTCATCTAAAATTCACAATTGATGTCGATATGCACCGTTTAATCATAGCAAAAAACAACGACAATCAGCAAACAAGCAGTAAAGAAACGAAAAAAATTAGGGATACTGGAAATCGATTAGGCGAAGCGAGAACATACGATTGGGAAATCGAGAGGAGAGCGACGAGTCATCTTCTCTTCTTCCGGCGCCATACGAACCACCTGTCCTCGTCGGCGGCGGTCGCTCATCGGTATTCTCGGCACCCCATTCAGGCCGAAAAGAGCGATAGGAGAGCTGTGAATTCCGAATTGATTGCCGGCGGAAGTAATGGAGAACGATGTGGACGGCAAGGAAGAAGATTGCGAAGGAAGCGAGGAAGAAAGGGAAGGTGAGAAGGAAAGAGACGCCATTGTTAGGGTTTATGTGGTTCGAGTGGCGAGCTCTCTCCTGTCCCAGACAGAAAGGGATTTCAATCGGTTCAATTCAAGCTTATAGAGGCGGGCCTCTTAATGCCCGCCTCTATAAGCTTCAGCGCCGCCGAGTAAAAGAGGAAATAGAGGCGGGCCTCTTTACGCCCGCCTCTACTGCATACATTTGTTGAGGCGGGCCTCTTATAGCCCGCCTCAACAAAAGTTAATAGAGGCGGATTTTTATGCCCGCTTCAATTATGTTCCATTAGAGGCGGGCCTAAAATTGGCCCGCCTCTAATACTTTAGCGGGAATATTTTTTCGGAAACTTTTTGAGGCGTATAATTTTTTGCCCGCCTCAATAGATTTTTTAGAGGCGTATAAAATAATTATACGCCTCAAAAACCTGAAAAACTGGTTGCGTAGGTGGTTGTTGAGGCGTTTTGAAATATGTACGCCTCTAATAGGGAGCCTCAAAAAGTATTTTTTTCACTAGTGCAACAAGCTTTAATTGAGGCGGGCTACTTGGCCCGCCTCAATTAGTTAGAATTAGAGGCGGGCTTTACCCTGGCCCGTCTCTAATACTTTAGCGAGAAATATTTTTTCGGATACTTGTTGAGGCATATATTAATTTGCCCGCCTCAAAAGATGTTTTTGAGGCGTATAAATTAATTATCCGCCTCAAAAACCAAAAAAAGTGATTGCCTAAGTCGTTATTGAGGCGTTTTGAACTATGTACGCCTCTAAAAGGGAGCCTCAAAAAGTGTTTTTTTCCACTAGTGATTTACTTTGTTGGAGTAGTGCCAAGGCAATAGCATTACGCTTTTTTCATCTGCTTCCATTTTCAAATCTTCCATCTGTGATCCGATCTTCGTTCATCGCTTTCGTTTTCCTCCTCTGCTTCCATTTTCGAATCTTCCATCTTGTTAATCTCTATATGGGAATTCCTCTTTTTCCATATAAACCTAATCTTCATCTTAGTTTTTTTTGTGTGTTTGTCTCGTGCTGTCGTGGTAATTGTGTTGTCACAGTCATTATACATGTATTTCTTAAGTTATCTCTGCCATTTGGAAACAATGTTTGTTTCATATATTTCTTTTGGTTGTTTGTTCAGTCTGTGTTTAGGTTTTTCATCTATTTATTTTGGTGGAGTAGTGTGGAGGAAAAATAATTACGGTTTTATTACATCTTTGTGTAATTATGGTTTGATTATGGCTTTGTATAATTATGGTTGTATTTTGTGTACATTATGTTTGCTGATATTAATTTTGGTTGTGTTTCATGTATATTCTCGTTGCTCTTTGGTGGAGTAGTGGAGAGGTAGAAGAATTACGGTTTGATTAGGGTTTTGTGTAATTATGGTTGTATTTTGTGTATATTCTGTTTGCTGATGTTAATTTTGGTTGTGTTTTATGTATATTATGCTTGCACTTATGGTTGTATTTTGTTTTGGTTGTGTCTCATATTCACGTTGTTGGTATTGTATAAATTATATGTATATTGTTTTTGAATTCTGCAGAGGTAAAATAGTAACGGTTTGATTACAGCTTTATGTAGTTATGGATGTATTTTGTGTATATTCTGCTTGCAATCATTGTTGTATTTTGTTTTGATTGTGTTTCATGTATATTATGGTTTCTTGTATTGTCTAAATTATATGTATAATTTTTTGAAATATGCAGAGGCAAAAGAATTACATTTTTTTTGCTATGGTCAATCTTCTTTTTCTAGTTTGTTCGCATTAGATCTTGTACTATTCATGTCCTTTGATTGTTGCATTTTTGTCTAATGGATGACTTCCTTCTAATCTTACTACGTGGAGTTTGTCTATTACAATGTTAGGTGGATTGACAGCTTTTGGGCCTTACTTTTGGCTTAATAAGTTTCAGATAATGTCAAGAGCTAATGCGAGCCTGTGTAGTCGTTGAGGTGCTATGATAGGACTTATGGTGGGGATGACCTCCTATTATGGAGATCGATTCTCAAAATTTCTCGCTTACAAAAGGTCATACAATGTTAGTTGATGTGATCTGCATGATCGATGGATTTTTGTTCTCTTGAGTCTTGGTAATGTATAAGTATTAATTCACTCTTCATGGTGCCAGTTTTGGTCAATTTAATGCGTTAATACTCGGCCTTCTCAATATTCTCATTTTGGTTTGTTGGCATCGAATCTTTGACTATTTGTCGTTCGATTGTTGCAGTCTTGTCTAATGGATGACTTTCTTCTGATTTTATATAGTATGGTAGGCAAACCACTAATAATTGTTCGTCTATTTATTATGTAAGCTGGATACATTGGAGAGGTTGCGAATGTCTTTTTCTGGATGGTGTGCAATATAGTGTTATTAGCTGTAGTTGATTTGAAGGTAGTTCTTTCTGAGATGCAGATTGTGAGTTTTGCAAATCTTTTCATTATTTTATGTATGTCAGTAGTGAGTAGTCTACACTTTCATGACTATACTTTTACTTATACACAGCCAGAATCGATTTTCCATATTCTTTATTGGCAAATTTATATAGAATGTGCTTTATTTTTTTTTCAATTTAGATTACCTGCATTTTTATATGTTTATTTTAATTTGCATTATGATCTTATTAGAGTGAACCGTATTCTGTTTCAGGTTTGTTTGCATCGAATCCTTTATTATTCATGTCGCTTGATTGCTGAAATTTTGTCTAATGGATACCTTTCTTCTAATCTTGTCTAATGGACGACTTCCTTCTAATCTTATATAGTATGGTAGGCAGACCACTACTAACTGTTCATTTGGTTATTATGTAAGCTGCATACATGGGAGAGCTCATGATTGTCTTTTTCTAGATGGTGTACAATATAGTGTTGTTAGCTGTAGTCATTTGAAGGTAATTCTTTTCCCAGACGAGATACTGAGCTCTGCAGATCTTTTCACTATTTTATGTATGTCGGTAGTTTATAGTTGAGTAGTAATTCCTTTCATTCTTAAACTGATTACATTAATGGGTGTATTATTTAGCGTTCTTTCACACTCTCGTGAACGATCAAACTCCTTTTTTGTTATATATTCTTTTATTGTAACACCCCGTAATTTTTAAGGGTATTTTGAATTATTTTTAAATTTTTCTTATGCCCGTTTTGCTAGACGGATTTAATTCAGTGAGTCTCGGACCTTCTCAAAAGGGGTCTGAGCTCTGTAAAAATTTTCGAGCATTATATAATACAGTTGAGGTGTTTTCGGGGTTAATGTATCGTTAATGTACGAATATATTTAACCCGGAGTTAAGAAATTTAATCCAAACCAAGTTCGGATAAGAATTAACAAAGTCGGCCTTTAAACCGCGACTTGACGCGACTTGCCGCGATCTGCAGCGACCTACCGCGACTCGCCGCGCTCGCGGTAATGCCAATGCCAGGCCGTGTCGTCTTCCTCGTGAAGGCGGCCACTGTAGCACTCTGTTTTTTTCTCTATTTTTGGGGCAGGCAAGTGGCTCGATCCACTTGGCTTTGGCTTGTCCCCTTGTCCCCGGTTTGTTCCCTCTTTGGTGGCTCAGATTTGTGCTATAAAAGGGCTCGAACCGATGCCTTCTTTCTCTCTTCTTCTTCCTTCTTTTCTCTTCATTTTCTCTGTTTTTCTCCCCTCTGAAATCGCCATTTTCGGGGCTGTTTAAGCTCGATTCGAGAAGGCTCACGAGTTGGAGAAGGTTGCCCAAGTGTTTGACTAAAGCTTTGAGGTGTTGGGAGATCGAACCATAGACAAATCGAAGGCAAACAAATCGGTTTGGGGTAAGAAAAACTCCATGGGAGCTGTCGAGCTTCGCCACTGTCATGCCACACGAATACCGCGACTCGCCGCGATCGCGGTGAGGGCGTCCGAGTTGTGTGTCTTGTTGGTTTGGCTTTGGGCTTTGCTCGTTTCCTTTGATTTCTTCTTGTATTCTTTTAGATTCATATATAAGTGTATTGAATCTAACTTAGGGTCTTGTTATGGGCCGTTTCTTAGGGATTTGATATCCAAGATCTGCTCCAGTTTCAGATCCAGGAACTAGACGTTACTGAGCTTGATTCGAAGTTGTCGGATCTAAGGCAAGTGGCGGTTCGCTCTTGCTCATCATTCCATACTTTCATTAATTATCAATTGTTTTGTTGTTAATTAATTTGGGATGATTCTGAATTATGTTGGAAATTGTTTTGATAACCTTATGTGTTTAAAAGAAGTTATTATACTAGGTTGTATATTCTGCTAGAACCAACGCTAGTCTATTCTAGATTTGTGCAGGTGAAGGCCGTAAGGGTCTTTGATGTGATTTATCGTGTGTGTTTAGATTATTAAATCTAGGGTGTTAGTTGTTCAGGTTGAGCCCTGATGGTTCTCTGTGTTGTGATTGTGTGTTTGACTGCTAGTACAGTCCGTGTGTAGTAACGTAATTGTTGGGATTATTCCCCGGGATTTATTCCCCGTTAGTTTTGTTCAGGTCATGACCCTATCCTAATAGAGGATACGTGCACGCAGAAATGCAACTGGATGGGATTTATTCCCTGGGATTTATTCCCCATTATTTTGTTAAAGTACAACCGGTTGAGATTTATTCCCTGGGATTATTCCCCGTGTTATCTCTTGTAGAGAGATGTTAAAAGCTTATAACGTGATGTGCGTGTGTGGTCATTTAAATAAGATACGTGCCATGAGTATGCACATAATGAAAATGCCTTGACCATAATAATAAAGTGCCGTATGAGTAGCACTTATTTAAAATGTTTGGCGAGTAGTGCAGCTAGGAAAAGCTCGTCTTAGTTATAGATCGCTCGTATGCGATATTGTGATGGTGTGTGTGTGTGTTTGTTTGTGTTTTCCAACATTTGTCATGTTTCCTATAAGGCTCATTTCATTTGGAGTCTTCTTTTGGGATTGATTGCTGTGAGACTCGGTCTCCAGAATCTTCTCTTGTGCATACCTTTTGATATTCTAGTAGGAGTATGATGGTTGACTAGCGTACTCGGTTATTATTCGAGGGACGATGAGTCTAACCTAATACGACTGCTTCGAACCACTCTGCTTTGTACCCTTGCTAGTCTATTCATTTAGACTAACCAACCGTTATATTCCTTGCATGGTTGGCTGGTGTCATCCGTTCGATTCGGCACATCAGGTGTGTTGAAGATCCGAGAAGGCTAGAACGACTATGAAGATGAACGGTGTTTTCGACAAGTTGTTTTGTCGCCTTGTTTAAAAGATTTCCGCTGTGCTATTTTGTATTTTGTTAAAGACTTTCGCTGTTGTATTTCTGATTATTGGGTCGTTTTTGGAATCGTGTAATTCCGCGACCATGTGGTTTAATAAAAGTTATGATTTTAGTATTGTAACTATGTTTAAGACAGTTATGTCGTTGGAAAAGCCTGGGGTGACTTCGGGGTTTACGTCCGGGGTCATCGGCAGTAACGCTTTCAAATGTGGTTAAATTTGGGGGTGTTACATTTATAGTGAATAATCTATTACTTTTCATTGCCGGTTGTGGAATTCAGAGAACATTGATTGAGATGCTAAACCGTTTAGGTGGTTTTGAAATTTAGAGATATGCGGTAGAATCAGGTGATGTAATCTGCACGTCCGATTAATTTTTATTGTCTTTAATTTTGATCTTGTATAACTATCGGTTCAGTCTTTCTGCTGCCACCTTTAGTTAATTTAATGTGTCACTACTGGGTCTTTTCTGGCTAATGGGCCTTGTTTCTAAATGGGTCTTTTCTGGTAATTGGCCTTCTTTCTAAATGGGCTTTTGTTATTTAAATATGTTTTTCTTGGTCTTTGCTTTTCTGAACGCTGCCAATTTTTTTCCCTATTTTTTTTACGTATTATCTAATTGTATATTATTTGTAATGGGTTACACGTGTCAACTTAGTGGTGCTTCACTGTATTATTTGTAGTGGGTTACATGTGGCAGCTGAGTGGTACTTCACTGTTTCTTTATAAGCAAATTCCTGCATTGATTTTTCCTTCTGGCCATTTTTTTGCTGACTTTGTTCTACTTCTGGTTCTCCCTGCAGTTAAAGCTTTCTTCAGGTTTGTTGTTCTTTTTTATGGTTTCTTTTATTCTTTCTAAACATTCCTCTTTGTCTTGATTTCTGGTGTGCTTTAAATTCTTTTAATGCTACGTCCAGTGTTTTATATATGAGAAAACTTCCTTCATGTTTTTTTCCTCCAATTGGGTGTTCTTTTTTTTTTTACGTTATGTTTTTTTATGTTTTGTGTTGCATGTACCGATGATCCTTTTTTCCGTTAGAGCGTTGTCACGTGGTGTGGTTTTTACGCTCTTTTTTAAGAGTACTTTGGGCTGCATGTTCAGTTTGCATGTGCCTTGCCATATTTGTTTTACTCTCTTGCTGGCATATGGTATTATTTCATGCTTTTTCAAAAAGTTTTTGGACTGTATGCTAAATGTTCTTTTTTTGTATATTGTTTTTTTTGACTGATTTTGTGCATCTCTCTTCTCTGGTTGGATGTCATTTATGTTTTCTTTTCCTTATTTCATGTGACATTTCATCCCCCTCCATTCCACACGTTTCTGCATGCAGGGTTAACTTTGAGTTCTGCTTGTTTTAGTTTTTTTTCTGATGGGCTTTTTCTTCGTTTTTATGTGATATGTTCTTGTCTTGTGTACTTTTGTTGTTGTGTATGCCACCGATTCTTTATAAAATATTTTATGTATCTCTCTTTTATGGTTGGATGTCCTTTTTGTTTTCTTTTCCTTATTTCGTGCGATATTTCCCCCTCCCCCGAGTTCTGCATGCAGAGTTAACTTTGAGTTTTGTTTTTTTGTTTTTTCCTGATCGTCTTTTTTCTTTGCTTTTAAGTGTAATCTTCTTGTTTTGTGTACTTTTGATGTTGTGTATGCAATTTTTTTTGAGCATGCGTTATTTGAGGCTTGTCTATGATCATGTATTCATTGTGTCCTTGTAGGATGAGTCCAAAAAAGGTGTATCTTGACTCGATGGTTACAAAATCTAAGGATCACGTTGTGCGTGTTAAGGTGATCAGTAAGAATACTTTTTCTAACAAGCCATGAAAATAGAAGTTCCAACGTCTATATCTTATCGATGAAAAGGTTTGACTTAATTTTTTTTATCTAATGCTTATTCTATGTTTGTTTGCTTACATTTTTTCTCCCTTTGCAGGGAGTTAGTATGAGAGCCGGACTGTTTGGTAATAATGTTGACTACTTTGATGATATCATCAAGGAAGGTCGGTGTTATGATATTAGCAATGTTGTGGTGTCACCCGTGGGTGAAGATTATAAGCACTTCTCAGACAAAAAACAGATCCATACCAATAGTTTCTCTTCTGTTAAAGTAGTTGATTCGCATGAATGGTCATTTGAGTTAAAGCAAGAGTTTGTTCGGATCTCCGAGATACTTCATGATACAAGTCCTTACAGTATAATATTTGGTACGTTTTTATTAGAAGTGTTTATTCTGTTTCACTCCTTCCTGTACACAAATAGTAGAATAATTATATAATTCACTCTATCCCTTGTTTCTTCTAGATATGATAGTTGTGGTTCTCCGTTGCACATTGATAGCATCCATTTCGTACATATTTAGGGCATGCATTTAGGCATAGATTAGGTTGTTTGCATATGCATATTTCTCTTATTTAGTTTGTTTTGTAGTTTTCTTGGATTTCGATGTCTACACAAGTTTCTGCGTTATTTCAGGTGATTTACCGGGTTCTGCGGATGCACTACATGACATGGAGTCCATTGGAGGATGAACTAGAGTAAAAAGGAGCTTAAGAGATGCTTGGAGTGTCATCAGAAGTGGAAGAAAAGAGTTATAAAGACCTGCACGGTCAGCTTAACCGTGCAGTAAATTCGAGAGCAAAGGAAGACTTTTCTGAAGTTTGGCACGGTTAGCTTAATCGTGCTGTTAACCGTGTCGAACCCGCGGTGGCATTTTTGGGATTTGTTTTCGGAAACTGTTTAAGGAAAAATACGTTATTTTTAGGATTAGGTTAAGTAACCTTTTGTGCAGCAATTGTGTATCATCAATCGTTCATATTCTAGTTTTTGGAGTTTTTGCTAAGAACAAAAGGAGAACTAATCTTCCATTGCTTTGCTAGACGATTTGAAGCATTCGTTTGCTTGGTTGTAAGATATCTACTCTTGTTCTACTTCTTTGAATGTTGTTGATTCTCTTAAACCTAATTTCATTGAGTTTTGCTAATTGGCCATTGGTATTACTCTTTTGCTAGAATTGGATTGTTTCTGTTTGAGATAATTGATTCAAGGTAGCGACTACAATCTTCTAGATCTGGTTGAGATAGATTATTGTAGGAGAGAATTGATTTGCATCTTGATTAAAACTGTTTGTTTTATGTTAGATGTATCTATTGGAATTCCTAGAACTTAACGCTGCTATTGAGCTGAATCTAGAGGTTTTCTAGGTTGTTTAATAGTTAATATTTCAGGGTCTGTTTGTCCTGCAATAGACAGTAGAGGGAATTTGAACATTCATTGATTTAAAGAACTTGAGATTATCAATGATCAATCAATCAAATTGAAGTGTGGATATCGTTTGGCTGAGCTATTTTTCATCCCTTGATAACAACCGTTTGTTTGCATAATTGTTTTCCCTTAGTTGAATCTTTAACACTCAAATATTTGATTCCCCCCATTTGTTCTTATTCTGATTGGTTTACATCTAGACTAGTAGGATAATTCACTTAGTTCCTTGTAGGATCGACTCTTACTTACCCGACTATTTTAGTTAGGTTCTTAAGATTCTATGTGTTAGGTACACGACAATCGCCTATCAAATTTGGCGCCGTTGCCGGGGACTAAGTTGCGTTTTCTTATTTGTCCTTTTCTGTGTACCAATTATTGTGTGAACCTGTCTTATGGTTCACACTCGTGCTACTAATTCATCTATTTTTAATTTTGATCCAAAAATTGAGCGAACGTTTTTAAGGAATCGAAAAGCAACCCGTGAACTACTGAACGAAATAGAGATGGCTGAAGAGCAGACTTTGAGGCAGTTGACTGCACCGAATTTGGAGCAACAACCTCTTGCAGTGCAGTTTCATGAGTTAGGGGATGGTGTTGTAACACCCCCAAAACTTAACCCTTTTGGAAAGGTATTACCGCCAGTGACCCCAGTGTTCCTTACCGAGATCACCCAAGGCTTTACCGTTTAAATACAAATCATAAATTACAATGATACAAAATGATAGCCTTATTCATATAAAACACGAGTCCCGGGATTACATCCCAATCCCGAATAGGACAAACACAGAGTTTAAATAAATTACAACTGAAATCTTAAACAAGGTACATCGGAAGTCTTATAAAATGTATTACAAACAAGGATCTTGACCACAATGGTCATCTCCCAAGAATCTCAACCTGATTAAAGAAATTATTAAAAACGTCGAAAAACCACCGTCGACTCCATAGTCCTTCTAGTCTTCTCATCTACACTCTATCTGATGTGCCGAATCGAACGGATGACACCAGCCCACATGCGGAGAACAAAGTTCGTGGTTTAGTCTACTTGAATAGACTAGCAAGGGTAAAAAGCAGAGTGGTTCGAGTGATCGTAACCGTTTACTATCATTGTCCCTCGAATAATAACCGAAGGGACGATACATAACCCGTCACTTTCACGGAATAACAACAAGAGGTATGCACAAGAGAAGATTCTGGAAGACTTAATCTTCACAGAAATCGACCCGAAAGAAGACTCCAACGGAAATGAGTCTTTAAGGAAATATGACAAATCTGGAATGTTTAACAGAATCAAACAACAATGATTTAAAAGCTGACTAAGATGCTTTGGTTCACGACTAACCTCACCGCTTACAGCGATTCCAGATCGGAAAGAGAACGTACTATGATCAAAGTCGAGACGAGCTTACCTAGCTGCACTATTTACTTAGCTGCACTACTCGCCAAAGGTTTATTACTTATGTGCACTCGGGCACATATCTTATTTAATTATAAAACACACACTACTGAATTATATTAATATTATTAAGCGCGCCACAAAGTTTAAATCACAGGGTGACAATTATGTCGACCCAAATTAATACCACACACAAACACACACACACACACGCCCATACGAGGCTTAATATTATTCTGAGAAACAACGGAAGTTATTATTACACAGGGTGATCTTATGTTCACCTAGATTGCACTGCCACAACGCTTACAGTTTAATTTATAAGGTGACAGTTATGTCCACCCCAATTGCACTAGCTAAGTGCTTAATACACAAGACTGTTATTAAGCTCATCCACTGGCGCTAGCAAGGCGCTTAAACACTTCAGATCCTTACATATGGATAAGAAGCATAGGTCATGACCCTTAAATTATTATTCGGAAATTATCCCGAGGAATATTAAGATTTAAAGAAACGATAAATCCTTACTTGGATTAGCGTTCCCACGAATATTAAATTATAAAGAAACGACTAATCCTTACTTGGATTAGCATTCCTACGAATATTAAATTATAAAGAAACGACTAATCCTTACTTGTATTAGCGTTCCTACGAACACTCGTGTTAACTAAACAGTCTAACACAACAATTATTCACATTAAAGCCATCTAGGCAATTAACTTAAACATAGAGATAATAGAAGCATCTAATCCTTACTTGGATTAGTTTTCCTATTAACCCACATGCTATTCTAGCATTAAGATTAATTTTCACAACAATACCATCACGGTAATTATTACATATGATAGCGTTGTTCTAGAAGATATACAACCTATTATATGGTTTTCCAAAACAGTTTATAAAACCAATTCCAGACAAACACAAGAATCATTCCAAATTAATTACTCAGATAAACAGTTGATAATTAATGTAAATATGGAACGATGAGCAAGAGCAAACCGCCACTTGCCTTAGTCCGCAGATCTGGAACAAAGCAGAGACAACGGGATTCCGGGCTCGACACAGGTATAGCTCCGACAGCACAACGACCTTCGAGTCGACCCATAAGGAAACCCCAAGTTAGATTCGACGTAAACTAGTACGAATCTAAGGAAAGACGAAAGGAACCGAAAGAAACGACGCCACGACGACAACCAACCAAGCCAAAGCCACGAAGGCATTCTGGGCACTGGCGGCGGTCGCTGTTCTCATCACGGCGGGCGCCGTAAAGAACACGGCGGTCTCCATGAAGAACTCCGACGACAGACGAGAGAAAAACTCACCCAAATGATGCGCGTTTTGACCCCCTTTTTGCCTTGCCTGGGTTCCAACCTCCAAAGGCAACCAAAAGGCTTCACAAGGGCTTCTGGAAACACCACTAAACGACACCGGCGAAAGCTTTAGAATTTCCGACGAGGGCACCAAACTCTGGCGAGACAATTTTGAGGGATTGAAGCGTCTGATTCTGTGCTCAATCCGATCCCAAACCTCTCCTTTTATAGCCAGATCACAAGGGAGCATAATGATGGCTAGGAAGGCGACGTGGAGGGCTACAACGGCGATCGTCAGACGACTCCGGCGACCATCGGGCAAAAACCTCCAGACAACAACAACGGCGGGCACCGTCATAAACGCGGCGGGCGCCGTCATCAATGCGGCGGGCGCCGTTACCAACGCGGCGGGCGCCACCATAGACCTGGCGTCCCCAGCTAGGAGGAGACTCGTCGGCTCCTCGAGCCTTGCGACAGCGGGCGCCGTCATACCCACGGCGGTCGCTGTTCTTGGGTCCCGCGATGGCGGTCGCCGTGACTGTACGGCGGTCGCCGTGACCAGCTTTTCCCGCCCGTTCAGCTTTGAACGATCATGACATTAACCCGGGATACAAATTATCGTACGCGAACGAGTAATTAACATCCAAAGCACGTCGTCTGTATATTATTTCACTGAGAAAAATATTATAGATACAGAGCATATTACAGAATGCCTCCAACTTTGTGAATTAAATCCGACGTACTAAATGGGTGCTCGGGAAAATTCCAAAATTTTTCCCAAAATAATCCTTACAGAATTACGGGGTATCACATCACCTCCCCCTTAAAAGAAGTTTCGATCCCGAAACTTGCATTAAGCTAATGAGAATACTACCTCAACACCAATCTTACCACCTGGATCCAACATCCTTAATCACTTCATCCTTGAAATGGATCACACGAGATATTATTCTTAATTCCTTAGGATATCATTCTGAAAATGATTCATCCGCCTTAATGCTCATGGCACAAACTCACGCATGAGAGATAGCTCCTGATCTCTCCGAACAAAACTCTACAAGTTCATTCTCTTTCCTTAAGAAATCTCGGAAGAACTCAGCGTATGAGATAACGCTTACCACAGTACTCCTTAGATGTATATAGACAATTCTCCTTACTGAAGCTTTAATACATCGGGATCATCAACATATCCTTAACTGCAACCTTTCTCTCAACATGACCGCTTCACCACTTAATCTTCCTCAAAGAGCTGCATCTGATCTTATAGATGACATACTCTATGTATGAAGAAGAATCTTAGGAGTGGATTTAGATTTAAACAACAGAGTCGATCCAGGGATTAACCACATAGGGAACGGACATCTAAGTTGTCCACAAAACTTCACCACCATAAGTCCGACAGTCCTTATCCTTACTTGGCATAAGTTGTTCTCGACACTTACGAGGTTTCGTATGAACAACTAATTCGTACTGATAACGCATTCAGAAATTTTCCAACACAAAGAAACACTTCATTAACATTAAACATTACATTAACTGACAAAAGTGGAACAACCGGATCACGATATTACGGAGATTACCGACACACATCGTTACTCCTTAATCTTAAAGGAAGACTTAACACAAATACAAATTAATGGATCAAGGTTCTTCTCCGTTGGCTTGACTCATTATGAAGAGTCGTTGCCCTTGGCCTGAAGACCCCATAGGCGCTTTGCCTTTATTACGAGCCATAGACTGCTCAGGAGTGGATACCACTGGCCTTGGGTTCTGCCCACCTCCAACATTTGACGCCTGATAAGACTGTATTGGTCCCTGACCCTTCAGTTTGCAGTATGTTCTTATGTGGCCTCTCTTCCACAATTATGACATACTCTCTTGTCATTTTGGCAATAAAAGCTTTTATGCCCAACTTCACCACAGTTGTGGTACTGAATTACTCCGTTGCTCCAACTTGAGCCTCTGGCAGAGTCAGACTGATTTGTCTCGGTCTTAGCACGACCAGACTTTTCAAACTTGGTAGGCGATACCGGTCGTTTGAATGAACCAACCTGGCGATCCTGTTGCCCACCCTTTCCCTTAACTTGTTTCTCCCGCTTATGGGCAGACTCCTCCAATGTGACCTCTGTCTTGTAGGCTGCATCAACATATTGTTCTAACGTAAAACAACCATGTCGCAACATTAGAGGCTTGATCTCTGGATTCATCCACCCATGGAAGTACCAGATCTTCTGCTCCTCGGTTGACACCTCAGGTCCAACGTACTGCATCAAGTGATTGAACTTAGCTACGAGCTCAGTCACCTTTAATCCATCAGTCTGCGGGTATAGAAATTCCTTATGCTTCTCCTCCCTCATAGCTCGGGAAAAGAAACGATCGGTCATCTTGGTTTTGAACATGCTCCAATTCAGCTCGGGATGATCAGCCAGACCGGTGCTCTCCCATCATTCGCTAGCCACATCCTTGAGTTGAAGAGAGGCGATGTGCACTTTCCCAGTCTCAGTGCAATTAATATTCCGGAGCAAACGCTCCATATGCGAGAACCAATATGTCACCCTGACTGGTTCTCCAGTACCGTCATAGCTGTCAGGCCTCATTGAACTCACGGCTTTTAATGCTTGCCCGTAAGTTCCTCTGTTCCTAACAACATTTATCTGAGGCACTTGCTCCACTGACTCCTCGACTTCAGGAGTAACTTGAGGAACTGGACCACCTTGTGCTTGTGGTGCAACTGGTCGCATAACATATGTGATTGCCTGTATGACAATTCCTCGAATTGCCTCCACTGCTGCAGCATCAAACAACATCGGAGCGTTGGCATGAGCTTGGCCATTGCCTCCCTGGTTATTGTTAAAGACAGACTCACGCTCTCCTGTTGGGTCTGCAACATTTCTCGCATTTGGTCTAGGGTCATTACTCGGCCCAGCACCAGCACGGATAACGTTCCTTGTGTTCACCATCTGTTTACCGATCAAATCCCAAGGATTTTATCACATTAGTATCTTCTGATATACTTATTGTAATAAAATCAACTTAGAATAGATCAACTTGGTAATTTCTATTGATGAACTTAAACCG